>LNAC01000881.1:759-26143 GCA_002007465.1 Ailurus styani
AAAAAAAAATGTAACTCAAGAAAAAAAAATGAATGTGAAAACTCTGTGTATGTTAATAAATATATATAACTAAATATATATAACTATTAATATTTTTTAAATAGAAAAAAAGTAAATTTTAAGGCAACAAGTCCATTGTAAAATCTAAACACTTTGAGGCAGGAAAAGGAAAATGGAAAGCAGACAAGACACAAGAAATCTGAAACCTGAGCCAGTAGTGCACATCCCGATCCCTAAACAACCCTACTGTTGTTCTGGGGCCATAGAAAAGCTATGTACCTGTAAAAGTGGGAATAAAGATGGATCTGACCACCAGATGATTGGCTGACAGTATTTTATGCAGCCAGGCAAATTCTCCTCCTATCTCTAGCAAAAGGTACAAGTTTATTGTCTTCCGAAAGTATGTTAGATGGATTAAAGTGACACCAGCTACAACTGTGGAAGGTAGCACCTTACCAAAAAGAAGTAGATTAAAATGAACAGACATTTTCCCAAAGAAGACATACAGATAACCAACAGGTTCATGAAAATATTTTCAGTATCAATAATCATTAGGGAAATGCAGCTCAAAACCACAATGAGATATCATATCACATCAAACCTGTTAGAATGGCTATTATCAAAAAGACAAAAAATAACAAATGTTGATGAGGATGTAGGTAAAAGGGAATCCTTGTATACTGCTGCTGGGTATGTAAATTGGTATAGTCACTGTGGAAAACAGCATGGAGGTTCTTTAACAAAATTAAAAAAAGAGCTACCATAGGATCCAGGAATTCCACTTCTGGATATTTATCCTCCCACCCCAAATGAAAACACTAAATCAAAAATAAATATGCATTCCCATGTTCACTGAAGCACTATTTACAACAGCCAAGATACAGAAACAACCAAAGTCCATCAATGGATGAATGGATGAAAAAGATTTAATATTGTATGGATATAAATATACACATATGTTTGTATGTATACACACACATAATGGAGTATTATTCAGCTATAAAAAAGACTGAAATCTTTCATTTGTGACAACATGGATGGACCCCAAGGGTATTATGCTAAGTGAAATAAGTCAGAGAAAGGAAAATACTGTATGGTCTCTCTTATATGTGGAATCTAAAAAACAAACAAACAAAAGAAATAAAACAAAAGCAAAAAAACAAACCCCCCAAAACTAAGCTCGTAGATACAATGGACAGATGGGTGGTTGTCAGAGGCAGGGGATAACAGGTGAGAGGAATGGGTAAAGGGGGTCAAAAGGTTAAAAAAATTAAAAATAAAATAAAATAATGTATTCGATGTCAAAATTAAAAAAAAAGTTTGGGAAGACTAGAATAAACTTTGATGATCTTGCCTCACCCTTCTCAGATAACCTTACTCTCCCTAATGATAAAATACTTCAAACCAAGCACACACTGCTAATTCTCAAATTCTCATTTTCTCATTCTCTCTCTCTTTCTTTAAAAAAAAAATCTACATATTAAATCCTGAAAACCCCATGTTCCACTGCCTTTTCCTTTTCATGTTCTTACCCTATCCTTTCCAGAAAGGACTCTTTCCTGACATTTTGTCCCTGTGTAACCAAGAACAGTGTGCTGACCTTCCAAAGAATTTGATAAATTATCAAATACCCTATAATAATATTCTTTCTGTTTAAACTATGTAAAGCAAATTATATTCTTTTTTTAAAAAAAGATTTTATTTATTTGACACAGAGAGAGAGATCAGATCACAAGTAGGCTGAGAGGCAGGCAGAGAGAGAGAGAGGAGGAAGCAGGCTCCCCGCTGAGCGGGGCTGGATGCCAGGACCCTGAGATCATGACCTGAGCGGAAGGCAGAGGCTTAACCTGCTGATCCACCCAGGTGCCCCAAGCAAATTATATTCTTGAATCTATGAAAACTGACCAATAATCCATGTGGCGTTCAATCCAAAGATGGTTCAAAATTATTAGGTCTGTTAAGAGAAGAAATATATAATCTTAGTAGGATTATGATCTCAATAGATGACAAACCTAAAGAATTGATGGATGGCTTCTTACATCTTTTCTCCTTTTGCTTCCATTCCATTCCCTTTCTCTCTCCACTTTTCATCTTTTCTCTCCTTTTCTCTCTATTTCTATCTCTAGTTCCTTTTTTAAAAAAAATTTATTTATTTGAAAGAAACAGAGAGAGAGAGGGTACAGAGGGAGAGTTAAAGGGAGAACCAAGACTCCCTGCTGAGCAGAGAGCCCAATGCGGGGCTGGATCCCAGGATGCTAAGATCATGACCCAAGATTTAGGCCAACGCTTAATCAACTGAGGCACTCAGGTGCCCCTCCACTTATATTTCTATCCTTCTTCAGTCATACAAAACCAATGAATAGTCAGAAGCATGCTTAAAATAAAAACACTGTAGACCTTCTGTAGTATAGTAGGTAAAGCCAGTCTTCAGAATTAAAAACAAAAACAAAAAAGCCTGAGTTAGAGTTCCAGCTGAGCCATTTATGTCCTCAAGTCAGGTTCTTAACTGCTCTAGGCTTCAATTTCTTTATCTGTAAGGCTAGACGATGACCATGATTACTGAGGATTAATACTCTAAAAAAGTAGACAGCATTAAGATTTCCAATCTGGGGAAATAAGTCTATGCTTAAAATTTCTAACATTTGGCCATGAAAAAACCTTAGGAAAGGTACTATTTAGAAATCCAAACAGGCAGTTGGAAGGAATGTAGTTGTCTTTTATACAATGGTCCCAATGCAGAAGCCACATTTTTCAGAACATAAGAAAAGAACCTAACAAACAAGGGCAATAGAATACTGAATACTCTAGTTATCAAGTTAGTTTCATTAAGGGATAATCTGTATCTAGGATTGGTCCAGCTATGCTTAGAGTTGTATGGAAAAAGGGGATAAGCTACAGAAAATTTAGTAGCCTGATAGTAGATGTATAGCTTGACAGGCTTTGTTAGGTATTTCAGGTTATCAGTGGTTAATTTTATAAAATGATTAACTTTATTTTAATAGGATGAATGACTTGAGAAGAAGTTTGGTCTTAATTAAAAGGTTCTTTTTTTTTTACCATTCATTTAATATTTTGGTTCACTAATTTCATCTATTATTGGTATATTACATACCAGTTCTATACTAGGCACTGAAATAGGGAATATAAAGACTATAAATATGATATCTGCATTTATAAACATCTTCTATTGGGAAAGAGAGTAAATACATTAGAGTGGTGCAGTGTGAGAAAGATTTGACAGGCCATTGCTGGTTTTTAATATGGAAGGAAGCAATGAACCAAGAAATGCAGGCAAACTCTAGAATCTCAAAAGAGCAAGTAAATGCATCAGCCCCTAGAGATTCTAGAAGGAACTCACCTCTCTGACAACACTGATTTTAGTCCAGGGAGACCTAGCTCTGACTGATTTCTGACTTCCAGGGCTATAACATACTAAACGTGAATTATTTTAAGCCATCAAATATGTTGTAATTTGTTATAGCAGCAATAAGAAATCAATATATTAACTACAACTTTTTAAGATATAACAATTAGAGAAATGAATGGATCTCTTAGTATTTATTTTCGATAACCTAGATCACCTGTATGCCCTATTATTTCAATATGAATATAAGCAATTTTCATCCTAATTGGTGCATGTATAGATGCAGGTAATCAGTGATACTGGAGGATATGAAAAACCTTATTTCTTATAATTTATATTTGATTAGTATAACTGATAGTCTAGGAATTGACAAATTTCAAATAAAGTTCAGAACCCATTCTTTGGAAATCCAGCTCAAGAAACATTATAAACATTATTTTGCATCTACTATTTATTCAACTTGCTATGGTCTGATATTTGTGTCCCTCCAAACTTCGTATTTTGAAATCCTAACACAGCAAATGTGACAACATTATGTCACGAGGCCAGAGTCCTCATGAATGCAAAGTATTTCCTGATAAAAGAGTTCCCAGAGAGCTCACTTGCCTCTTTTACCATGTAAGGTTATAGAGACATGGCAAATGAGACAAAAAGATGACTGCCTAAGAAGTGGGCCTTCATCAGACATTAAATCTGTTGGTGCTTTGATCTTGGACTTCCTAATCTCCAGAACTATGAGAAATAAATTTCTGTTGTTTATAAGTTTCCTAGTTGATGGTACTTTGTTATAGCAGCCCAAAAAGACCAAGATACAACTCTTGCTTACTTCTTCTACCTCAGTGCCTGTAGAAGTAGTCTAAGTTCCGTAAAAAGCACATAACATTCTTCACACCAAACAACTTGGTCCTTACCACATGGGAAACACACCACTGAATATTTACAATTTCTAGACTCTCAGGGCCTAGCTTGGGACCCTGGTTCTTACTTCTCCCTTGGCTCAGATCTCATGACACTTCCCTTTTCTCAGCTCTATCTTTACACTTTCGAAATACACTTTTGAAATTCTCACTTCTCTAGGCCATATCCCCATACAACCAGTATTATGATTTTCCATAGCTTTCTGTAGTGAGAGTATAATATTTCTGCTAATATCTTTACATAAGCTTTTACATATAGCAGGACCTCAATGAATATTAGTTAATTGTTCTGAATGACTCACCACATTCAAGAATGTAACACAAATAGTGACGGATGACAAAAATAGTGACAGATAATATCACCAAGTGACTAAGGCCTATCAGAAAGAGCAAGAAAAGAGAAGGAGAGAAATGGCTAATTTTAATAAGAGGATAGACCACTGTCACCTTTATTCCTGTGGGCATTATTATCAGAAATTATGACCAATCTCTCTTTATCATGGTGCAGCAACTGGCATGGCTCCATTTTTCTACTTGGCTCTGCTGCCACAGGTTCTATTGCTTTGCAGAGACACTTAAAGGAGAAAGTGAGCTTAATTCCTCTACCCTTAATTATGCTTTGACAATTCTGTTCAGCTTTTTAAAAACTTTCAGGCTCAAGTACTGCTGCCAAAGTCTTCCTTATTAAGCAGAATCTAACTCCTCTAAATTAACCTTTATTCTTTTTTTTTAAATTAACCTTTAGTCCTAATAAGAAATATATACAATAAAATTCTAATATAACAGGTTTAGCCAACTTCATAAGTGTTTTTCACAACTCCTGACAGAGTTTTCCTATCAGATTTACCAGAGTAAAAGAGATTACCTACAGAAAAGGACATGTCTAATACAGGCGTAAGCTGACTGTTGATAATATAATACAGGAACTTAAAGGAAAGCCAACAATTTTCTTAGGTGAGATTCTGACATCAACAGTACTCAGAATATTCAAATTGCATTTGTCTTCATAATTATTTGTATTAGGCTGTTAATTAGAGTCTAATATATCCATGTGGTAATTGTTTACCTTCCGATTTTCTGTGCTATGAATCATCCACTATCTAAGAGGATAAAAGTAAGTTTCTGTGCAAATATATGGCACCTTGTCTTACCTCTTTGGAATGCATTTTAAAGTGATGTTCATACATTTCTCTACATTATTATCTTCACTAAAGCAAGAGTAAATAGAATTTTCTGATTTTTCATAATTATTATCCAACTTTAAATTTGTGCCACCATTATTTTTCCTGCAGAATTGCTAGACATAATAGAATTTATGCAAAATTATTTATGTGTGGTATGAAAACTGCACTGAAGAAATGCTCAATTTGCTCAAAAACTTCAGAACAGAGTATTTATTTTACTTATTTTATTGCATCTATCAGCATAGCCATTGAATACCTCTGTATTATATGATTAAAGGACTGGATGACCAATATCTTAAAACACATTTTAAGTCTAATATTTTCTAGTCTCACGTAGTTACCAAAGAAAATACAACAATGTCTAAATTATTTGATATATGGTAAAATTCACTGTACTTAATTCCATATACATTTTATTTACATGCAGTTGCAACTGCACATTGATATCATTCAACTTTTTTTTTTTAAGATTTTATTTATTTATTTCACAGAGGGAGAGAGATCACAAGGAGGCAGAGAAGCAGGCAGAGAGAGAGAGGGGGAAGCAGGTTCCCCGCTGAGCAGGGAGCCCGATGCGGGCCTTGATCCCAGGACCCTGAGATCATGACCTGAGCCGAAAGCAGAGGCTTTAACCCACTGAGCCACCCAGGTACCCGATATCATTCAACTTCTAAAATTTGTTACAGAAGTAGACAATTCCAACGTAGACCAGATGAAAGTCACTGCCAGATAAACTAAATTCATGTTCAGCCTACTTTTTATAGCTTCTCATATTCATGGTCCACCTCATACGGGCATGTTAATAACAAACCACAGTCTTCAAATTGTACCTGGATTGCTAATTTCTTATTTAAAGAAAAATATGTTACAGTACACTTCACACTTACAGGTAAACTCTGAAGCAATACTAGAGATTATATTTAAAAACAACAAAAGTAGGTGAGTGTTTATGATCCAGAGTGTATATGAAATGGTAATACTTAGAGTAAGAAATAAACACTGCACGTGCTATATGTGAGATCAGTTGCTTAAATTATCATTGATAATGATGTCAGTATCTTAAATACAGTGTTTACCTTGAGCCCATTCCAAATCTGCTATCTGCAGTAGATGTAAAAAGAGATCTTGTTGGGCGCCTGGGTGGCTCAGTGGGTTAAAGCCGCTGCCTTCGGCTCAGGTCATGATCCCAGGGTCCTGGGATCGAGGCCCACATNTGCAGTAGATGTAAAAAGAGATCTTGTTAATAGCAGTGTGCACAGCAATGATTGCTACCTCTGCTGTTTATCCCATATCGAGGTCTTCTGTACATTCAGGACCAACAGGTGTTGAGAACACAGCACCAACCACATGTTGACTTCAACTGCTTCTAAATAAAATTGTAATGGCACCTTGCTGGCAGACAGAATAAATGTTTCATTGATGACAATCCACTGGGAAGTGGATCCCCAAATCAAAATTGAAGTCATAATGACTCAGCTTCTTAAAAGTTTTTTTTTTTCAAGAAATATAAAGTTGTTTTTATTTTTCAGATTTTCGAGGTTTTTACTGGCTTCAGTAGTTCAAGATCGTGTCTTTTATGTGCAAATGAACCCAGAAATACCTTCCCATGTTCTGGACCTGAATTCTATCTATCCTTCCATGTTCTGTACCTCTACTCTAAATTCAGGCTTTTCCTATACAATCCCTACTTTTGCAAATTACGAAAGACAATCCAAATCTATGTATCTTGTAGTTTTCTGGGGTTCTGTTTAACTCAGTCACAGAGAAAGTGGATCCCTGAATTCAACTTTCCAAGGTCACCTTTAACAAATGCTCAGTTAAACTTGTCCACTAAATATGCCATAGGGACTCTGACTAGAGTAAGCAGTCAGATTATGGCCCAATACTCCGAAGGAAGGCTGAAATAAGCCTTTTAACAAAGTCTTCTATCAGTACCACTTGGAGAACTCAAAAAATAGAAGGCACCAACCTATGCAACAATAAAGAAATTCAGTGAGATTTAAATTTAAGAAATAAAATGGATATGTGAGCTGGAGATGAGGTGGGAGGTATGACATAATTTTTACATGTATTAGCATGTATTGATGTGGACAAGTCCTATATCTTGTAAATGTCTTCCTGAAATCATCTGGACAGTGTGTAAGAAGGACCTGGACAGTAATATGAAGCTAATATGCAACATAAAAGTATTTCCTTATTTTTCCCATTAAAATATTTTCCCTTGAAGTATGTCTGAGAGATACTGAATATCTTTTAACACAAACTAGACCAAATTTATCTTAATTTTCATTTATGTAAAAATAATTTTATTTATCAGAATATAAAATTACCATTCTTCTTACTATTAGAGCATTCATCAAATATCGGTAATATGGTCTGCAAAAGCCAAATAATAGGTATAATAATCATTTAAAATTTATCTTTAGAGACTTAAGGAAAATTTAACATAAAATAATACTTGTTTAGTATATTTGTATAATGTAATATAGAAAGCATTGTTTGGTAGTTGTTATTTCAATTTAAATTTTACTGTCAGTATTTATAATCAGGAATTTAGTAAGCTATTTTTTAAAGCTATAATTCTTTGATATTCTCAACTATAATATTTTAAGGACTATGAGTTAATTCTAATATGGTAACATTTAAGTGAATTTCCCAAATTTAGTGGAAATTAAAATAGCATTGGAAAATACATTCAAATAAGTACACTGATGAATATATATATATAAACATTTAAGGAATTCTCCTATTTCCTTCTACATTCCCTCAAACCCAAACTCCTTACTCTGACTGAAAATTTGACAGAGCCTAAAACTGATTAATAAAAGACTATCACACACCATTTTTATTCAGTGTAGTTGACTAAAGATTGCTGCAAATTTTTGTCATACTCCCTCAAGAGACAGTTTATTTTCCCTTCACTTGAGTCAAGGTTGGCCTTATGTACAAGAGAGTTAACATAGCAGGCTTTAGTCTGTCTATTACGGGTTGAATTGTGTCCTCCCAAAATTCATGTTATTTTTTTTTACATTTTTATTTATTTATTTGACAGAGAGTGACAGCACAAGCAGAGGGAAAGGCAGACAGAGGGAGAAGTAGGCACCCCACTGAGCAGGGAGATGGACAGACATGGGCCTCGATTCCAGAACCCTGGGATCATGACCTAAGTTGAAGTCAGATGCTTAACTAAATGAGCCACCCAGGAGCCCTTTAAAATTCATGTTAATGTTCCAATTCCTGGTACCTCAGAATATCACCATATTTAGAAATAAGGTCTTTAAGGATGTGATTAAATTAGAATGAGGCCATTTGGGTGATACCTAGTTCAATACGACTGGTATCCCCATAAGAAGAGGAAGAGACAATGGGGAAGTGCATCCACAGAGGAAAGGCCATGTGAAAACATAATGAGGGGGCGCCTGGGTGGCTCAGTGGGTTAAGCCTCTGCCTTCGGCAGGCCATGATCTCAGGGTCCTGGGATAGAGCCCCACATCTGGCTCTCTGTTCGGCGGGAAGCCTGCATCCTCCTCTCTCTCTGCCTGCCTGTCTGCCTACTTGTGATTTCTCTCTGTCAAATAAATAAAAATCTTTAAAAAAAAAAAAAGAAAACATAATGAGAAGGCCATCTGCAAACCAAGGAGAGTCTTACTGAAAACCAATCCTACCATACCTTGAACTTAAAATTCTAGCCTTCGACAACTTCCAAAACTAAATAATCCAAATAAAAATGGGCAGAAGACATGAACAGACATTTCTCCAAAGAAGATATGGATGGTCAAGAGACACATGGAAAGATGTTCACCATCACTTACCATCAGATAAATCTAAATCAAAACTACAATGAAGGGGTACCTGGGTGGCTCAGTGGGTTTAGCCTCTGCCTTTGGCTCAGGTCATGATCTCAGGGTCCTGAGATGGAGCCCCACATCAGGCTCCCTGCTCATCAGGGAGCCTGCTTCCTCCTCTGAATCTGCCTGCCTCTCTGCCTGCCTTTCTGCCTACTCGTGACCTCTCCCTCTCTGTCAAATAAATAAATAAAATCTTTAAAAAAAACTACAATGAAATATTACCTCATACCTGTCAGAATGGCTAAAATCAATACAAGAAACATCAGGTGTTGGCAAGGATACGGAGAAAAAGGAACCCTTGCACACTGTGGGAGTGCTAACTGGTGGTGCAGCTGCTCTGGAAAATAGTACGGAATTTCCTCTAGAAGTTAAAAAGAGAACTATCCTATGATCCAGCAATTGCACTACTGGGTATTTACCCAAAGAATACAAAAACACTAATTCTGTGTCTTTTCCATAACTGGCCTGGCAGCTTCCACATCTTGGAACATTCACTATGGGTGAAGCCAGAGGTCATGTAACAACCCTAACTACTCTAAAACACTGTGAGAAAATGCTGTTAGAAAACACAAGCTAGTCCGTAAGGAGTTATCCTGGGTATCTATTCCACTCAAGGCTTCAGATAACTCCATTCTCCACCCACTTGTAAAACTCCAAATAAGAACTGTCTAGATAAATTTAATCAACCTAGAGAATTATAAAGAACAATAAGAAATTATGTTTGGGGCACCTGGGTGGCACAGTTGGTTGAGCATCTGACTCTTGGTTTTGGCTCAGGTTGTGGGTGAGCTCAGGGTTGTGAGATTGAGCCCTATGGAGGGTGCTCCATGCTCAGTGCAGATTTTGCTTAAGATTTTCTCTCCCTCTCCCTTTGCCCTCCCTTTCTCTCTCTAAAAAAAATGAATAAATCTGAAAAAAGAAATTACTGTTTTAGGCTGTCAAGTTCTGAAATGGTTTATTACACAGAAACAATCGTTTTATTTTTAAAATACACATTATTGATAATAGGTCCTTCGTAAAATTTATTACCAATAGGAAAACATTTGGTGCAATTTTGCATTTAAAATTATTACCATATCATAAACACATCCTTAAATATATAATCACAGTGTGATAGCAAAAGAAATAAAACTTGGGGAATGAAGAGAATATTAGAATCAGGAATAATCTTCAAACCTCATCTTTTTTGATATCCCATATATAATTCATTAAAAAATCCTGCAGAGTCACATTTAAAATATGTCCAAAATCCCACCAATGCTCACCCTTCTCAACCTTCACCACTCTAGTTTAAGCTGCCATCATCTCTCACCTAGAGGGGCCTTGATGTCCTTCTTCTGCCATGTCTCCAAAGCCAGAGTAATAGTTTTAAAATAAAGTCTATCTATGCCATTCTTTTTTCCAAACACTCTAATGGTCTCCCATCTCATGTAAAACAAGATCTCGAGCCTTTCTTTGGCTTACAAGGCCCTTCATGATCTGGTTTCTCTCTGACCTGATCTCTTATTACTTGCCCCCTCATTCACTCTGTTCCAGTCACAGGGCACTCTGCTAATCCTGAAAAGGCCTAGATGAGTGGCTTACTCCCTTTCTTCATTATGGTCTCTGCTAAAATATCCCTTAATGAGGATGGCTTTCTTTGGCCATCTGTTTGAACAATACCATACTTTCTGTCTTCCAAACCCTGCTTCACTCTACATAGTAGCATTTACCATCCTGATCTGAGGCATTATGTATTTATCTGTTTATTGTCTGTCTCTTCTCACTAGAACCTAAATACCATGAAAGCAGGAATTTAGTCTGGATTGTTTACACTGAAAAACCAGTGCCTAGAATATAATCAAGCCCAATTCAATAAGTTGATTCACTAAAAAATGAATGAACAAATGAATGAAAGAACAAATTAATGAATGAGTAGATGACACAGTAAAAAATATAGCAGAATATACCATTTGGGGTTATTTTTGGGAGATGAAAAAAGTGATTTCCAATAATAAGAGAGACCATTAAATTCACTGAAAGATTAACAATAGCAATAAACACTCACACACAAAAAATCCCAACTCAATGCAAGATATACAACAGATGATGTTGTGGAGGTCATGCCACTAACTCCACTCTCCTGGAGTCTCCAAATGTGCTCTTTCCTATTATATTGTCAGACAAAATAAACTGACATTACTTAGTAGACTGACATTATAACATATAAAGAATAAAATATCAACAGTGCTTTGTTTACAATGTGATTTTTTCCAGTATGTAATGTGATTGAACAATGTTCCTGCAGTGGAGCTTGCATTTAGGAGGTTATCAGGTTAATTCGTGGGGGAACGTCTGCGAAATTAAAGAAAATATACTATAGTGTATTCCTGATAAAAAGATGCCATATGTCCTTATGCTTGCAGATCTATTAATTATGTATTTCTTTTTTCCAAGTAATGTTTTATTATATTCACCAGTTTTCCCTCAAGACAGATTCATTGTATTTACTCCTTCTCCCTCATAATTAATGAACATTTCCATTAATTATTTTTCATACAAGGAATCTGATATATGAGCTTATCTGAATACTCAAG
Source organism: Ailurus styani (assembly GCA_002007465.1). Lineage (NCBI taxonomy): Eukaryota > Metazoa > Chordata > Mammalia > Carnivora > Ailuridae > Ailurus > Ailurus styani. The sequence goes on from LNAC01000881.1 coordinate 12,649, forward strand.
GGCAGGAAATAAATAGCATGCCTCCTGGAAATGAATATTAAATACTATTCTTCAGCAAAGTAAAGGATTTATGTTTAAAGTGCATTACTACTCACATATTTGGAAATAAAATACAAGGGATTAAGTGGAAATAATTCTGCTTCATGTTATTTATAACATAAAGAACCTCTTGTCTTAAACTTAGAGATACCTGTTCTACAAAAGGTAATAATTGATACATATACTGATACCATGTGCTATTTGAAGCACTTTCTACTTGTTAACTTGTTTAATGTTATAAAAACCCAATGAAGAAGAATTGGCTGCTGTTTCCATTTTATAGATGGGAAAATTAAGGCACCAAGTAACAGGTCAAGGTCATATAGATAGAAAGTGTCAGAACTGAAATTTGTCCCGGAAGTCTCTTAACTAGGCTAAGTTTGCTTCTAATATTCTCAACTCTTCTGCTTTCTTAAAAATAAATATTGTTCTTAAAGTGGAAATTGGTGATCATTATAGAAACTAGAGACAAATTTAAAGTATCATTCATCCAAATAGTTAATGGTTGATAGTGTTCTTTTCTGGGATTACTATTTTTTTTCTACACACTATTTATATAAGTGAGAGCAAACGATATTTGTTACTAAGTGCTGAGTTTAGGATCTATGGTCAGGCAGAATTAGCCTCATTTCTTTCTTTAATATCCCAGGAATGCATGACAAGATCAATTTTTTGAGACATTAATTTATTTATTTCCACCTCCTTGTCCCTTGCTTTTATAATAAGGTGGCCCTGAGGAAAATCTTCAGACAGTTCAGATAATTCCTTTCCTCTCTTCTGTTTCTAAAAAGCACGTTGAGAAGATTTTTTTTTTCCCCCAGGCTTTGGTTGATTCAAGGAGACAGGAATAATCTCCAAGGGAAATTTAAAAAAAAAAAAAAAAAAAAAGGAACTTCTTTAGTCCAAACTAAATGGTGATTTCTGGAGATGAGAAAAAGGAGTCTAAGAGCTTTGGATTTCACAAGGAGAGGAGACTCCAGAAAGATTCCTGAACCACTCTGGGTCAGCGCCTGGGGAAGGTGACTGGGTCTCTGACACGGTGGCTCCATTGTGGATTCTCGGCACTAGGTGCCCAATTTCATTAGACGCTCCACAAACCCACGCATCACAAAAAGCAGCAGTCAATGGGCCAGAAAGAGCAATGAGAAAACTACATTTATTTACGATTAGATTTTGAAAATTGATGAATGGAGGGTATTCATTCTTTAATGCCTTTGTGTACTCTAGAAGCAGAGTGTAAAGAAAAATAGAGTTGAATTCATTTCCACGCATTGAATTTATCACAGGATAAGGATAAAGGGGCAAGGTTAGATAATAACTTTTATTAACATATCTAATCAAAGAAGATGACTTCTGGAGAAAAAGGGACTAAAACCTAGAGATCATGCTTCAATAAAGTACAAATAAATTTTAAAATAGGGAATAAATATGGCCGACAAAAAAAAATATGGTCCATAATAAAGTGTACTATTTTGGAGGGGTCAAGGACAATAAGCTAGCTTTAGCTTCAAGACTGTTGGTTCCAGAAATGGACTGAGGCTTCTAATAACTACAAATAAATATACAAATAAATTAAAAATATACAAATAAATTAAAAGGATCATCTTATTAAAGAACAATAATATTTGGTGACCCCAAGGCATGGGTGTAGAATATCTATCTGACTGAGCCGACACAGGGAGAGAGGAGACAGGTTAGATTGGAAGTGATTAGGTTGATAGAAGTCAAGGAGAATTGCAGAGAAGAAAAAGGCAGAATGGGGTGGAATGGACACATCAAAGTTAACAATGTCAACTTAGTTCTGTGTTATTCTATAAAAAGCAGCATAAACAATGTAATCAGTTAAGTGGTCTACTCAATCTCAGAAAACTGATCTTGAAATTTTTTTTTAAAAGATTTTATTTATTTATTTCACAGAGGGAGAGAGATCACAAGGAGGCAGAGAGGCAGGCAGAGAGAGAGAGGGGGAAGCAGGCTCCCCGCTGAGCAGGGAGCCCGATGCAGGCCTCGATCCCAGGACCCTGAGATCATGACCTGAGCCGAAAGCAGAGGCTTTAACCCACTGAGCCACCCAGGCGCCCTGATCTTGAAATTTTATGATTCTATTATGGTTATTTGATAAGATATTCTTCCCACCCATGCGGAATTAGTTATACATTGCCCTTCTGTAATGATATTGTATAGGGAACATACCACTTGCGTAAGTCACCCTGAATGCTTTATTAAAAAATAGAGATTAGGGGCACCTGTGTGGCTCAGTGGGTTAAGCCTCTGCCTTCAGCTCAGGTCATGATCTCAGGGTCCTGGGATGGAGCCCTGCATCGGGCTCTCTGCTCAGCAGGGAGCCTGCTTCCCCTTCTCTCTCTGCCTGCCTCTCTGCCTACTTGTGATCATTCTCTCTCTGTCAAATAAATGAGTGAAAATTTAAAAAAAAAATAGAGATTATACATTTGCCTTTTGTTTCCAAATAAATGTCCATAACAACTCTCTGCCCAATTATATAAACCTGGAATTCTAGAAACTTGACAGTACCGAAAGTGTGACTGGAAAGTCTGTGAGTTTATGGTAATATATGTAGAGAATTGTGCATCGAACATCTTTCTCTAAGAAGGGATACACTCAAATACTTTCATGGCCAGGCATGCCTACAATAGAGAATGAGAACAGTGGCGAATGAGAACTTTAAGTCCGTGTTTACAAAAAAAAGCTCCTCATTTACAAATGCAGGAGCTTTACTTCATAATTTCAAACTTACATTTTGAAACTATTAAATAGAAGTAGGATATTTTTATATATGATAAAAATATGAAAAATATAAATAATATTCCTTTCACAAAAGAAGTAAATTAAGAGGTACTATAACTACACTGGCTACCAATGCTAATTATATATTATAAGTGCTTAGAAGTTTTAATTGCTTATAAAACCACTTACATACATTATCATGGGAACAATACTGATCTCTTAGAAGCAGCCACAGAAACTAACTAAAGTAATTTTATTTATATTAGCTTTGTGTCAGCACATTTTAGAATATATCTGACCTTTTCTTTTAGTTCCATTAAAAAATACATTAATTTTCAAGGACTATAGTCATTATCAATATATTAAAAAGAGAAAATGGTTTCTAGTAGTGCTTTGAGAATTCAATTAAAATATTGTTAAAGATATGATTCTTCTGTAGATTTTGTCCCAGATACCATAAGATGGAAACATTGAATACACTAAGTTTTGAAGTATTAGTGTTTTCTCCTTTGTTGTAGAATAATAGACTTCTCAATAAATAATGTAATCAGAATACTATTCAGTCGGGAAGGAGACAAACCATAAGAAACTCTTAATCTCATGAAACAAACTGAGGGTTACTGGGGGGTTGCGGAGAAGAGATAGGGTGGCTGGGTTATGGACATTGGGGAGGGTTTGTGCTATAGTGAGTGCTGTGAAATGTGTAAGCCTGATGATTCACAGACCTGTACCCTGGGGCAAATAATACATTATATATAATAATAAAAAAAGAATACTATTCAGTATTTAACAATTCTCTGATATAAAATAACCTTTTAACAATTGTTATTGTCTATCATTTTTTTAAAGATTTATTTATGTATTTTAGAGAGAGAGAGAGAAAGAGTGTGATGGGGGAGGGGTCCAGGGAGAGGGAAAGAGAATCTCCAGCAGACTCCCTGCTGAGCGCGGAGCTAGATTTGGGGGTCAATCTCATGACCCTGAGATCATGACCTGAACTGAAATCAAGAGTCAGCTGCTTATCTGACTGAGCCACCCAGGTGCCTCTTGTCTATCTATCATAAAGCAACAAAACACCTTTAATTAGAAAACTAAAGACACACAATGAAATTCATAATTTTCTATTATTCTCATTTTAACAATACAGCAAATATTGAATACTTAGAAATCAATACCAGCCACTGTACTAGGTTTAAGCGGTATGAAGTTGAGTAGTTTATGCTCTTCATATGAAAAAGAAAAAAAATCCACAGTAATAAATAATTTTTTAAAGATTTTATTTATTTATTTGAGAGAAAGAGATACAGCAAGAGAGGGAACACAAGCAAGGGGAACAGGCAGAGGGAGAGGGAGAAGCAGGCCTCCTGCTGAGCAGGAAGCCTGATGCAGAGCTCAATCCCAGGACCCTGGGATCATGAAGTGAGCCGAAGGCAGATGCTTAACGACTGAGCCACCCAGGCATCCAGTAATAAATAATTTTATGATAAAACCCAAAAATCATGGAAATTATATGAATCCCCAAATGCACATCTACCTGTCTTTAAACCAAATTAAATTGAAACTATTGCATGTAAGTTAAGTGTATCACCCCAACTTTCCAAGTTTTTTCCCCCCATTTTCTTAAGGATTGCCTTTATTTATAATAATTTCAATGAAACTCAAATATCCCTGGTAAAAATATAAAATAGCTGACCTATAAGGTCTGGTTTAAAGAGATACATCTAATCTTAAACAGCAAAACAAGAAAATGATTTCTTACTTGTAATGCATATAGTCTCCCAAGCTGAAGAATTCTACAAACCATACTCAATTACTTATTTATTTCCTTAATTATTTTTAAAATATAATGTGTTTGGAGGAATGATTCCATATTTCAATTTTTAATTTTGATCATTATGTAATAAAGATCTCATAATTAATTATGAGGTAGAGTCATCAATGAAAATTTAACCAGCTAATGAAAATATAACCATTCAATGAGGGGTAAATAATGGATCCTAAACTTATTACTTAAATTAAGATAAATAAAAGATTCAAAACCTCTAATTCATGTGACATCAAACTATTACAAAGAAGTCGCTGTTTCTTGCATGCAAGAAAAATGATGTAGTCTATAAAGTATTAATTCTATTTCAAACTGTACTTTCATTTATCAACCAGAATGACAACAAAACAACAAAGATTTTACCATTTGAAATTAGATCCTTACATATTAAACCCATTCACCTTACCATCTATACCATGCAATATTTTACTAGAGTAAAGTATTTAAGTATCCTAAAAGTATCACAAATAATTATTTTTTGTTTATTTTTTTACCTTGAAAGGCAATGGCTCTTCAGTAAGAGGACTAACAGGAAGTGAAGTGGTGCTACTTGCTGGGCTCATATCTGCACTCTGCAAGGTAAACACAATTGAATTAAAGAAATATATTTTGGTAGTTATTTTTATTATTCCTAATTTAGAATCATTTCCTACTTCTTAATATAAAAACAAATAAATAAATGAAATATGGGTATAGAAAAATTCACATTATATTATATTCTGAATCACTATTTAGAAATAGTTATCTGAAAAATTAGCCTCATTATCTCTTATTAATGGACATTTTAAGAGCATTTGGTTAAATACCATGGTCATCTTTGTGCCAGGACAGTATTTAAAATTTTATTTGCTTCCTTTAGATTTTTGCCTTTTTTTTTTGAAAGTTATACAGTATCTGTGATGATTCACAATGTTTTAATTTCGCTGTCTTTCAGGTTCATTTTCAAACATATACTGAAAAGTTATTCACTTTTATTTAGTGAAGATTTAAGTAACTATATCCAGTTTTTATTCATTATGAAAACTATGTTGTCATCAATATATAATTGCAAAATGAAGAAATATTAAATTTTTAAATTCCCATATTCATAGTCCCTAACATTTTATAATCTTTCTTACATTCTGCTAAACAAAACAAAAAAATGTAAGAACAAAGGATTTACACAAAAAAAGAATTATTAGAATGTTGCTAATGCTATTCTTCTAGTCCTGTAAAAATGTAATAAATTAAAACTTCTTAAATAAGAAGTTTTCTCTTAAATAAGAGATTAGCCTAAAAACAAGAAGTATGAGTTAGAAGTTTACCATTATTTTTTCTAAAAGCAAGAAAAAAATACTGATAATAGCTAGCAACAGATATGTTACTATATCCTTAATTCACTCTGTCAGAATAATTCTCCCTTTTAAGTACTTAAGCAAATAAAACACTGGAAAGAATGAACAGCAACATACTCCAGCTTGGTTACCAAATGTGCATGTAGTCACATACAGAAAATTTTGTAGTGAAGATTAAAGCAAAAGAATGGATTAATTCTGCTTGTGATAAGGGAACAAGTAGACAGGTTTGGCTGATTTAAGTGCCAAAAAAGAACACATTCAAAGACTAGATGCTACAACTGTTAAAATTCTTAGTCTCTTTCCATTCATGAGGTTATTTTCAATTCATTTGATTTATGTGTAGCATAAATTGGACACATTTTAAATATCCTTAAAGCGGGATTATTTCTGACTCTATTTCAGCAACACTGCATAAGAACTATAAACATAGTTTACACTCAGGATAATTTTTATATAACATGTATTGCACCTACTTCAGAAATTGATCTAAGACAGCACATAGACTTAAATTGTCTAAAGGAGGAAGTTAGGTAAAAACTGAACAATAATTCTACTGAAGGAAGCAGAAAAACACATACACTAGATAATTGAGTTGAATTAGCTACTGAATTTCTAAATTTATTCATAACTTCTTGTCCATTATTTGATCAAAATCAGGAAATACTCTGAACTGCTGCTTTTCACTATCTGATTAGATGATACAATAGAAAAATAAAGGTTTTCTTAGGAATGAATTTACTGCAGGATTCTAAAATTTAAAAAATGAGTGAAACTTTTTTTTTTTCCAGACTAGAAAAAAAAGACTCCTGAACTATTTTGGATTTTTCATGAGAAATTCAGCAAGTAATAGAATACAGTTCATATGTAGTTGAATTATCTGGTATTTTCCTGAAGAACTGATATTCTGCATAGCCTCTTAAAGTATCAGGCCCTTAAAAATCATATATTCAGAAGACAAAGATGACACTCAGTTGTGAAAACTTAAAAGCCTATATCATATTCTCACAGATGAAGATTTTTAAACTTCCATAAGAACATGAACCAAAATCAAGCTTCATGGTTAACTTCTTTTAGGGTTGAGGTCTCCCACAACTTCCCAGAAATAACTGTATTATTCTAAGCACTGTTAGAAAGCAGACTCCAAAATTTGCATCATCTAACCTTGATTCTTTAAATGTCACGCTTAGAGAAAACTGTGTTCCTGCTTTAACTTTCAAATTCATCTTATACTATGACACTTTAATTCTATTGCTCTTAGGGAATCTTGAGAAAAGTGTTTTAAAAAAACAAATCAATCTTATGTGACATCTGATACACTGCACTTAATTATCAAGTTGAAAAATACAAAGCAAAAATAGAAAAACTGTATCTTCATTTTTAGCTTATCGTGTTTCCATTTGCACTTCAGTGATCTGTAATTTAGGTGCCATTCCAATTTGCTTACATTTTTAGATATCTGATACTACAGTAAACCCTTCAGATACAAATCTTACCCATACTTCATACTTTAATTGGCTTACCCTTTCATTTAATGATAGCAATTCCAATGTAGTTGCATATCTAAATACAAAGTAACAAAGTACTTCATAAGTTCTATTTGAAGTTTTTAAAAGCTAACAGTGTATATGTTCTTTCACAATTTTCTTCAAAAATATTTTTTTTAGAATTATGTCTTCATCTGTTTTTGATATATTTCAGATACTTTGGAAATGGCCAGTTCTCAATAATGTAAAAGTGGCTGACTTTGGGATACAGAATTATTCTGTAAAATAAGCAAATCATCTCAACAAAAGGGACATTCTTAATTCTTATGTAACATACTTTGACTTTCTGACCCAGTAAAACTGCACAAAATGTTCTTGACATGATATAAGAAGCCTATCCTAATTATAACAAGTGCCCTAAATATCTGATTTTCTGGTTCTAAGTCTAACAGATACCTGCTTCTTTCCAACACTAGGGTGATTAAATAATATGAACTTAATATTTTTCCTATACTTAAAGTTTTTTTCACCCAAGTTAGTAGACTTCCCCCCTTCTACTTCTATTGCATATATGCAAAGTTATTTTATTTTTTTCCAAACTGAGCTTAATGTTAAGTGACCTTTAAGTTTAATAATAAAATCTAGACAAGTACTTACTTTTGAACCTATCAGAGATATTCTAGTGAATATCACCCTCTTCTCATGCATATTGTCCTCCAGAATTCATTCTCCTTATCTCAGCTTGAAGAAACTATTCATTTGTTGTTGCTATTTCCATTATATAATTCCCTTAAATTTACACACTACCTCATGCCTCACCTCCAACCTATCCTCTTCTTTAAATCAACTCCATTGCAGTGCAATATACTATACTAAAATGCAACTTTTAAAAGTATGTGGTTAGATGACTTCAACAAATGTATACACATGTGTAACTACCACCAAAATCAAGGTATAGAACATTTTCATCACCTCAAAATGTTCCCTCATGCTCCTTTGCATTCAAACACCACCCCTTCCTGATCCCAGGCAATAATGATATCCTGTATCACTATAGGTTAATTATGCCCTCCCTAGAACTTCACATAAATGGAAATGTACTATATGAACTCTTTGGTACCCAGCTTCGCTCATTCAGAAAATTATTTTGAAATTCATCATGTTAAGTTCTTGTGTATTTCAGAATTCAACCTTTTAAATGTAGTGTAATATTGAAAAGCAAACTCAACGTGGGTGGCTCAATCGTTAAGCATCTGCCTTGGGCTCAGGTCATGATCCCAGGGTCCCTGGATTGATCCCAGCATAGGGCTCCCTGCTCAGTGGGAAGCCTGCTTCTCTCTCTCTCACTCCCCCTGCTTGTGTTCCCTCTCTTGCTGTGTCTCACTCTATCAGGTAAATAAATAAATAAAATCCTTTAAAAAAAATAAGGCAAACTAAATTTGTTTAATCACAATTTGTAATCTAATCCAGTCTGGGATTATTACAAAGAAAGCCATGCTAAATGTTTGTGTATATACCCTTTGGGGACACATGTTTTCATTTTTTTTTCTTTTTTTTTTTTTTAAGATTTATTTATCTGAGAGAGAGCGCGCATGCATGTGAGCAGGGGGAGGGGCAGAGGGAGAGATTGTATCTTCTCTACTCCTCACTGAGCAGACTCCCCACTGAGCATGGAGCCCCACAAAAGGCTTGACCCCAGGACTCTGAGACCATGACCTGAGCCAAAATCAAGAGCTGGATGTCAACTGACTGAGCCACCCAGGCACCCCTGTTTTTATTTTTCTTAGACAAATATCTCAGTGAAATTACCTGGCTTCTGTGGTAAATTTTTATCCATTATTATGCCAACTTCGTAACAAACTGGTAAAATGACAAAGGGGTTGTAACACACTGCACTTCAATTTTTACTGAATCTCACTAATATTGGCATTATCTTTTTTCCCCTTTTCTTTAATTTTAGCTATTCCAGGGATCTGCAATGGTAGCTTATTGTTTTAACTTTTATTTTAACTTTCATTTCCATAGATAACTAATGATGTTGAGCATCTTTTCATGGGCCTGTTGACCATTAGTGTATCTTGTTTTGTGAGGAGTCTGTTAAAATATTTTCCCTATTTTTCTTTCTGATTGGGTTATTTGGATATAAATCCTTTGTCATATATGCTTATTATCGATATTTTCACCCAGTTTGTGGCTTATGTGTTTCCTTAATACTGTCTTCAAAAGAACCAAAGCTTTCCACCATATCATTATTATTATTATGGTTTATACTTTTGGTGATTAACCTAAGAAATCTTGTCTTAACTCAAGTTCACAAAAATTTTTTACTTACGTTTCCTGCTACCAACTTTTCAGTTCATACATCATGGCCAAAAAAACAGCATAGTTAGTATTCTATTCTTTGAAAATGCTTTTGCAATTTTTTTTGGTATATAACACACATTAAACAACACTAATATTTATATTGTATACAATCTAACACAAGATTTTCACAAAGATTAATTTATATTTTAGCAAGTTACCTCAGACACTTTAGCCAGTCTCACTCATTTGATGGGAATCTGACAGTTACCAGTGACTTCACATACTTTAATTACAATAAACAAAAATGTGGAGCTATTATCTGCTTGTGGGTATGCAAAGGAGGAGAGGAAGTCTTTCCTAAAATACTGAAATTTTTAAATTAATGTAAGAGACTCTCATCAGAGTGGTGATTATGGAACTTTCTGGGCAGATGAATAGAAGAAGGAGAGAGAAATAAAGTTTTAGGTGGGAAGGAAAATAGATATGGCAAGAAAAGCAATGTATCTATCATCTCTTTCTGTTGACTCATCTTAGAGGAAAAAAAGAGGGCACAAGTGGAAATAGAAATAGCTATCTTAAATAAAATTCTATGAGATAAAGTGATGAATACTCCCCTCTTGTTCAAATTTCTCAATGTAATGAAAAATGACTTAAGTACATAGAGAAGTTCTGCAAATACCATGCCACTGTGGCATATTAAGAGTTGCTACACAAGAGGAAAACAGTGGCAGGAGGCTGAATAGAACTTTCTTTGGCTCCTATGAGATGACTCTTAAAATATATATGAATTATCAAGGATAACTTATCAAGAGGTTAGATATAGCAAATAAATGACCTTGATGAAATCTTCAGACTCGAGTATCTGGTACCAACTCTGACTACTAACCTAGTATCTAGTTTGACTATCAACACTGATTGCAGAATTACTAGAAGTCATTCTTGATGAAAAAAAAATGTACAAAAATAAGTATATAAAATATAACTATATTAAAACAGCATTTCCATTAAAAAAAATCCAGAAAGTAAACAGTAGGATTTGCAAATCACAGAAGGTGTTCTTTCCCAAATAAATAATAAAAGAAACATTTTGTTGTAATAATAGTCATGTTCTCCCAGGTTAAATTTCAGACCACAATTTAGAGGAATGGTATATTATTTGTTTTATAAATAGTATTTTAAAAGTTTGGCTAAAAAATCTAATCACTTTCATCTAACACTACTCAACTGTTAATGACCTAAGTGTAACAATTGAGGGCTTTGACACTCAGTATACTGTCACTACAGAAATAAAGAAATTAAAGGGTAAGAGACATCATTAATACTTACTAAACCAGAAAATAATTTTGATACTTGAATGACATATCTCCTCTAAACTTCTACTATTTTTATTATTAAAAAATAAAACATGCACTCATTGTAATAGCCTTGACAAACATAGTACTCTGTTCTTCCTTTTGACATGAAGAAATGAACTCTCGACTGATTCACAATCTATACTTGATATTACAGATGGGTATAAAATTGTCAAGTCAGCCATTTATATAATAATATAAAAATTAAAATTCAGTTATATTCTTCATTAATTCATAAATTAGGGAGTTACTTTTTTTTTAAGAATGAATTTTAGAGGCGCCTGGGTGGCTGAGTGGGTTAAAGCCTCTGCTTTTGGCTCAGGTCATGATCTCAGCATCCTGGGATCGAGGCCCGCATTGAGCTCTCTGCTCAGCAGGGAGCCTGCTTCCTCCTCTCCCTGTCTCTCTGCCTACCTCTCTGCCTACTTGTAATCTCTCCTCTGTGTCAAATAAATAAATAAAATCTTTTAAAAAAATGAATGAATTTTATTTTACTATTATTTTCTAAGTAATCTGTACACCCAATGTGGGGCTCAAACTCATAATCAGGGGTCATAGCTCTACCAACTGAACCAGCCAGGTGCCCAAGGAGTTACTTTTTATCCATGAAAATGAGATAATTTTTTACAAGTATTGATAATATTTTTATTATATAAGCTATATTGTATTTTCCCTCTGATTTGGGGAGGAAATGTGCTAATTTTATCAAATAAAATATTCTTTATTAATGCCCCATGCCTAGATACTCTTTTCTTCTAATAAAGGAACCATGGCTCCTTGGAGAAATCACTGATTCCAGGGATGAGGCAAAGAATGTACTAGGTGATTTTAGACTATCTTGTTCCAGAAACTAAGAAAATGCTAAAAAAATAAAAGGATGGGGTATGCCAAAGAGATGAAGGAGCCAATGTGAAAGAGCTCCCAATTGCCAGAACTGGAACAATTTGAGCAACAAAATAAATAACATTGTATTGGAGTTATAATTCAAAGCTAAAACAAAATTTAAAAAATCATAAATTCATGTATAAATAAGGAATGAAATAAATAAATAATTGGAGAGAAAAGTCAAATCTCTCTTACAGAACAATTTCAAATAATTTATGCGGATATTCCCTTTCTTCAAGATGTGGAATTTATACCCCACCCCACAACCAATCCCCAGGCTGTGTTTAGTCAGTTAATTCCAGAGAGCAGAGTATGGAAAGGTGAGAGGTAACTATACAGTGGAGAAACCCAGCAAATATGACCTCATCCAAAATGATCAAGGTAAACACCACGCAGGTAGTATGACATAATATGATGAGGGATATTTCACCTCTGTGGTCTTTCTCCCACTTCAGTCTAATTATGAGAAAAATGTCAGTCAAACCCAAATTGAGGGGCATTCTACAGAAAATCTAATCAGTTAAAGTCAAGGTCATCAAGGACAAGGCAAGTCTGAGAACTATTACAGATCATGTCATTAGAGAGACATGACTAAATGTAATGTGATATTCTGGATAAAATAATGCAGTATCAAAAAGAATATTAGGGAAAATTTGTAACACCTGAATACACTGCTAAGTTTAGTTAATAGTAATGTACCTCTATATTGGTTCTTAGTTGTGACAAATGTATTCTGCTGATGTTAAGATGATAACAGTTGTGAAAACTGAATGATGGGTGTAGGGTGTATGGGAGTTCTCTGTACTACCTCTGCAAATTTTCTATACAAATGAAACTTATAAAATAAAAAGTTTATTTAAAAATATCCTTCATTTGCAATATAACCAGGCTTTTCAGGATTATAATACATGACTGTCATTGTACTCATAGCTTCTGAGCTTTCATTAGGGCTCTTATAACTTTTATAAAAATGAATTTTGACAGACTATTTTATTGGGATGCCTAACAGCTCCACTAAAGAATCTTCAGTCTTCGATGATATGATACTTTATGTGGAGAACCCAAAGGACTCCACTCCAAAACTGCTAGCACTCATACAGGAATTCAGTCAAGTGTCAGGATATAAAATCAATGCACAGAAATCAGTTGCATTTCTATATACCAACAACAAAACAGAAGAAAGAGAAATTAAAGAGTCAATCCCATTTACAATTGCACCCAAAACCATAAGATACCTAGGAATAAACCTAACCAAAGAGGCAAAGAATCTGTATTCAGAAAACTATAAAGTACTCATGAAAGAAATTGAGGAAGACACAAAGAAGTGGAAAAACATTCCATGCTCATGGATGGGTAGAATAAATATTGTGAAAATGTCTATGCTACCTAGAGCAATCTACACATTTAATGCAATCCCCATCAAAATACCAGCAATTTATTTCAAAGAAATGGAACAAATAATCCTAAAATTTATATGGAACCAGAAAAGACCCCGAATAGCCAAAGGAATGTTGAAAAAAAAAA
>LNAC01000881.1:27327-66173 GCA_002007465.1 Ailurus styani
AAAAAAAAAAAAAGAATCTTCAGTCTTCTATGAAGAGCTCGCTGAAAAGGTGATGCTAAATTGTTTTGCATGCTTTCATGTTCCCTACAGGAATGCTGAAGGAAAGCTTCAGCCATATAAAATGATCTATTTGTTTGGGTACTCTTAAAGGTGCTTGGTAGAGTGAGTTTGCATTATTAATATTTACTGAATGCCGTAATTCTATAGAACAGATCCATTAATTATACCTCTCCTGAAAGAATAATTAATGGATCTGTCCTATGGGATTAAAGTTTATTTATAAGAATTTCTTGAAGTGAAATATGATCAATTGGGCTCAAATCTGTTGATTACATAAACAGGTTTTAGTATAAGAGAAATGTTTTTTAAGTCATAAAGGTAAGTTGTATAAGGTAATTCTGCAGGCCTAATAAAATTAAATGTTTACCCAAATGTGCTAATTTGAGCATTCATTCTTAGAGTTCTAAAATTATATTTATAAAATATATCCTTGTTATAGTTTTTTGTTGTTTTAATAATCAATGATGTTATTGCTGATAAAGTCCATAGGATAATTTGGATTTCTGTAGTATAAATGGGCTACTTTTCTTTTCTTTTTTTTTTTTTTAAAGATTTTATTTCTTTATTTGACACACAGAGAGAGAGAGATCACAAGTAGGCAGAGAGAGAGGAGGAAGCAGGCTCCCTGCCGAGCAGAGAGCCCGATATGGGCCTCGATCCCAGGACCCTGAGATCATGACCTGAGCAGAAAGCAGAGGCTTTAACCCACTGAGCCACCCAGGCGCCCAATGGGCTACTTTTCTTGAAAATATTTTCCTTTTTCAGATGTGCCAATTTTCTGTGAAGATTCAATTTCAGTCATTTGTTCAGCCATCCAATAAGTATTAAGGACACATTAGGCTACCCTGACCTTAGATTTTCATGTTTGCCATGACTCACCTCACTGCTAAGATGTGGTTATCCCAAGTACTTAGTAAGAAAAGGAATGCAGAGTATCTAATTGTGGCACAGAGAGACAGTCTTCATATATTAGTGGGCATATTCTGGAGAGCTAATCTGTGTCCTTCATCAAGTCTATCCTACAAATGGCAATGAGCTGACAGCTCTAAGCTCCTCCAGTCCAGGGTGCTGACCACTGATTTTCAGGCATACCTCTCTGAGGAACCAAATTAGGCATGGGAAAGCTGAATCCACTCAATTCATTCTTTAAGTGATTAAATATCCCTTATTTTTCTTTTTAATTTTTTTGGCAGTAAGCCAAAATGAGAGCAACAGTAAATTGAATTCAATGTCTAAATCAGGACTAGCTCTTTGTACTTTGGCCAAGCTCACCAACCTTATCAACGTGAGTCAAGTCTTTTATTGGTCTTATTTTCTCCAAATGAAAATGCAACGGTTTTCCCCCCCTTTGTAATATCTTCTTAAGAGTAGGTGATATCTGATGTTTTTGCCTTTCCAGCATCTAATCCATTTTATTGTGTTAATGACATTTGAATTTTCCTTTGGGGAGTGATTTCTCCCAAACTTTCAATCCATTTGTTTTGAGTACTGCTGATTCAATATCCTTGAAATAGGAGTGAGCATATAATCAAGGTCTAGCCAAAATGTTCTATACAAAAAAACAAGGCACATGAGCCAATTCATTTAAATGAAACTCAGATATGGGAATTGTGCTGGAATTTTGAGAAAGAAATTCTCTCATTCAGCTAACGTTGCTAAGGTCATAGAATGTGTTTCTATTTGAATTGCCAGAGGCCACCTAGTGGATGGTGTATTTTTAGGAACAGATCCAACACGAAGTCAATCCAATAAATGGAAAAAAAGCAAATGGAACCATAAGTACAGAGCTGACATACTGATAATCCAGCTCTATGTGGCTAAACGATTTTCACAAAACTGTGTGGTTAACACTTAAGCATCCTTTCTAATACAGGAATAAGCACTGTGGTTGGAAAGTTGCATGCTATAGAATCTAAAATTTGGAACTGGGTGGTTCAAATGGTTTAGAGAATTAGGATACTACTCTATTCTAGGCTGGGAAGTTAATAATACTTACGTGATAGCAAAGTTAGGATATTTATGTGGTAGCAAAATCATTTTTTTCCAAATCTGGGGTGACTCAGAGTACATATTTTTAAATTTGGAGCTTTTTAAGACTTAGTCAAAAAAATGCTTATGTATAAAAATGTGTTTACTTATTTTCAAAATTTAGTGTGTGTGTGTGTGTGTATGTGTAAAATTTACTTATAACTTGATGACACATTTACATAGTTCAAATTTCAAATGGTGCAATGCCTTTTTCCAGGAAAAAGTTTTTATTCTACTCCCGGTCCCTAACCATCCAGAGACCCCTAATTTTACCAATTTATTGTATAACCTTCTACAGATTTATACATAGAGATGTGATGAATGGATGGATGGATAGATATATAGACAGACCAAGAGACAGGTGATAGACAGACAGATAGATAGATAGATAGATAGATGATAGAAACACACATAAACATATATATATATTACAAATGATCCATAAACAACACAGGGCTTAGGATGCTGACCTCTGTGCAGTTAAAAATCTGCACATAACTTTGACTCTGTCAAACCTTAATAATTAATAGGCTACTGTTGACTAGAAGCCTCATGGAATAAAGATGTATTTTGTATCTTACATGTATTATATACTGTATGCTTACAATAATGTAAGCTAGAGAAAAAATGTTATTAAGAAAATCTTAAAAAGGAAAAATACATTTACAGTACTATACAGTAAAAAATCTGCATACAAGTGGACCTTTGCAATTCAAACCTATGTTGCTCAATGTTCAACTGCAAACACATACACGTACACACAAACACATGGAGATATCCAGTCATTGAGGTTTTTTTTCTTATATATATACAGAATAACATATTTTACAGAATAACATGTTTTACATACTGTACTTCAAACTTGCCTTTTTCAAATTATCATGTATTTGTATATAATGAGTACTCTCATTCTTTTACATAGCTGTATATTATTCCAATTATGGGCCTATCACAGTATAGTTAAACACTGTTACATTCGTACTCTTTTGCTATTACATAACAAAGAGGGCTAAAATTAATTTTACATTATAAGTATTCTATCTACAAAATAATTATCCAGATGTGGAATTACAAATCTAAAAGATACACTCAACTGTAATTTTTAATGATATTACCAAATTGACTTGCATGGAGATTCTATCAGTTTATACATCCACCTGAAGCTCAGGAGTATTTTTCCACTGTCTCATTATGTATTCTCAGCTTCAAAGGGTTTTTCAGTACAGATCTCTAAGGTAAATGAAAGCTCTGATTGAAGTTCACCTTCTTAAAATCACAGAGATTTTAACAATCATGGCTTTTAAAAACATTTTTCTACTTGGTATCAATAATCCAGGATAGTTGAGAGAAGCGATACCCTAACAGATGTCTGGTTATGTTCGGTTTGCTTTGGTCTTAGCTCTATTCTGATCTTGCAATCAACTCCAATTACTACAATCATTACTATATTGATTTGTCACCAAATAAAAGCTATAACCAAATCCCCATCCCAAATAACTAGGATATAGCAAAAAGTGAATCCCACATGGGAAATCAGGAACTATTTTTTAGTTTGGAAGGTCCAGAAATTAAATTATGTTAATTCACACAGGGATGAGTAGGTTTCATGGGGATGATATAAAATAACTAAGCAAATAAGAGACTTACTTTATCAGATATTGGCCAACATGATAATTAATAATAAAAAACTTGGTATATGAACAAAAGTGGCAACCTATTTGAGTTCTTATATTTCATTGAAAAGAATCACTCAGAAAAAGCAGAAGACTATTTAGCATAAATTAGAAAAAAAGTAATTGCTCGCAAAAGATAATTTTGTTAATCTATGGTAAATGTATAAAGAAATAAAAATCATTTAGAATCCAAGCACTTTTTTTTCTTTGAATAGTGTTAGAGATTTACCACCTAAACAAAATTCATGTTATCACATTCATTTAAAAAAATTAAAAATCAACTACCAAAAATATAGTTACTTTATGCCAGTCATACTGCACCATAACTGAGGAAAGAAATAGTTAATCTTATTAGCAGTATATTTTTAAACCAGCTTACTATTGTTGATGGTGGTATAGGTTACCTCAACAATAATTAAGCTTTTCGATTTTATTCTGCTTTTGGTTTGCTTCAATTTTAGAAAACTGAAATTTCTACTCTTATATCTAAATTCTGGGAGTGCATGGTATTTGAAACTTAAAATTCCTATAGCATTCTCCCAAGTTATTGTACAGATAATGTAAGACTGAAGTTCTAGTTTAACCCACTATTTTTCACAGGGAGAGTTCTGTTCCTGATCCCTAATACCTGAGGCTAGATGCAAACCAATTATTGCTGGATCTCCTTATGCCTTGGTCTATGACTTGAGTCTCTATTATCCTTCTCTCTGTTTATTTTCTTGAACATTCTTGGTATGTTCAGGTGCTGTCAACTTCAAATTATGATCTCATTCTATTAGTAACATGTAACAAATAGTATTGAGAACCTATCACAAACTAGATTTTGTGATGTATGTTTAATAAAAAAGGTCCCTACCTGCCTCCAATTATTTTAAATTCATTAAAGGGGACAAGCAAGTGTTAAAAGTATAAGCTATAAAAAGGAATAATTATAGACAGATTAGACAGATAGAAAGATAAATAAATTAGATAATCCAATCACCCAAAGACAATCACTGGTAAAGCCTCTATGTACTTTTCCTAGTCTTTTTCTGTGAAATGTAGTTGATTGAAATTACTGTACATTATTCTAAATTTTGGATCCAAATTATATTCTCCAGGATTCTTCTCATATCAAATATTTTCTTTCAATGTACTTTATGATGAATGCATAAAATTCTACCATATAAGCATAACTTTATTCTTCTTGCCAGGCCTCTAATTTTAGATATTTTCATATTGCCATTTTTTCTTTACAATTAATGCTGTGATAACATTCTCAAAACAGTTCTGTGATTATTTAAAAAAATATTAATAGAATTATAAAGTCTCAGTTAAAAGATATGCATGTATCCTCAGCTACACTTTGTATTTATTATCAAATTTTTCTCCATGGCTAATGATTTCTATTTCCACTTAAGACATCTGAGAGTTCTAAATTTATTACACTTTCAATAGGCAAGAGAAATATATCAGGTTTTTTTAATAGGCTGGATTTACCAATTGGTTACTATTAGGAGAAAATATATATCCTTAAATGTCATTCAAATAAACTCTCAATGGATTAAAGTATTAAATCACAGAAAAAAAGAAAGTACTTGAAGAAAATATAGGTGAACATTATCTACCAATTATCGCAGAATGATGAGGGCTATTTAAACATAAACATAAGGGCGCCTGGGTGGCTCAGTGGGTTAAAGCCTCTGCTTTCGGCTCAGGTCATGATCTCAGTGTCNGGTGAACATTATCTACCAATTATCGCAGAATGATGAGGGCTATTTAAACATAAACATAATTAAATCATAAAATCAAAGATTGATATACGTGATTACATTGACTTTTCTTAATAATAATGAAAACAAAATTATAAAGCAAATAAAATATTTGAAAAAGTTAAAGTCTGAGGGAAACACTTGTTTCTCATTCCTGGTGTTTCTTTTCATGTAGAAGGAATTCTGCCAGTGTTATACTCTCANATCTTTAAAAAAAAAAAAATAAAAAAAAAATAAACATAAACATAATTAAATCATAAAATCAAAGATTGATATACGTGATTACATTGACTTTTCTTAATAATAATGAAAACAAAATTATAAAGCAAATAAAATATTTGAAAAAGTTAAAGTCTGAGGGAAACACTTGTTTCTCATTCCTGGTGTTTCTTTTCATGTAGAAGGAATTCTGCCAGTGTTATACTCTCAGCTTCTCTGACTACCAAAGAAAGGATAGCTTTTCTTGCTGATAAATTTGGATGGATTAACTCAGTGTGCTTGGCTCAGTTCATTCCTCTTTCTTTTACTAGCAGGATCACATGCAGAGCACATGTGTTCTGTTCAACAGCTATGCAATAGACTTTGTATTGCTAAGTTTTAAGTAAGAGCTTTAAATCTCAGATCATAAGAGTTTAACCTGAAAGGCTGTCTACAGCTTACGGAGGCCACAGATAAGGAGTTATTTTTATATCCTTGTGAGTCTTAAGTGATGACCTGTGGGAGGAATGGGCCTCAGCAAAGTCTCGGGTCCCAACAATCTCAGAAGGACAAGGTCATCTGTAGTCTCAGCCAAAACTCAAACGCAGGCCTCAGGAGTTGCAAACTGATGCAACTAGGAGTTGTAAACTATACAGAACAGCTTTTCATTACCAGATTAGGTTGGTCTAGTATTGAACTGGAAGCAAAGAGCACCTTTTCTTGGACTTTTTAAGTGTTGGTAGGTATAACCATGTTGGCAGCTTTTAAACTGAAAGTTAAATTCTTTGTCTGCTACCAAAAGCTAGTGAGCTTCTGGCTTTAAACTCTGAGTACCAGGCTTCATACTTAAAATTGGATATGTTGGGGTTGGGCACCTGGTGGTTTAGTCAGTAATTCATCTGGCTTTGGGTCAGGTCATGATCTCGGGGTGCTGAGATCAACCCCATGATGGGTTCTGTGCTCAGTGGGGAGAGTCTGCTCATCCCTCTACTCTCCTCCCCCACTTGTGTTCTCTTGCTCTCTCTCAAACAAACAGATAGATAGATAGATAGGTAGATAGATAGATAGATAGATAAAATCTTAAAAAAAATGAAAACTGTATAAGTTGCTTGATATAGACATCTTCTAGAGTGGCCTCCAAACATACCTGCTTTCTTGTATCTGAACTTTTGCATAAATCCCTTCCCCTGATTATGGACTGGATTTGGTAACTTACTTATAATGGATAAAATATAGCAAAAGCTAGGTTGAAAGAGACTGCAGAAAGGTAAGTGTGGAAAGTAAAAACCCCTTAGAAGGTGACTGTGTTATGTTGAGTGATGATGGTGGTTAAGTAAGGTTTTTATCACTGTGGGGGGTGAAAATTGGTTGAAGAGTGTATATATATATATATATTTTAAAGGTAGAATGATCAAATTCCCTGACTTTTTGGATATGGGCTAGACATATAGAGGAGTCAGAGGTGACTTCTAAGGTTTTGCATGAGCAAACAAGAATTGAGCAGACTTTATGGGCATAGAAAAAAAGTGCATAAATAACATAAATGAAGTGAGGGGAAGCAGATTATGTGACCCTAAAATATGCCATGTTGGCATGTAGATTATTTTGAGCTAAAGGCAATCAAGACCCAGCAGACTTGCAAAAAACTCTTACCTCTCCCTTAACTACCTAAAATAATTGAGAAGGGGGGCTGGCCCAGAAAGAGAGCCATTACCAGAGATAACTTTTTATCTGAAAGACCTATCTGTATGGTAGGACGTCCATGTAGTTATCAAACTTCTGCTTTTCTTCTTGTCCTGTGAATTACCTCCTCCCCTTTGAAGCTCATGGTCCTACTACATTCCTTAGCTCAGGATGGCATATAAGCCTCAAGTGACATCCTTGTTCTTGGGTCTCATCTTTAGGCTCTGGTACATATGAAATTAAATTTGTGTTTTTGTTAGTCTATCTCATGGCAATTTAATTATTAGACCAGCCAAAAACCTAGAAGGGAAGAAGGGAAAATTCTTCCACTCCTACAGAGGTGAAAAACAATCAGTAAGTCAGTGTATTCAAGTTAGGTTTGAAATTTCAGTTGGACATCATAGTAGAGATGTCAGGTAAGCACTTGGATACTGTGGAGTAGAGATGTTAGGTAGCATATCTATACACTTGGATGGCTGAGATAGGACAGAGAACAAGATCTTGGAAAAAAACAGGGGTTCCAAGACTGACATGCTAAGGTAAAACAACAATTTGTATAGTTTGGAACTATTTTAGGAGCAATATTGGAAATAGTCAAAATGAGTAAGCATCTATAAACTTTAAAGAATAGAGGCAGGAGTGTGATGAGAGTTTAATGAAGACTGCAATAAAGAGTAGGATAGTTTAATGGTATGAGCCTCAAGCCAAGATTTATTAGGGAGGCAGGGAAGACAGTGATCAGGGAATTGTGAGGAGGAGCAAGAAGGACTCTGACTTCTTTTCTATGGGACACCCCATAACATGAGGGATGTGGTTGTAAAAATAGTTACTGTTTAGGTTATGCTAGCTGAAAGCCAAAATGAGTTCGTCGTATTATTCTTTCATAAGCCCTTTCAGGAGGACAATAAGTTTTACAATTTCCTATAGGAAATACACTGGGGACCAACTTAAAGATTTACAAAAAAGAAAACCCAGACAAGGGAATGACTAGAATAAACAGAAAAGTATTTACTTCAACTCTTTACCTATTGTCTAAATTTTGTTTTGCTGTATTATACACTCTAACCTTCAAAAGATAATATATGGTTTACCTGTTTTCCTATACTTCATCTTCATCCACTATCTCTCAAGTCTTTAGGAAACTTTGCAAGCATTCACCAAAATCTGTCTAGTCCTAATAGCTAACTCCTGATTATAGAAGTTGTTAAAATTGAAAACAAACAGATCAGCCTTCACATACCCTGGTAAACAAAACCAGCTTAGTCATACAAACAAAACTTAATTTAGCTTATTTTGTAAGACAATAACTTGACCTGAGTCATTTCTTACTTTTGCCTCTGGAAATCATAAGCAAAACTTAAAAAGATTACCCAAAATTGATATGAGGTAACCACAAAAAAATTCCTTATCATTTAATAAAATTCTAATATTATAACCAATCACTGTACAGAATAAACTGCCTTCCCACTATAAAAGTTCCTTATACACCCGAGGTTCATTCCACGTTTTGATTTGAGTGGTCCTGGTTCACTAACTGTGTTTTTGGTATATGTGTACAATAAACTTTAATTAATCACTACTTTGGTAATTCAGTGGTTTTACTTCTGTTATTTCTGAACTTTTGACAGTATCAATCTCCACTACTTATGCACAAATCACAGCTATTAAAGACAACTTTAGGTTTTGATTCTTTTTTGGGCTCTTTGTTCTTTAAAAATTTAATGCAAACATGAACAAAGGCAATTATGAAGTGGGACATGACTAACTGCATGCAGGAACCACTTCACCAGGGCTTCTTAGAGTTGATGGTGTTCATCTCTTCTTGAGAGGATTAACAGTCTACCAAGGTGATATAAAAATTAGTTTAAACTGGATATTTCTGAACAATCAGTAGTTACAGAAAAACACATTACCTAAACTTAAGCAGAGTGTCCCTCCAAAACAGCTGCCTTGGATACCCTTCCCAGACAGCTTCTAGTTCAAGAGAACACTGACCCTTATTAGCAAAAGAAGTGCTAATCTAGCTGCCCATTAGCACCAAAAAGTACTTTCCATTAAAAGCCATAAACAGGGCCTCCTTTTTTGTTAACTTGGCACAGAAATCTTTATCTTTGACTATTCAGTAAGTTGTTCACAGCTGAGTAGACCCCATGCATAATAAACTGTTATTTATTGTCAGTCTAGTTGAGGGGCACAGGCCACCCAGTCTGAAATTGGTAGAGGAAAAAATCTTCCTCCAAAAACTTCCCAAAATCAAGTTCCATTACATCAGAATTGGATAGTTTGAAATTGGCCATGGAAGGATTATTTACACCCAAAAACGGGCAAATGGTAAAGACCAGGGCTTTGTTATTTGGAGAGCTGATTGTTAACCTGCACACCACTGGACACATTTAACACAGACATACATTACATACAATTAATTATACAAGAACTTGGAGGGGGCAAAGGAAGCTTTAGTTCCATTTATTTATTTATTTTTATTACTTTACATTTTAGAAGGAAATAATCACAAAATACAAGAGAAATTTAAATTTCTAAATAGGGCTTGTTTTACAAACTCACTTTTCAAGTTTCTATCTTTATAATGGACTAAAGACAAGACTTAAAATATTATAATCCTTGTCTATATCTTAAGGGTGCCCCAATCAGTCTCTCCTCTCTGTAATTCTTCCCACACTCATATTGGGTTGATCTTTTTGAAACATGGTTCCTCATGCCTCTCTCCTCCTCCTCCTCTTCTCCTTCTCCTCCTTCTCATCCTCCTGCTCCTCTGCCTCCCTGCCCCCTTCTTCTTCTGGTTTTGTTTGCTTGTTTCAAGTTTTTATTTAAATTCTAGTTAGTTAACATATAGTGTAATATGAGTTTCAGGAGAGGAATTTAGCAATTCATCACTTACATATAACACCTGGTTGTCATGCTTCTATTTTGCTGAAATATTGTGAATATTTCACTTCGAATCATGAATGAATTCTACACTCTAAGCTGGCATTCAGGCCCTTAAACTGAGAACCTTCTCTTTTAATTATGTTACGCCTTCTTACTAAGTTATTCTAATTCTCATGACAAATTATCAGCTATTTCCCAACAATTCCTCTAACAATAATTCCCCTCATCCAATTTAACTTGCTTTAAAGTCACCTCTCCATCAAGATGTACAGAAATAGCCTTTTCTCTACTAACCCTAATATCAAAATCTCATCCATCATTACAACCAAGCTCAACAGCCCACTCTTCCATGAAAACTTCCTTGATGACCAACAGAAAAGCAATATTGTAATTCTCTGAACTCCTATAGCACATTACTTGTACCTCTTTGGGGCTTTTATAAATTGTTTAACTTATTGCAGTTTTTTGGTACATATCTCACTTCCTTTCCAAATTTCAAGCTTCCTGTGGGTAGTGAATTTATCTTACACCTGTATTCCACAGAGTGCAGAGTAGAAAAGCTTTCATATAGCAGATACTAGGGGGAAAAAAAAACAACCTTATAAATAAACTGTTCTCTTTTCATAGTCCTTTTATAAAAAGCTCCTCAGGCCATTCTTATTTGCCATGAAGACTAAGAATCATTAGGTTAAATGAATAAATGAATGTTGAACTTGGTTGTATCACTTTTTAAAGATTTATTTATGCATTTATTTGAGAGAGTGAGAGAAAGAGAGAATAAGCACACAAGTGGGAGGGGCAGAGGGAAAGGCAGAGAATCCCAAGCAGATTCCTCACTGAGCACTGAGCCTGACACAGGGCTCTATCTCACCACCCTGAGATCATGACCTGAGCTGAAACCAAGAGTAAGGCACTTAATTGACTGTGCCACGCAAATGCCCCTTAGTCATGTCTTTTAAAAGATTTGTTGAAGAGGGAGAGATTTGTGCAAGTAGCAAATAAATGAGTTCTAGAATGAGGGTGTGAAAGGCATGGGAGAATTTGTATCTCAATAAAAGAGTAGGTAAGAATCAGTATTTTCTTGAAAACTGTGGAACAGGGCGCCTGGGTGGCTCAGTGGGTTAAAGCCTCTGCTTTCGGCTCAGGTCATGATCTCAGGGTCCTGGGATCGAGGCCCGCATCGGGCTCCCTGCTCAGCGGGGAGCCTGCTTCCCGCCCCCCCGCCTCTGCCTGCCTCTCTGCCTCCTTGTGATCTCTCTCCCTCTGTGAAATAAATAAAATCTTAAAAAAAAAAAAAGAAAAAAGAAAACTGTGGAACACTTATGAAAGAAATTGAAGACATAAAGAAATGGAAAAACAGGGCAGCTGGGTGGCTCAGTTGGTTAAGTGACTGCCTTTTGGCTCAACTCATGATCCTAGAGTCCCAGGATCGAGTCCCATATCAGGGTCCCTGTTCAGCGGGGAGTCTGCTTCTCCCTCTGACCCTCCCCCCAACTTTGTGCTCTCACTCTCATTCTCTCTCTTTCAAATAAATAAATAAAATCTTAAAGAAAAAAGAAATGGAAAAACATTCCATGCTCTTGGATTGGGAGAACAAATATTGTTAAAATGACTATATTGCCCAAAGCAATCTATACATTCAATGCAATCCCTATCAAATTACCAACAGTAGGGCGTCTGGGTGGCTCAGTGGGTTAAAGCCTCTGCCTTCGGCTCAGGTCATGATCTCAGGGTCCTGGGATCGAGGCCCGCATCGGGCTCCTTGCTTGGCAGGGAGCCTGCTTCCCCCTCTCTCTCTGCCTGCCTCTCTGCCTATTTGTGATCTCTCTCTCTCTCTGTCAAATAAATAAATAAAATCTTAAAAAAAAATTACCAACAGTATTTCTCACAGAGCTAGAACAAACAATCCTAAAATTTGCATGGAACCACCAAAGACCCAAAATAGCCAAAGCAATCATGAAAAAGAAAAGCAAAGTTGGAGGGACCACAATTCCAGACTTCAAGCTCTATTATAAAGCTGTAATTATCAATTATTAATTATGGTACTGGCACAAAAACAGACACATAGATCAATGGAACAGAACAGAGAACCCAGAAATGGACCCACAACTGTATGACTAACTAATCTTCAACAAAGCATGAAAGAATATCCAGTGGAAAAAAGACAGTGTCTTTGACAAATGGTGTTGGGAAAACTTGACAGTGACATTCAGGAGAATGAAACTAGAATACTTTCTTACACTGTACATAAAAATAAATTCAAAATGGTTAAGAGACCTAAATATAAAACAGCAAACCATCAAAATCCTAAAGGAGAACACAGGCAGCAACCTCTTTGAGCTTGGCCACAGCAATTTCTTACTAGACATGTCTTTGGAGGAAAGAGAAACAAAACAAAAGCAAAAATGAACTACTGGGACTTCATCAAGATAAAAACTTCTGCACAGTGAAAAAAACAGTCAATGAAACTAAAAGGCAACCAATGGAATGAGAGAAGATATTTGCAAATGATATACTGGATAAAGGGTTAGTATCCAAAATCTACGAAGAACTTATCAAGCTCAAAACCCAAAAAACACATAATCCAGTTAAGAAATGGGCAGAAGACATGAATAGGCACTTTTCCAAAGAAGACTTCCAAATAGCTAACACACACGTGAAAAGATGCTCAACATCACTCATCAGGGAAACCACAATGAGATACCACCTCACACTTGTCAGAATGGCTAAAATTAACAGCACAGGAAACTCAGGTGTTGGCAAGGATGCAGAGAAAGGGGAACCCTTTTGCACTGTGCATGGGAATGCAGACTGGTGCAGTCACTCTGGAAAACAGTATGGAGCCTCCTCAAAAGTTAAAAATAGAACTATCCTTTGGCCCAGCAATTGCATTAATGGAAAATAGTATGGAGGTTCCTCAAAAAGTTAAAAATAGAACTAACCTTTGACACAGCAACTGGACTACTAGGTGTTTATCCAATGAATACAAACATAGTGATCTGAAGGGGCGCCTGCACCTCAATGTTTATAGAAGCAATGTCCATAAGAGCCAAACTATGGAAAGAGCCCAGATGTCCATCAACAAATGAATGGATTGGGGCGCCTGGGTGGCTCAGTGGGTTAAAGCCTCTGCTTCGGCTCAGGTCATGATATCAGGGTCCTGGGATTGAGGCCCGCATTAGTCTCCCTGCTCAGCAGGGAGCCTGCTTCCTCCTCTCTGTCTGCCTGCCTCTCTGCCTACTTGTAATCTCTCCCTCTCTCTCTCTCTCTGTCAAATAAATAAATAAATAAATAAATAAATAAATAAATAAATAAATAAAATCTTTAAATAAAACCCCACAAATGAATGGATAAAGAATATGTGCTGTATATATATATACAATGGAATACTATGCAGCCATCCAAAAACCGAAATCTTGCCATTTCCAAGAATGTGGACGGAACTAGAGGGTATTATGCTAAGTGAAATAAGTCAATCAGAGAAAGAGAATTATCATATGATATCATTGATATGAGAAATTTAAGAAACAAGACAGAGGATAATGGGGGAAGAGAGGGAAAAATGAAACAAGATGAAACCAGAGAGGTAGACAAACCGGAAGGTACTCTCAATCTCAGGAAACAGAGGGTTGCTGGAGGGGAGGGAGGTGGGAGGGATGGGTGTCTGGGTGATGGACATTGGGGAGGGTACGTGCTATGGTAAGTGCTGTGAATTGTGTAAGCCTGATGATTCACAGACCTGTATCCCTGAAACAAATAATACATTATATGTTAATAAAATGAAAAGGAAAAAAAAGAAAAAAAGATATCACACACACACACACACACACACACACACACACACACACACACACACACCATATATATAATCACAAAGAGGACAATTTAAGAGGACTACTATTATATGGCCCCTATCTGTCTCACTGGCTTAGTCTCCTCATCTTATCTTGAACTTTACAGCCTTGTACAGGATCCTAGAAAGTTATTATGCGGAACAGTTAATCACCTGACATGCTCTACTAAAATACTGTTTTTCGGTCCCACTGCAGAGATCTATGGTCTTACACAGTAGGTCTATGACACACTCTGGGTATCTGTATACTCAATATGTATATGTATACAATATGTATACAAGATGGTCTATAGACTCACTCTGAGAAATATGGTTGTGGTAACTGGAAAGCAGAACCTACTTTAGTTCCCCTCATATATCCACTGGTCTCACTCCTTGTTACCCTCACTAAATCTCTTTTCTTATTCCAGAAAACTCTTTAAATGACAACCCCTCACCCTGACAACTTCCTCTTCCATCACTGTGCAGCCCTTAACTAGCACATTGTTTTTTATTTCTCAAGCTGTAACTCAGCATCATCTCTCTGCTACAATTATAGCTCATGTTTACCTCTTTTTGAGTGAGATTCAGGCTGCTTGGTTTCAATCTCAGCTCAGCAAGTTACTAATTATGTGACCTAAGGCAAGTTACATCTGCTCTCTGGGCAGTGTTTTCTCTTCTGTAAAATAGAAATGGTAATAGAACCTACACTTAAGGGTTGTGGAGAGGAGTAAATGAGGTAAAACTAATAAAAACAGGGCAGACACATAAAGTGATAAATAAGTGCTGGGTTTTAGCTATTATCAGGCTATATTGAAATTACTTGTGTCTGCTAAAGTGTGAGCTGCCTATAGGACAGGTTTATTCATTTTTCATCTTTATATCACAGAAACTATCATCACTATTCAATTAGAGATTATACAGTTTATTTTTATGAATTTAGATATTTATAAGTTCTTTAAATTTTAATATGTATAACATTATAAATGAAACAAAGTGTTTAACTACTTTTGAAAGCTTTTGTTTTGGTAATAGGACTTGAGTAACTTTCTGTTCATAGCTTTAAAAAAATCAAAAGTTTCTAAATTAATTTTAGCCACAATAAAATATGCATGTTACAATATCCATCTTGTTATCCAAACTGGTAAGTATATAACAAATACAATGAAGCATTTGTTGAATATGGAACTGCAGGAGCTAAATCAGTTAATGTGAATATAAATAAATTTACCCACAAAACATGGGCACACATGTCTGTGAACATTATTTACTGTGGCTGGTAGTGTACTTCATTTTCAATTAAAATGAAATAAAAAGATAAAATCAGTACAATGCTAATCCAACTCTAATGTTCATTGCCTATAAATTAAAATTGGTAGTTGGATATAAACTTTATATTTGGGGAACGCAGCCAATGAGTTTTTTTTAAAAGAGTAATTATTTCAATAAAGTGTAGCATTTAGTTAATTTTAAAATTCATAACTGCATAAATTTAAGTAGCACTTAGCAATTTATGTACTGTCCTAGGTTATGTATATCTTTTATTTGATAACTATTTCTAGATAATCAATCAACACTATGCTCATATAATGTAAACAGTGCTTGCACTTAACAAAGTATGATGAAAATCCTATACATTAATATAAAAATTCTTGAAAATCACTACTAAAAAATCAAAATATAAATATTTAAATTAATGATATCAGTAAATGAAATAAAACAACATATAATATTGTAAAGAGGGTATTTATTTTTCCACTTTTTCCTTCTCAAATTCATAAGCTGTTGAGATTCACCTAAATGAACTACTGAATGGTGTGTGAACACAGACAGATCTCACATGAACCTAGACAATCACAACTTGCTTTGCCTTTACATTTTCTTCCCATGTAAATAAGTTCTTTTTTTCCATTCCTAAACTCCTCTCTAGATCTACCTGCAACATTTTTTCTTTTCTTTAAAACTGAGGTTTATAGCCAGCTTTTTAAGAATGCAGTGTTTAAACTGGTTTCATAAATTAAAGCGTGCACGTGCGCACACACAGAACATCATGCAGTGAGAAAGCATTCAATATACAGGCTTAATGGAGCTTTTTATACTGAAGGGAGCATTTGGTAGAGGTTGCCACATTTAATAAGTGCTCTGGCTCTTTGGAAGATTCAAACAAGTTTTCAGAGTTAATCCCAGCTCTGGAAATTTTGTTGAGGAAATAAAAACCAAACATGAAGCCATTTTCCATGCCCCCAAAGAACAGAACATTTTGAACCATTAGGTTTGTTTATGGCATAAAACATTCCACTGGCACTGAAAGCTAGTATGAACACAAGAGAATGATACTAAAACTTTCTTTCCTACTTTCTATTGACCTTTTCTCTCAATTAAGCAAGGAGAGCTAACCATCATACTGCATACTAAGTAAATTAGTCTAGCCAACATTAAATGACTAGTAACTCAACTTCTATAACTTCCTGAATATAAGAACACATGAAAAACCTCATGACATAAATAGAATTTTTCTACATGGAAAATCAGTAAGTTGTGCTTTTAATGACTAAAATGAAGGTTCCTACTTTGGTACATATGTTAACTAAGGATAATTAATTATCCTTAATTATCCTTAATTAACATAGGTAAAGAAGTTAGCAAAACACCTTATTTATGAGAGGTACTCAATGAATCATTACTATTTCCACTGAACAAGGACAATACAGCAAAATTGGAATTTGTTTGAAATTTTCTGACTTCTGGTCCAGAGTTCTTTACATACCACCATAGTTCTTACTTTCCTTCAGATCATTTATTACAGTAAACATAAATTTATAAATCACCATGGCAATTTCATTGCCATGAAAGAATTGTTCACAGAGTTTTAAACATGTGTGTGCCTTTGTTCTGACAACTAAATTATAAACTGAAGAGTAAGAATTTATTTTCCTTACTCCCTTCCTTCTTCTCTCCTTTTCTTCCTTCCTTCCTTCCTTTCCTTCCTTTCCTTCCTTCCTTTCTTCCTACTTCCTCCTCTCCCTCCCTCCTCTCCTCTTCTCTTTTTTTCTATTCTTTTCTTTCTTCCTTTGCTCCCACAGTAGCTAGTATTGTGCAAGATATGGGAGACTTAGGAAATGGACTACCTTGGTGTGTCTTTGGTAATAAAACTTCAGAATATCACAACAATTACAGAACTTAGAAATAATTTAGACCTATATCTTATTTTTATAAGAAACTGAAGCTTGGAGTTTTCCAGAGTTCCACAATTAGTTGCAAAATATGACAAGAACTGAGTCTTACATCTGATTGTCAACTGGACAGTGAACTCTCACTAGAACACGTTTCCAAAGTAATGAAGCCTATCTCCCCTTTCATCATTTGTCCACAGTCTTTCTCTTATCAATTCAATGAAATTTTCTCTTGCCTGGTTCCATACTGTTAACAAATTTTTTTCCCAGATGAAATAAAAATAATTTTTTACAATTATTTTCCTTTCTTCACAATCTAGGAAATCCAACTCTAATTTGCAGCTGGGAAAGAGTCAATGGGAACATATGAATTTGGGGTAACAATTATCTTAAACCATTACTGTAAGCCATTTCACATCTCTGAAATAGAAATCATAATTTTAATCCTTGTTCTTATAGTTCTTATTTCATGAGATCTTTGTAAAAGTCAAATCTTTTATACATGTAGAGCTCTTATCTTAGATCTGTAACTGCCACTTAACAAGCACTCATTAAATGTTAGTTGCCTTTAATGAGAGAATTTGAAAACTCAGGCCACTGTGAAGTAAAATAAGATTCAATGAGCCCAAACTTATCATTAACCTCATCCCTTGAAGTCCAGCTGTACTGAGCTTTAACCCTGACTCTGACATTATGAATTGTGTTCTTCTTTCTGCAATAGTATTAATTTATTTAATTTCTTTCTACAAATAAAAAGACAAACATCTTTGAATCTTTGAAGAACATGCATATATAAGAAAAATACAGAAATACTGTTGAGAGTCAGGAGGTCATCCATTACATTTGAATGAGATTTTAGCAAAATAAACAATATCTTTTAATGTTGAGCTTAGCTTGATACTGCTGCATTTGATACTATTGTGTCTTTGGTGATAAAGGACTAAAAGACCAGAAAATAACATTGTGATTTATTATTGATAGTGTCAAAGACTGGACATACCAATGGAAGGCCCTTTTCTAGTTACTCTAATGTGTTCATGGAACTACATTATTCTAATAATATTAGCAGTTTAAATGGTTAACAAGTTTAATCAACATAATTATTGAATGAGGCATTTCACATTTTTCAAGATAAAAGATAACAGATTCCCATTTCAATGTCAAAATTTCCTTCAAATCTTCTGATGGATAGACATTATTCTAAAATTCATTACATATACTCCTGCCTTATCAATTTGAGTGTACTGAACCACAGTTCATTCTGCTTTATGATTTAGAAATATCATTATAAATATCAATTACTCTGCTGTGCTTTCCTATGCTGGGATGGCAGCTTGAATTACTGCCACTCCATCAAGTGCCCCTTCATGCTACTGCTATCATTATGCCTCTAGCAAAACCCCCTCCAAATTTGTTCCTCTTAATCCATGGTTTTCCAAACTTACTTGACTATGTAACATTTTTTATATTATAATGCATCAATAGAACATAATCAGGAAGTTGAGATAAAATATGCTCCAGGATTAAAGTAGATGAAAAAATGTATTTCATCATTACAAATGATCCACATTTGATTATCATATTTAACAAAAACATTTAGCAATATAACAAATATACAGTTATAATTTAAGGCACATAATAACATAGACCAGGTATTGGACAGGTAGTTAGCAAAACTATTTATGAATCAAACAAAAATGTTAAACATAATTGTTTTATGCTTCATGTAACTTAGCTTTCAATTTTATGATAGGATTTGCAAATGAAAAATGCCTTCTTAAATCAGATTTTCCATAATTATAAGAGCTCTATAAATGTGATGGTATTTTTCACACATATCTTAAAAATAAATTATAAAATCATAATTATGCTAAATTAAAAACTGTTTAGTTATTTTGTGGCGTATTCTCTCAGAATACCAATAAAGATTTCACTTAATAAGAGTTCTTTGTAACATGGCTTGAAAAATGTTAGTCTAATCTATGATGGAATTTGGAATAAAATAACCTCACCAAGAGTGTATTTCCATAATTAAACCAATATTCGGCTCACCAAACCCATTCAACAGGAAGTGGATTGTTAAAGTTCTATAGTTCCAAGGTAAGGCATTATTCCACATGCCCACCCTCAAAATGCCCACAGTAGATATGGACAAGGAAGTTGTCACTATCATCTCTTCCCCTAAACATGGAGCTGTCAGATTTACAGAACAAGGGATTTAGTCAACTACCAGAATTAAGTATATTCAATCTTATTTTTAACAGAACATGAAGGATGCTATGAATCAGAACCACTGTGTTTTATTTTCCCCTTTTTTGAAGGGGAGTTTTTATGTTAGTAGTCTTTCCTATTCTCTACTATAAGAAGGTTTTTGGGCAGAGAGTGAAACATTTCTTTTCAGCTAGAGTATAAATTATTCATTGGACTCTAACCTGTTGTAAAGGACACTTAACATAGAAATCCTGAACTTGAATTTCCTTTAGTACCTGTATGAGTCCTTGTGTCATGCTGTTTGGGGGGAAGGTAGAAACGTATTTCAGATAGGCATGGCCACTTCTGGAAGTGCCCATGCATGGGAAGAATGTGCATTTGTATGCAGGATAGCTAAACATGTGGCCGTTAGTGAAGTCTCTGATTGTCACCCTGATATTCATTACATTCCTAAATGAGTGAAATTTTATTCTGGTTTCCAGTATTTTTTGTAGGAATGGGATAATGCTGATCAATATACTGTGGTTTCAGGGGAAGCTTCTTCAATCTCAAGAATGAAACACAAAGAATAACAGATTTTTCCTCTTAATTAGGATGTGGCTGTGTCTGGAAGTATAGTTTGGAAATGCTGCTGCCATCTTGTTACTAGCCTGAAGTTCATGCTATTGCCAGTGACAAGGCAGAATGCTGGAAAGCACTCAGGCACTGGATAACATTACTGACCACCGCACCTGAAGGTCATCCTACCACAGACCACTGTTTGTGGACATCGCCTGAACGGCTCAAGATGAAGCTTTCTGTGATTTGCAGATCAAAATATTCCACTATACAAAAGATTATCAGTGGGTAGAACTGAATCCAAATTTCAAATACAACCATCAGCACCTACTACTGTCTATAAAAGTAATAATATTAATGAATGACTCTAGCCTGCTCATTTTATTGTTTACTATTTTTCCTTGACTTTACAATTCTAAACCAGGAAACATACATTTATCAAAACTGACAAAGAAACATAATCTAAAATATAAATTGTAAAGAAATCACCAGACTTCACAATTTTTTTTCTAGTTCTAATAATTTATAAACTTGAACACAGGCTTAAACAGTAAGAACAAAAATAATGGACAGAATGTTATTAAGTGGTATACCATTGCAGGTCCCATGTTAGTTACACCATTTGATCCTCAAAAGAGATTTATAATCTCATTTTGGAAACAAGAAAATTAAAGCTCAGTAAAGTTAAAGGTAACAAATTTCAAACCTTCTTTCCCAGACACAACATATTTTCTTGAAGAAAATGATTATATCCCAAAATAAAGAAAATGAAGCAACATAAATATAGTTCTGTGTCACACAAAATTGTAACTATGATCACTACTTTTCTAATTTGGCAATGTTATAAGACTTTATTTTAAATTTTAGAAGATAATATGAAGCTGTTAATTCAAAACATAATCACTGAATCAACTGAACTCAGAGCATTCTTCTAAGTACAAACAAAAAAAACCATGACAGGTTGGAGGCTGTGGGAAAGCATCTTTGGTATAATTGCTATCAACTACTGAAGGCTTAAAAATATGCTAGAGAAAAAGATTGAAAGAAGATAGCAATTATTTTGTTCTATCCATTTTTTCTGTCAAAGAAAAATGCCTTATAAGACAATTTCAGACTTTTCAAACACATAATCTCTCATTAATTTATTACTTGAGACATTAATATTTTTAAATTAATTTTAGCAAAACCTAAAACAATTACCATTATGTATATATTTTTAAATTTAATTTCTTTAAGGATATGCTAAATTTTTTCTTAGTTTAAATGGGTTTGCTATTTTCCTTTAATAGTTTAAAAATACAAACATAATTGACCATTATAATAGAAAATATTTTTGTAAATAAAAAGTGTTGGTTCCAAAGAAATTTAATTAGAGCTTATCTATTTTAATAAAACCATTTCCATTGCACAAATAGTTAATTTTCCCTGGAATTTTTTTCCATAATGAGATTTAGGAGCTGTCAGATTTTTTTAATTACAATTTAAAATTACTCAAAGAGAAGTGAAAGTCAATCCACATTTTTGCTATGTATTAAACTATGATGTACAGAGAAGTGTGGAAAATGTGGATTACTGTGGATTACCTAAGAATAATATATATGATTGCCATTAGGCAATGCAGTCATTTATTGTGATTGTACGTTTAAATATAACTTGAAAAGGGTTATAATTGTCAAAGTATTGAAAAATGAAAATATATTTAAAATTTAATGATTAAAATTAATTCTGAATTTAGAAGTATTTAGTACTTAATAAAACAGGATTATACAGTAATACCTGGGTAATACCCAGTATTACCAAGGGGTAATACCCAGTATTACCAAGTTATGAGAATTTATACAAATTGCCACATAGATTCAAGGCAGCATGAGCTCTTAGATGTCAGTAAACATTACTAGTGCTCACCAGGAACCACTTCTGCCTTATTTCCCTTGGTTAGGTGAGGCTTTGGGACAAGTTCTGGCTGGAAGGCTACAAACTGAAATTAAGTTTGCCTCTCCTGGGATTAAAGGCCTGAAGAACAGAACAGGCACAAACTCACCATATATTCCCTTTTGCTGGTGTGGTGACCAACAAGGTGCAGCTACAAGATATATGGTGCCTTCTACAGCCTGGGATCCTGAAATGATTTTATGGAACAGAGACGTGGCTACATAACTGACATGTAACAAAAGCAAGAAGTAAACTTTTTTTTAGCTTTAACCACTGAAATTTTGTAATAATCTGTTATTGACACATAATTAGTCGATCCTAACTAACACAAATTTTCTGGAGAAACAATTTTCTGCAATGTTAAGATATAGGAAAAGAAGAATACATTTACCAATCCATGTCATACATCTGGTAAAAAAAGCACCTGCTGTCATTCTGCACACAAAACAAAGGTTTTTTGTTTTGTTTTTAGTTTGTTTTGTAAATCTGAAAGGATATACGGATCTAACTAAGCTAATGGTAAATTTTAAGTCTAATGACTGTTATTAATAGCATAGGCACAATTTATGATGAAATCAATATAAATAGAATTATTAGCATTTAAAGTGTAAAGTACATCTGTTTCTAAAGCTATTCTAGGAAGCATTATATATATATATATTTGTATAAACATATAACAATTATATACATGCATATATATACACATATTTGTAGTCTCCAAGGTGCTTTACCTACAGCACGTTTGCTGAATTGGAGTAAGAAAAGAATAGCTGCAGGTCACCTAGCACCTATGCTGGGACATCGGAAAGATAGGGGAAAGCTTCCTTCACACTTACTCAACAGCTTTTAGCACTGGTAGTTCAGGCAAATATGAAAAGGTAAGAAATAATTTATTTTTATTCATTTTAGTGTGAACAGTATTGGACATGCAGACTTTTGCTTTCTTAAGGCAATACTTAAAAATCATGAACATTTTGACATTTCTTCCCTTTATTTTCCAAGAGGGCGATAGCAGAAAAAAATTTCTAAAAATCCACTGTTTTCCAGAATTCTGTGAAGTTTGTTCAATTTTCACTTCTTAATTCAGTCCAAGGTTAGTATGTGCTAACATGTGAGACAGAATAGAAATATATGTATTATAATGTTTCAGATAATACATGAAAGTCTTTAAACACATCATTAATATCAAAATGTGTCCACAAAAGCAGAAAAATCAGCCTAACTATATAAGAAATGCTAATATTCAAAATAATAAAATTGAGTTCATGATAATTAAACTAAAAACGTACTGATATGATTTTTTTGTGTTCCTTATTTATTTATGCAAGTATAATTGGCATACAGTGTTATTAGTTTTAAGTATGCAATATAATAATTCAAAAATTCTATGATTTCTCATATTTGGTGAATCTATAAAGTAAATTTGGCTACGATTAACTGTATAATAAACACTGACAACATACAATATTATACAACATATTATTTTTCTTCTATATTTAGAGAGCACACTCTCAACATGTGATTAAAAACATGTATTTTGGCTAGAAATTCTTCTAGAACAACATCACTCCTCTCATTTTCTTCTTCTTTAAATATTTAAAACACATATTGTCGCCAGGTTAAAGTAAGACCTCACAGTAGGTAACAGTTTAGAAATAACAGTTTATATTTGTTGATCTGTTTTGATAACCTCTCTCTCTCTCTCTCTCTCTCTCTGGAAACTCATTTAATCCTCATCACAAATCTAGGAGGTAAACACTATTAATAATCACCATTTTAAAATAAGGAAACTGATATAAAATGTTGAAATAACTTGCTCAAGGTCACACAGACAGTATATGGCAGAGCTGGGACTTGAACCCAGGCAGTTTGGTTTCAGAGACTGTGCATCTATATTTGCTAAGCATGTGTTACACTTTCTAAACCACCCACTGAAAAATAACCATAATAATATAAGACTGGGATGTCTGGGTGCCTCAGTTGGTTAAGCACCTGCCTTTGGCTCAGGTCGTAATCTGGGGGTCCTGGGATCCAGCCCTGCACCAGTCTCCCTGCTCAGTAGGGAGCCTGCTTCTCCTTCCCCTTTTGCCCCTCCCCAGCTCCCGCTTATGGTCGCTCTCTCTGAAATAAATAAATACAATCTTTAAAAAAATTATGTAAGACAAAAACATTTTGCTCATAACTGCAATAAAGAAATTGTTCTTTGCTTTCATCAGAATCAGTGTTTCCTGATGTTTCCTGGGGGGTGACTTATCCACACACACAGTAGTTTGTACACAACCTCTAACACTTACAAAAAGCAACCACTACTCACAGACTACATGCTTCTTTCTTACAGGCTGTAAGGAAAGAAGAGAAACCTGAAGGAGACATGGTCAAAGGGCACAATTCAAAATATCAAGAATGTGACCTCAAAAGAACCTGTAGTTTAAAAATATTAAACAACTCAGTAATCCTAATAATATATTCTTAAAAGTAAATTATAATTTTTGTTTTATAATAAAACCATGCCCTCAGGACTATTTCTTCCCACTAGAAGGTTCCTGGCTGCTTCCTTCTTCCTACTTTCTCTCTTCCTCCTTGCTTCCTTTCATACCTTTCTATCTGCTTTTTTATAAGTATTATCTCTTCAGTCACTGTTAGACCTGACAGTTGTCCCTTCACCATTGTGTAATCAGCATATCTATCTCCAACAAAAAGCCTGAATCCCAGATAATGTACAATCTACTGTGGGATTTGAAACTATAGAACTATATCAGAAGTCAAAGTAAATGATTCCCCTGGGGCCTGAGGAGCTTCACCACAAGCAGTATAAGGACATGTAAAAATTAAAAGAGGTTTACTTCCCCCTACTGAAAATAATAGAAGGGATTTCTCTTTCTTCCATTTTCTTAGAGAATTTACTTTAGTAAATTTATAACTGTAAGTACTTTTTCCTGTTTCTGAAATCTACATAAATCTTTTTGTAAGCTGGATAGGACTCTCGTCAGCTTTGAGACCTGGGGACTTCTTTCTCAGAGACCTGGGAACTATCTCTTTGAAGTGTAGACATCAAGGGAGATAGTACCCTATCCACTTTTGGGGCAACTTTCTTGCAGCTGAAAAAACTACATCATGCCATAAAAGATATGAAAAGTTTGTTTCTCTCCTGGATAAAGCCAGTTGAATAACATAGATGGTCACCCCAAAAAATTTATTTACCAGATAAATTCAGAATAAACTATGTGTGACAAATATGATGGTGCCAAGTTTCCTTTACCAGAGGACTGGGTACGGTTTATTTTGAAAACATGTACATAATGGGTTGTATCCACCTGCCTACAAAAAAAGAGTGACATTTCTGTCTTTGTGCTCTCTTTGTGGATTGCCCGTGATATGCTGCACATTCTGGTTTAATGCTTACTCCATAATAAGTGTTTTCTTTCTCTGTTACCTTTGTAGAGAGGATCTCTGAGTAGAAAATATTTTGTTTTTAATTCTATTTTCCCAACAGCAGGGTATATATGTGCTGAAGCCAGCAAGGCGTTTTGTGCTCTTTAGTGGGACTCTCAGGAGTTCATTTGTTGTTTTCAAATACTGATGATCCAGATCATGGCTTCATTATTTTTAAGTTTGGAAATAAGTGGCAACTGGATAAATGAGATGTTATTAGACATGTCATGTCATCTGCACAGCTGTGTGGGCATATACAGTTTACATGGAATTTCACAGAAGTAAGATATTCCATACAGTTGAATTTTTTCAGAGAACTGAAAAGTTTTAAGTTAAAATATATTCATTTATTATTATTATTATTATTATTATTATTTGCTCAGTACACTTACGAGTATATAAATAGCAAGTTGCAAGAGTTGAGTCCTTCTTTGCCCTTCTATAATAGTTGAATATAGTACATTACTTTAACCCATAACCTATTATATATAAATATGGATATACTTGACTACTGCCCCAGAGATGTTGGTATCTTCTTGAATAAGGAAGCAGTTTGTAGAGTTTGTGTGTTTTCTTTCTTTCCTTTTTTAACCTATACCAGTTGACTGTTCATTTTCAGTACTTAATAGGTACTTGCTAATTGTTTAATGATTAAACATTGTGTTTGTGTGTATGTGTGTGAGATTAAATATAGGTATGCTGTTGATTGCTCAATAATGTATTCTGAACATTTTTTGGTGCTATCTGCCCATACCTCTTTATCAGGTTTAGCGTGGTAGCTGAAAAACGTTCATAGCTGTTTCCTTTTCTGGAGAGTTTCCATTAGCCTATGGGAAGCTGCTTTACTTATGAGATTACCAGCTCCCTACCCTAAAGTCATAACTGATACATACAGGTACAAAATACTAGCCTCTGTGCCTCAGGGTGGGACCAAGTATATGGTAAAAGTGATGCTACAGAGTCTCCTGTCCCCATCCAATCAGGCAGAATAGAGACTCCAACAGATGCCCACTTTCATGCTTATAGATTTCCTCCAACCTTCCTAACTTCCTTTACTGCCTTATCTTGAGGAAACAAAATATTCAAGATAAATAATGAACAATTATGCTTCTAGACATTTGCCTCTAGTATTTTCTATTTGTATATGTATATTGATAAAAATATTCCTTATTAGAGTTTATTATGTTGTGATTATATTATACATTCTGCATCTTATTCTTCCAGTTAATAATTCCATTGTCTATCTGCAATATCAAAAGAGAGTTTTGACTGGCAAATTTCTGGTAATGCTTCTCTCCTTATCCTCTATTCTGTTTTGCATTTCCATATCCCTTTGACAATTGTTATGTATGCACACGGTTCACCCTTTAGTTGCATTAGTACCTTAAGGCAGAAACTAAACTGAATACTTTTTACATCCTTTAAAATGGTTAATAAAGTCCCTTGTACATATCAATTAAAAAAAGAACAACTGCAGTACAATCAAAATATGCTGAAGTGAAAGTATTAATTTTATAGTTACGAACAGAAAAAGTTAATCTAAAAACACAATGACCAAAATCACAATTACCCATCACTTGATCTTGACATCAATATTCTTTGGAAGTATTTTACTCTATTGACATTATTTTAATCAAGATGTATTTAAAAACACATTTCTTTTCACATCCACTGTAAATGATTTTTACATCCTTTTGTTATCATTTTTTTAAATCAGATTCAGCACCTAATACTCTAATGCACTTAAAATATTTTCTTTGTAAAATAATAAATTAGAATGAATTCTTAACATGTAACTCATGTAGCATAAAAATGAGCATCTAAGAGGTTTCAAATTGTCAGTTGTACAGTTTGAACTAATCCTAAATGACAATAGGCTAGCATTTGAGGAAATGCCTCCTTATCTTAAAAACTTTTTACTCTGCTACAAATTGAGTTGTACAAGGGTAATTCTCCATGGAAGGGTGCTTGGAGGAGAAAGCTAGAAAAGAGATGGACAGTTTTCCAATAACATAAGTGACAGCATATTTCTTCTGCTTCTATATAGGTGACAGTAGGTATTTACTGTGACTACTCTACCTAGAAAATCATTTGACCTCCTTTGTTTTTAATGACAAATACATTTCTTAAGAGTATTACATCTAGAAGATCATGGCTCTTTTTATTAAAGAAAAAACAATCCTTCAGGCAACTTTACTTTACTTGGATTGGCATTTTTAAATCTACCAAAATCACTTAAAATTGTAACCTATTTTCCTATCAACTATGTTGATACAGCTCCACCAAAACACACAAGCAATAGTATATGCTTCTCTAAGATTAACATTGTGTTTCTTAGGTAGCACAATTGAACCAAAATGACATAAAATTATTGTTTAGCACACATCTGTAGTCTGAAACACAGTTTATCTTGCATGCTCCATAATACTTAAATCTCATATAAGTAGGTAAAAAAAATTGTATAAGTGGCCATTAAATAGCTACAGCTAACAGCTACAACTGCGTACAATGGGCCACATACTCATTTGATCTTCAAAACTACCCAATTCAAACAGTTACTACTGTCATCATCTCCACTTTGTGACTGAAGAATCTGAGGTACAAAGAGGTTAAGTAACTTGGGCACAATTACATGACCAAGACTGAAACCCATACACAGCAGAGCCACAGTCTGTATTCTTAACCTTATGTACTGAGTCTCATAAGACATGACAAATAATGAGGAAAACAAATGACTGACTCGGATTATACATGCTCTAGACTTCACAGTCCCTAAAATCTGCTTGGTACCAACTCTACCACCAACCACTGAAGACCATGAAGTTCTCAGTTACTGGACTTCCTTTGCTGATCACTTAATAACTACTGAAAAAAATGTATCCAGTTTCAAGGGATCATTAGAGTTCTTATCTTCTTAGCAAATCTGTAGTCAACTCAATTCACTTTCCCTTTAACCCTACTTTCTGTCAATTCTCTCCAGTGCCTCCATCCCAATGAAGAAATTTGTGTTCTCTCTCCTGATCCATTTCTGATTGTGCGTCTCTCTCAAATTCTGTATTTTATCCCTAGAAACCCTGTTTCATTCCAAATGAACTGTGAGAATACCCAGTTCAGTGTATGATCTATCCAAAAGCTGACTCTCTCCCAAACACTTGGATTCTCTTGCAGTTCAGTTGGGCGTATCTCCTTTTCAGCACTTGATAGGGCACTCTAGTGCAACTTCCTGATTAACACCTTTCCATAGTCTGCAATATTTCTCTAATCTGTGAGGCTCATGTCTCCTTCTACCCATCCTTGTGTCTAATAACTGCCAACCTCCAAGTTATCACTTTATTTACTGGAGACTTTAGCATTTGACTTCAGTTTTTCTCTCCACTACAACCCTGTCATCATTTGAGTGACTACAAAGTCCAAATATATCTAAACAACAACCAAGCTACTAAGTTCCTTGATCTCTTTATCTGCCATGAAATTCCTATCCCCTGTGGTAGGCAGAATTTTGGCCCCTGATCTATGCCTATAGTGTCAAGCCTATGAATATATTACATCACAGGGGAAAAGGATTCACCAATGCAGTTAAAATTACTAATCAGTTGGTTTTAAAATAGAGAGATTATCCTGAATTACCTCAGTAAACCCAATATAACCACATGGGCTGAAGAGCAGAGCTTTTTCCCAAATAAAAGCAGAAACGAAGATATGGCAGGAAGCGAATTCGGAGACTTACAATGGGTAAGAAAGACTCCTTGCACTGTTGAAGGCAGCAACTTTCAATGTGACAAGGGATGCAGGCGGCCTTAGGCTGCTGAGAATGGTTTCTGGCTCACAGCCAGTAAGGAAATGGGAACCAAAGCCCTGTAGCCACAAAGAAATGAATTCTGCCATCAACCTGAAGGAGCTTGGAAATGGATTTCCTTCCCCCATCCTCCTCACCCTCAGAACCTCCAGATTACAGCCCTGGCTGCTGACACCTTGATTTTTACCTTGTGAAACCTATACCAGAGGAACCAGACAAACACCTACCCAGACTTCTGACCTACAGAATTGTGACATAATAAATTTGTGTTATTTTAAGATGCTGAGCTTGTGGTAATTTGTTATAGCAGCAGTAGAAAACTAATATACCACTGCTTTCTAAACAACTTGCCTCAATGCCTCTAGAATGGTTAATTCCCTCATTCAGAAATATTCTTCTCTCACTTCTAAGTCTTAGCATGTTTCAGTCCTCAGAATCCCTCCCTCCCCTTGGATTATTGCTAAATGTCCCAAAGCTCAGAAAATACCCAACATACTTCATACTTATATGTATTTGTTGAATGTTTTTCTTCCCTGTTATTTTGCTACTAGCCATACTACAGATTGTAGCCATACTATATGTCACCACCTAAAAGAGTACTTAAATTTAGTAGGCATTCAATAAAATCATATTGGATAAAATTTAATAAAAAGATAAGATAAATGGAAAAATAAATTCACTGAACATGGGACATGAATTTTGCAAAATTCATTTTTAATGTAATAATCTCAGCAAAGATCTACTTTATCACAGCCTGAAATTCAGTAAAAACATGTTACTTTATGCCAAAAATGTAATTAATGCTTCAGTTCTGAGTCAACTTTGTAAAGAGACACTTATCAATCATCCAAGTATATAAATTCATTGGATTATTTTATTGTTATTATAATAGTTAATATAAATTCCACAGTAGTATAAAAAGATACAAAACACAGTACTAATAAATTCTATCAACAAAATTGCTTTAATGCTTTTAGCAAAAAAAAAAAATTCCCTTTTCCATCTGTATATAGTAAGAATTTATCCCATGTTTGTGCTGTGTGAACACATTCCCAAATTGAAATATAATTTATGATTGCAAGTTTAAAGGAAACACACTAATCACAAAATTACATCATTACATTAAATCCCATTTTGAATTGCTTGCCATCTAGCCAGAAATTTGTAATTAAATGAGAAATCATCATGTTATTTCATTGGTAAATAATGAAGTACACAGACAACACTGTATTCATTTCACATTTCTATTATATTCATAACATTGCTATTTTTAAAGTTAATCCTGTGATCCTAAAAGTTAATCTCAAAAATGAATGTTGCAAATTAGTTCTGTGCATAGAATTCCTTGTAAACTAAATTTTCATTTTTATTTATACATATTTAATCTCTGAACCGGAAAACAAATTCCTATCTTTAAAATGGCAGTTGTGTGGGTGCCTGGGTGGCTCAGTCGGTTAAGCATCTGCCTTTGGCTCAGGTCATGATCCCAGGGTCCTGGGATCAAGTCCTACATCAGGCTCCCTGGTTGGCAGGAAGTCTGCTTCTCATTCTGCCTCTGTACCTCCCCCACTGCTTGTGCTCTCTTCCTCTCAAATGAATAAAATATTTTAAAAAAATTTTTTTAAAGTAAAATAAAATGGTATTAGTGCACAAGTAAATTATATTCTTAGGCATTAGTTTTGTTTTCAAACAACTAGAAAATGACATTAGAAATTTTTTAACTAAAATTGGAAATACTCATTTTTGATATTTGGATACAAGTAATAATATGTTATTATTTTATCTTAGTCATACAAATATAACAGCTAAACATCTGCTCATCAACACTGTATTGCTCTGGGGAATAAAATAATTGGCAAGTTATGTCTTAAATTTCATTTAACTATCTTTAAAATATGTTAAAATATTTCAAAAATTTTGAAAAATAGTATAATTTAGTAATTTTCAACTGATTCTGAACATTCAAATGATTGATATTTTGAAGGTTCACCAGGTGATTTTTATGCAGAGCCGGAATACCTATACAGTAGAAATATTTTGGCTTTGGAACCAAGCAGGCATGTTCTAATTGAGGTTTTACCACCAATTGCCCAGGTACTTGGCCAAAACAGTGAACTGGTTTGGACCTCAATTTACTCATCTATAAAGTAAAGATAATGTGATCTATATTTAAAAAAAAACAAACTAAGTATTAAAAAAAAAGTATAGAATGTTCCC
Source organism: Ailurus styani (assembly GCA_002007465.1). Classification (NCBI taxonomy): domain Eukaryota; kingdom Metazoa; phylum Chordata; class Mammalia; order Carnivora; family Ailuridae; genus Ailurus; species Ailurus styani. The sequence goes on from LNAC01000881.1 coordinate 58,761, forward strand.
AAGTATCTACTAAAACAGTGGTTTTTTTTTTTCTTCTTCAGGTTTCAAATGGTGACATACTAATACACTAACAAAGTATTGAATATGAAAAGGCCCAGGGTATCTATTTTAGTTTCCTGGCAAAAATCAGAATATCAATGCAAAATGATTATCCTAATATCTTCTTTCATAGGAATAAAAGAGTGCCAAGCTACTGCCAATTAGGAATCTCAACTTCTGAAATAAATATTCTATTCTTTAACATTTTAGAATACGATTTGGTTGCATGAGAATATTTAAGGAACAAAAATATTAATAATAATAATATTGCCAAAGAAAGAAAACATGATTTAAGAGGCATCCTGGATCCTAAATACTAGATCCTGAGTTAGATACAATGATATCACTTCAATGCATAACTTGTAGCTTCAAGAGTACCAGGGACAGCAACTAGGTATAAGAGAGTAATAGATGGGTAAGACTACTGGCTTTCTTTAAAATTCTTTCTCCTGGGGGACCTGCCTGACTCAGTCAGTACAAGATGTGACTCTTGATTTTGGGGTTGGAGTTAGAGCACCATGTTGCGGGTACAATTTACTTTAAAAAAACTTGTTTTCCTAAAAATAGCTTTTAATTATTTACAATTTATTTTCTCTCCTAGTTATATACACTAGCTATGTGGAAATAAAATTCAACTTCAGTTTAGATATCGTGCACTTTAAAAGATTTTTCCAACTTAATAAATCATCCCATTGGAATGCATGTTAAAAACTTTGGGAGAGGGCGCCTGGGTGGGTCAGTGGGTTAAAGCCTCTGCCTTCGGCTCAGGTCATGATCCCAGGGTCCTGGGATCGAGGCCTGCATCGGGCTCTCTGCTCGGCAGAGAGCCTGCTTCCTCCTCTCTCCTCTCTCTCTGCCTGCCTCTCTGCCTACTTGTAATCCCTCTCTCTGTGTCAAATAAATAAATAAAATCTTTAAAAAAAAAAAAAAAACTTTGGGAGAGTCCATTTATATGCCTAACACAGCAGACTAAAAAACATTCCTGTTTTTTTTTAATTTAATCACAGAATGATACAATTAGAAAATCTTAGATCAATTAATATAATGAATAAAAAAGTAGGTATACATAATGAATATAATGAGTATAATGAATAAATGAATAAAATGAATGTAATCAATAAAAAAATAAAAATGACTTATCCGAGATAACAGGGTCAGTAAGTAGCAGAGCCTATACTGCAACACTAATGCTCTGACATCCAGTTGAGCTATTTTTTGTTTTTCCCATAAAAAGGGTAACCCAGGAGAAGCAAGTCAGTGCTTACTGCTGATCAACTGTCATTTAGGACAGACCTAAAAAAATATATATATATATTTTTACGTGGGATTGAAGCAAAGCTACCTTTTCAATTCACTCAACGAGGCAATACATTTTCTGATATTTCCTGCATTGTGTTAACATTTTTAAATTCCATACTATTAAACTTATTTTACAAAAGACTTTATTCTATTTACTTATTTTAGAGAGAGAACACATGCATGAGCAGGGGAAGAAGCAGTGGGAGAGGGAGAAACAATCTCAAGCAGACTCCACAGTGAGTGCAGAATCCAACATGGCTCTCAATCTCAGGATGCTGAAATCATGACCTGAGCTGAAACTAAGGGTCAGATGCTTAATTGATGGAGCCACCCAACTGTCTCAAAACCTATATTTTAAAAAGAACAAAAAGCAGGTGCATAAAATTTCTGGGTTTTCATATTTTAACTAAGACCAATCACAAAGATCACATATGGGACACATTGATATTTTAGGAAATTCTGGCATTAACACATAACCTTCCTTTAACCTGTGCCAGAATTTAGTAACTATCATTTAGCACCGAGAAGATCTCCTTTATATCCAACATATTATCATAACATGTTATAGTTAAGTCCATTTCACTGAATATTGTGTTTCAACCTTCTTTCTTTTTGGTTAAATAATCCCTATTAGTTTAATTTCTCCTCATAGGAAGCATTTCCATTGTGTCTTCTATTTTATTCTTCTCTTACCTTTCTAGTAAATACACACAAACATATTTGCTAATTCTCTCCTGGGTACTGCACAAAAGCAACTTCACATTTTTTAAAAAGAAGGAAAAAAAAAAGATCTGCAAAACTCTGTTCCAATTGGTATTCTTGTGATTAACAGGATAAAGGTATAACTGACTGCCAACTATTCTAAAAAGTAAGCAGCTTTAAAAATCGCACAATTCTGGAGGGGAGTAGCAGGGTGGGAGAGACGGAGTGGCTGGGTGATGTACACTGGGGAGGGAGGGTATGTGCTATGGTGAGTGCTGTGAACTCTGTAAGACTGACAAAACACAGACCTGTATCCCTGAAACAAATAATACATTATATGTTAATTTAAAAAATCACACAATAAAGGAACAAGGAAAAAAGATGAATAAACAAACCATCAAAGGACATTCTTCAGGTAAGTTACAATTTGTTTAGAGTTAAGGGAAGGAAGTGATACAGAAATGAAAGTGGTTATCACTCTATTTAAATAATATGAATGATTTTAAGAGATACAGTATATCAGAAATCAAGTGAATGTTGCTTCCTTTATTTTAATCATAAGGGCTGTACTTATTTATTCCAAGTAGCAACAACACCTGCTACATTTATTGAACATTGTCAAGTTTTTAATATAGCTCTATTATTTATTCCCCATCTTAAAACCGAAGGCAATTATTAATACACCCTTTTGCATCTAAAATATTGGAAGGGTGTATTGTATGGATGGAGGTTTCTGTGATTTGTCCTGCATGACCGGCCACCCTGACCTGCACATACCAGGCAGGCTAAAGACTTGTGCTGCATAAGCAACCTTGGGAGACTGATTAATTGACCTTAGCTGGCCTCCAAGTCAGAACCAGCCCTTCTGCATAAACTTTGCCTTGAATGCTCTCTGCCTCCAGGCTGGGCTGCCCCTGACTCCCCAGTGGAATCCAGGAGGGGAGGCAAGCACATATGGCCCAGTCTTCTTGAAGATGTAAAGACACGACAGCACAGAAATGTAGTTCATTCCAAACTGCATGTAGACAAACAAATGTTTAACTTCAGACCCCGTCATTTGCCCTATAAATATGGCCCATATGGGGATGGTCAGTTGGAAGTCTCACCTGAGGGGAAGATGTTTCCCCAGGCCTCTCAGTCAGAATTCCAGCCTGGCTGTTTCAAGGGACTTCCCCAGGTAATGAGGTTGGATGTTGTAAGTATCCCATTTGATCTAACTGTCTTATTCTCCTTTACTGCTTACTATTGCCCTCATCTATGTGTAGATTTCCCTCTTCATCTGTTTCTATTAGATTTTTATAATATTAATAAAGTGTTTTTTTCCCCTTCAAAACTGAGAGTATGGCTGTTGTGAATCTTCAGAACAAAGGGCTCTGAGATTGCAGAACCCTTTAAAAGGCTACACTGCACATCAGGTAGGATTGGACAGCAGCCCATTTATACAGTGCAACAGGTTGCATCCATCATTTCTACTTTGGCTCAAAACTTTGTGACTCTGCTTTATAATTCATCTAAACCCCATTTTAGAAAGAAGTTAGAAATAACAAATATTAATTTATTTTGTCATAAATCCTATAAATTTAAGTAAAAATATTAGCTAATGCTACCTTTATTTTCCTAATTTAATATGGCTAACAAAATTGGCATATGTTATTTATGACTTATACACCTTGCATGACTTGTATGACTACATGGTTATTAGATAAGACATAATCTAAAGATTAACATATATCAACTTGGTATGTTCTTATGGTATATTTTCCTTAATATCTTCAGCAGTTTTATTATTTCTCCATTAAGGATAAAATTTTGATATGTTAAAATAGCCAATTTATTTTGTATAACTAAAAACTATTTGGATTCAAGCATGTTCAGTATATTTCCCTCACCAGTTTATTATGAAAGATATAAAATAAAAGTAAAAGGTAAAAGAATTATATGGTGAATACATACATATTTATCCCTAATTCTACAAATAAGATTCTGCTATAGCTGCTGCATGTACATAGATGAGTATGTATATGTATATATTCATCTATCTATTCCTCTATCCAATTATTAATCCATCTTTTCTCTGATACATTTCAAAGTAAATAATATATATTAGTACATGTTCTATATCAGTATACTGAACTATTAAACATTTCAGAAGGCAAATCATTAACTAGAGTTCATTAATCACTTACAATTTTTAAAGTTTACAATAATGACATATATGTGTCTTAAATTGTGCCAAGTGAATACGTTTTTAACCTTTCATTAAAAATCTGGACAGCAAGGATAAACAGTTAAAATTATATCACTGGCTAAAAAATACATTTAGAAGAACAACTTTTTAAAAGTTCAAATACTACATAAAGGGATAATGGGAATGTACTGACCATAGAAAAAGGCTAGTTGGGTAATGAAATTCTTTATACAATGAAAGAAAAAAAAAATCTGCTCACTACATGAATTATACTCATAATTAAAATATTGAAAAAGTTATAACTAATAAATTTTTGAGTTCACAGTAAAAACTTTGGAATTATTATAGTACTGGTGGTGGTGGTGGTGATGGTCATAATGAAAAATATTGCAATTTTTTTCAGTGACTAATACATTCTTTGCATGTATCTCATTTAATTTGATAAAGTAGATACTATTCTAATTCACAGGGAGAAAGAAAAGTTATCTGCTCTGACTTACCCACTTTTTAACTGGTAGAACTGATTTTCATATTTAGAAAGTCCCATTTTTTTTTTTTTTAAGAAAAAAAAAATCTAGAATTGAAACTCTAGAATTGAAACTCAACTGGGCACCAGGAAGAATATTTCATTTGCCTAATTATTTGTTGGCTTTTTCAATGGACTGTGTTAACAAGGTAGAAATAAGAAGAGAAGGCTCTTCTAGAAATTCTTTACATTGGGATCAGTTTAGAAACCTGCTGTGACTCAACCAGTCCAACCATAAAGTTAATTCAGGAGTTGGTCTTTACTGTCACCTCAACTCTGAAAGAAAGCCTATCATGTCCTTCATTATTTTGAGAGTCAAATTCACAACAGAAGAATTATATATACTATCTTTCTCTATATTACTGAAACTACATACATAGGCAAGAACATAAGGCAAATATCATATTTATATTTGTGTATATATACATACACACACACAAATAAATAAAATACACTAAGAACTCTTTAATATGGCTATCTGGTCTCAAATTACTTAAGACTATATAATTACAGACGGTACCACCTATACAAGATTTCTAATTTGTAAAGTGCTGTAAAGAATAAGATTTTGTGGGGGTGCTTGGGTGGCTCAGGTCATGATCCTTTGGCTCAGGTCATGATCCTGGGTCAGGTCCTGGGATCCAACCCCTTGTCGGGCTTCTCCCTCCCCCATGCGCCCTGCTTGTACTCTCTCTCTCTTCTGTCAAATAAATAAATAAAATATTTAGAAAAGAAAAAAAAGATTTTGTGATCCCATACTAAATTATATGCCTCATAAAGAAAATATCCACTGTCAGTATATTTAAATGTTTATTGCCTCTTTTAATGTGCAGCTTTAATCTGAGTTAGCATATCTTTTTTCAGTTATTCCTAGAGGGGAATTACAGAGAATTATTTACATAACTATGGTTGACAGTGGAAATAACCTGCCGTTAATTCAAGAATATTACTCCAAATTTCAGAAAGAGAAACACTAGTGGTTTGACAGTAATCTATGCACTGAGTCAACTGAGGGTTCAAACAAATTCAGATAATGGCATACCAGCTATTTAACTCTGTTCACAATTCTGTGACTTAGTTAAAAGTTCAGTGAAAAAAATTGGTTTTGTTTGGATTATATAAATAAGTAGTATAGTTTCAAGTAACAAGTAACATTTATCTCTTGGCATTTCTTTCATTGGTGAGTTATCTTCTGTTTTACAATAATTTGCCCAAAATATGAAAAATAGATTTTGTCTATAATAAACAGGAATATGATGGAATTTGGACAGTGAAAACAAAACTTTATTGCTAAATTTTTGTTACATATGAAAATAATTATGTTTTAAATGTTTTTTATAAAAAAATTAAATCTAAGACAAAAAGGCTATCTTCCCATTAGGAACAGAAGAAACAGATACATAATAAATAAGTTTAGTTCTTTTTTATCTGGTTCTGTTGGACAAGAGCAGAAACTGGCAAGTTATATTCTGGAAAGGGTCAAGCAGTGAACATGTTAGGCTTTGCAGGACACAAAATATTTTGTCACAACTATCCAACTCAGTCTCAAGTCTGTCTTTGTAGCAAGAAAGCAGCCATAAACAATATGTAACCAGTTCACTATGGCTGTGCTCCAATAAAACTTTATTTATAAAAACAGATGACAGGATATATTTGGCACACAGGTCATCGTTCTCAAACTCCTGGATTAGATCGATGCTTCTATTAAGAAAAACTAGAAAAGTCTGACCAAATAACAAATCTATGAGACCTCACAAGGCTACTAAGATAACCTTGAAAATTCAACAACCTGAAAACTCGAGATTCCAGGAAAAAAAACAGAAGCCCAGAGTGCCTTTCTACTTGCTAGATGAGATGCTGATACATGAATAATTTAATAAAACCAATTAAATATTCAAATTTACTTGATTTAATTTTGTTATTTAACAAAAGAAAATGTGACCTTTGATGCTACTTTTATCCTTGCAGTCTTTGACAATTTAATATTTATCTGGTTTCTGTCCTGGTTTCCTGGCTCTCTGGCTCTTAAAACTCTTGAAATCTCCCAAGTGATAAGTATCGTTTTGTATGCTAATAAGATGATTGGTGGTTGAGGGCTTCTAGATAGCCTCAGGATGAAGGTTAGTTGCCAGTGGAGACAACCAAGTGGAACTTTCAGCCCCATACTCCAATCTTCAGGGAAGGAAATGTGGTTGGAAATTGACTTAATCACCAATGGCCAATGATTCAGTCACTCCTACTTAATAATACCTTTATAAAAAACAAAGCTAAAGGGATTTGGAAAGTTTCTAGGTTGTTGAACACATGGAGTGCTGTGAGGGTGGCATGCCTACAGAGTTCCACACTCCTTCCCCTATACCTAGCCCTATGCATCTCTTTTGTCTGACTGTTCCTGAGTTATATCCTTTTATAATAAATCAGCAATATTGTAAGTAAACTGTTTTTCTCAGGTCTATAAGCCATTCTAGCAAATTACCAAACACAAAGAGAAGGCTGTGGGAATCTCTAATTTATAGCTAGACAATCAGAAGCACAGTGATTACATGGACTTGAGACTGACATTTGAAATGTGGGCCATCTTGTTGATGAGGGAACAGAAGGCTAGCTGGGGACAAAGCAGAAGCTGGTATTCTACTCATACCTCCACCCCCCCCACCCC
>LNAC01000881.1:66342-96441 GCA_002007465.1 Ailurus styani
TAACTAATAGAGATCACAGTCCTGCAGGACAGGAGTCTCTCTCAGTTTACAAATGTCCTAGTGATTTATAAGGAAGAGGCTTTCTTATCAAGAGCCTAACATCCAAAGACCCATAACTCCGATCCGGAAGCCCTAACATTGCCCTTCCCTCCATAAAATTAAAGGAGGCTGAGGTGAAAGGAAATGTAAATCAAGTTGAGTTTTTTCCAAACCTAAGGCTCACTGACAAGGATGTGTGATTGTAGAAATGTGACATTCCACCAGGAAACTCCCAACTGTCTTCATGTTGGTACCTCATTAGAGAAAACAAACAAATAAAACACAGCTTGGCTTGACAATAACCACGCCTCCTGAAAGTCTTCTTTACCATACATCAGCCCTTCTGAACATCCCCTTTTGTCCTCACATCCCCAACTCCCGAGTATATAATCAGCCACTCCTTGGGATCACAGGGCAGCAGTTCTGTCTGCCCACACTCCTGTCCCCGTGCTTTAATAAACCACCATTGTGCACCAAAGATGTCTCAAGAATTCTTTCTTGGTCATCAGCTCAGGATCCCCACCCAACCTCACTTATATTCTAAAACTTCATCATTGTGAGACTAAGTTCTTAACCTGTGAGATCTGATGCTAACTCTAGGCGATTGTGTCAGAATCAAATTGAGCACTCTGCTGATGTGTGCAGAGAATTAGAAAATTGCAGAATTGGTAGGTCTGAGGAAAATCCCCATACCCCTAGTGCCATAAGTATTGAGTGTGGTGGTAGTAGAAAGTAGAGGGAGAAATAGAGTTTGTCTTTTCAGGATCACTTGCCAATCTGAAACCAAAATCTGAGAAGTTTAGTAGGAAGCAGGATCTGAGAATAAGAGATTTTAAGTAGAGTCAACTACAGTGAGACTGCATTAAGAAAATAACACTGGGATTCAGATTGCACAAGAAGAAGAGGTCCTGAGGAAACTCCTGGCTTCCCTCCCACTGGTAACCTCACTAAGTTCCCAATGACTCACATCCTTCTTAGAATCACTCCGGTCCCTCACTGGATTGAAATTAAGTGCCTAGGGGCGCCTGGGTGGCTCAGTGGGTTAAAGCCTCTGCCTTCAGCTCAGGTCATGATCTCAGGGTCCTGGGATTGAGGCCCCCATCCGGCTCTACACTCAGCGGGGAGCCTGCTTCCCTCTCTCCCTCTGCCTGCCTCTCTGCCTACTTGTGATCTCTCTCTGTCTCTCTGTCTCTCTCTCTGTCAAATCAATCAATCAATCAATCTTAAAAAAATAAAGAAAGAAATTAACTGCCTAGATTTTAACTACCTGCAAAACTAAAATCTTTCTGCAATAAGTTAATAAAATCCAGAGCCTCAAACTACTCCTGTCATTTAATTAAACATTAACAAGTCTACCAAGAGAGAGAACTGAATAAGTAAATAGTAAGGAAAAAGCCAGGTAATATAAACAGACCCAAAGGAGATCCAGATATAGACTTAAAACACATGAACTTTAACATAATTGTAATTAATAATAATAATATATGTAATTAATAACATAACTGCAATAATAAAGAATTGTAATTCTTGAAATGTAATTTCAAGAAATTACATGGCAAGACGTAAAATTTCAGCAAAGAATTAAAGATTATGATACAAAATCAATGGACTGAAAGGTACAGTAATTAAGATTTAATGTCACTAGATGAGGTCAACATTAGATTTAATAGAGAAGAGATTAGTAAAGTGAAATACGGGTCAGAAGAAAATATTCAGAATAAAACACGGAGAGGATAAACAATGGCAATGCAGACAAAAAGTATAAGAGACAGTATAGTATGTGGTGAAACATCAATATTTATATAATTGGAATCCAGAAATTAAAGAAAAAGAGATAGATGGAGAGAGAAGGAGAGGTACAAAAAGAAAAATAAACTATTGGGACTACATAAAATAAAAGGCTTCTGCACAACAAAGGGAATCACCAACAAAATAAGGCAACTTACTGATGGTAAAAAAATCTTTGCCCAAATGATATATACAATAAGGTATTAATAACCAAAATATATAAAGAACTTATAGAATTCAATACAAATATAATAATAATAATCCAATTAAAAATGGGGCAGAGGACTAGAATAAACATTTTTCAAGAGAAGAAATTTAGATGGCCAACAGACACATGGAAAGATGCTCAACAATTAATTGTGAAGAAAATGCAAATCAAAACTGCAATAAAATATCACCTCCACCAGTCTGAATGGCTAGTATCAAAAACACTAGAAATAACAAGTGTTGGAGGATGTTCATGGAACTCTCATACACTATTTTAGGAATGTAAAGTGCTGTAACCACTGCAGGTAACAGTATAGAATTTCTTGAAAAAATAAAAATAGAAATACCTGATGATCCAGTAATTTCACTACTGGGTATTTACACAAAGAAACTGAAAATGCTAACTGAAAAGGATACATGCACCTCCATGTTTACTGCAGCACTATTTACAATAGCCAATATACGGAAGCAGCTTATGTGTCCATTGATAGATACACGGATAAAGAATATATAAAGGAATATTACTTGGCCATAAAAAGAATGAGATCTTGCTATTTGCATGCAACAACATGGATAGATCTAGAAGATATTTTACTAAGTGAAGTAAGTTAGACAGAGAGAGACAAATACCATATGATTCACTTATATATGGAATCTAAACAAACTAACAAACAGAAACAGACTCATAAATACAGAGGGTAAACTAATGGTTGACAGAGGAGAGATGTGGTGGGGGGGAATGGATAAAATGGTTGAAGGGCAGTGAGAATTACAGTCTTTGAGTTGTGGAATGAATGAGTCACAGAGATGAAAGATATGGCATAGGAAATATAATCAATGGTACTGTAATAGCATTCTATGGTGGAAGCCAGAAAATAAAACTGCTAAAAACAAAAATAACTGCAATCATAGAATTCTATGTCCATTAAAAATATGATTAAAAATTAAACTGAAATAGGCATTTTAGGGGGGAAAATGAAGAGGGACAGAGACAGGAAAAATTCATCACCAGGATATCTATACTAGAAAAAATATTGAGGAAGTTCTTCAGGCATTAGGATAATGATCTCAGAAGGACAGAGAAATAGGAATGTATAAATTTCAAAGAAATTTGGATAAATCTTAATTAATATTGAAGGTATGATAATATAGAAATACATCTGTAGAATTAAAGCACATGACTAAAAATATAATTGAGAGCTATGAATGACATTTTAAAAAGTATTTAAGACAATATAAAAACTAAAACAAACAGAATAATAAAATGGATCAACAAAACCGGGAGGGAGTTCTTTGAAAAATCAACAAAACTGATATACCTTTAGCCAGAGTCTTCAGACAGAAAAAGAGAGAGAGGGAGACAGAGACAGAGAAAGAACTCAAATGAAAGAGGAGAAATAACAACTGACACTACAGAAATGCAAAGGATTGCAAGATAATATTATGAAAAATCATATGCCAACAAACTGTACAACCACGGAAAAATGGATTAAATTCCTAGACATATAACCTACCAAAACTGATGCAGGAAAAAATAGAGAAATTGGACAGACTGATGCCCAGCAATAAAACTGAATCAGTAATCAAAACAGTCCCATCAAACAGAAGCTGAGGACCAGACTGCTTCACAGGTAAATTCTACCAAGTGTTTAAAGAAGAGTCAATGCCTATTCTCAAATATTCCAAAAAAGCAGAAGAGGGAGAAAAACTTCCAAATTTATTCTATGAGGCCAGCATTACCCTGATACCAAAACCTGATAAAGACACCACAAAAAAAAAGAGAATTACAGACCAATATCCCTGATGAACATAGGTACAAAAATCCTCAACAAAATATCTGCAAACTGAATCCAACAATACATTAAAAAAATCATTCGCCATGATCAAGTGCAATTTATTCCCAACATGTAAGGGTGGTTCGATATTAACAAATCAATCAATATGATACATCACATCAATAAGAGAAAAAACAAAAAACATATGATCATTTCAACAGATGCAGAGAAAACATTTGACAAAGTACAAGATGCATTCATGATAAAAACCCTCAACAAAGTAGCTCTAGAGGGAACATACCTTAACATAATAAAGGCCATAAATGAAAAACCCACAGCAAACATCATACTGAATGTGGAAAAACTGAGAGCAGGGATGTCCACTCTTAATTTCTTTTATTCAGTAGAGTGCTGGAAGTCCTAGCCACAGAAATCAGAAAAGAAAAAGGAACAAAAGCCACCCAAATTGGCAAGGAAAAAGTGAAACTGTCTCTATTTTGTAAATGACATGATAGTATATATAGAAAACCCTGAGATTACACAAAAAAATTACTAAAACTGATAAATGAAATCAATAAGGTTGCAGGATACAAAATTAATATACAAAAATCCATTTTACTTTGATCCACTAGTAATGAAGCAGCCCAGAAATAAGGGGCGCCTGGGTGGCTCGGTTGGTTAAGCGAGTGCCTTTGGCTCAGGCCATGATCCGGGAGTGCCGGGATCAAGTCCCACATCGGGCTCCCAGCTTCATGGGGAGTCTGCTTCTCCCTCTGACCTTCTTCCCTCTCATGCTCTTGCTTACTCTCTCTCTCAAATAAATAAATAAAATCTTAAAAAAAGAAAAGAAAAGAAAAGAAAAGAAAAGAAAGCCCAGAAATAAGCCCATGATGGGATGGTCAATTCATCTTTGACAAAGGAGGCAAGAATATGCAATGTAAAAAAAAGTATCTTCGACAAATGGTGTTGGGACAACTGAACAGCTACATGCAGGAGAATGGAACTGGGCCACTGTCTTACACCATACACAAAACGAACTCAAGATGGATTAAGGACCTAAATGTGAGACTTGAAACCATAAAAATCCTAGAAGGTGGCAAAGACAGTAAATTCTCTGACATTAGCCTTAGCAACTTTTTTTCTAGATATGTCTCCTGAGACAAAAGAAACAAAAGCAAAACTAAACCACTGCAACTACATCAAAATAAAAAAGCTTATTAGCAGCAAAGGAAATAGCCAGCAAAACTAAAAGACAGCCTACTGAATGGGAGAAGATACTTGCAAATGACATATCCAATAAAAATCTAGTATCCAAAATCTATTAAAAACACACAGAACACAACACCAAAATAAAAAATAATCCAATTAAAAATGGGCAGAAGACATGGACAGACATTTCTCCAAAGAAGATGTACAGATAGTCAACAGTCACATGAAAAGATGCCCAACATCACTGAATATCAGGGAAACGTGAATCAAAACTACAGTGAGATATCACCTTACACCTGTCAGAATGGCTGAAATAAAAAATACAAGAAACAACAAGTGTTGGTGAGGATGTAAAGGAAAAGGAACTCTTCTGAACTGTTACGATAGGAATGCAAACTGGTGCAGCTCCTCATGAAGACAGTATGGAGGTATCTCGCATTGAAAAACAGATGACTCTATGATCCAGTAATCTTGCTACTGGGTATACAAAGAATACAAAGAATATAAAAATACTATTTCAAAAAGATATATGCACCCTTCTGTTTATTGCAGCATTATTTACAACAGCCAAATTATGGAAGCAACACACGGTCCACAGACTGATAAATGGATAAGGATGATGTGGTATACATGTATGTACACACACACACACACACACACACAAACAGATATTACTTTGTCATAAATAAGAATGAAATCTTGTCATTTGCAACAAATGGATGGAGCTAGAGAGTATAATGCTAAGTGAAATAAGCCAGTCAGAGAAAGACAAAAATCAGATGATTTCATTCATATGCAGAATTTAAGGAACAAAACAAATGAACAAAGGAGAAAAAAAAAAAAGAGAGAGGGACAAACCAAGAAAGAGACTCTTAACCATGGAGAATAAACAGATAGTTACCAGAAGGGAGATGGGTGGGGGGATGGGTGAAATAGGTGAAAGGGATTAAGAGTATACTTATCTTGATGAGCACTGAGAAATGCACAGAATTGTTGCATCATTATATTGTGCACCTGAAACTAAGGTAACACTGTATGGTAACTACACTGGAATTAAAATTTTAAGAAAAGCATTTAATATCCTAACATTCAATATCCTAATAATATAAAGATTATTATATAGGTGTTCATTTAAATAAAAAATTATATAGGTGTTCATTTAAATCAAGTTTTCCTGAAGTCAAAGACATGTTGTAATCACTAGCATAAATATTAAAAGATGAGCTTTAAAACATTGTATAACTAAACAAACTAACAAAAAAGGAAATGGAACAATTTAAAAAATCTAAAGATATATATGAAGGAAACACAGAACAACTGGGGCCAATAGAAAAACGAATATTAAGATCATACATATCAATCCAAATATTCAAGTAGTTACATTAAAGGAAGAAAATACAAACTCAAATTAAAAGACAAGGATTTTTAAATCTGGAGTTTAAGAAAAAATAGACAATTGTATATTCGTTTTCTACGGATACATATATAAGAATATGGAAATAATGAAAGTAAAGGATTGAAAAATACATACCAGGCAAACGCTAACTAACCGAAACTCATACTACAATGCTAATATTAGACTATGTAGACCCAACACATCTTTAATAGTGATAAAAATAAAAATGTTACAATTACAAAAGGATAAATCTATCCAATAATATGGTTTCAAAACATAGAAAACTAAAATTGATGGAACAATAAAGAAATCAGAAAAGGTTTTAACATAACACCCTTAGAAACTTAAAGGATACATACACAGTGGAAAACAATTGTCAAGGGCAAAAAAATATTTTATTGGGGAGCATTTAGATATTCCAAGTAGTTTTTTAAAAATCTGTGTTGGACAAGAATAATTTTAAAACCCTTAAAATTAAGTCTTTGAATATCAACATGTCAAACAACCGAATATCTTTTTTGGCAGTCAAAACAATTTGAGGGTATTGGAGAATGAAATACATTGAACCAAGTTTTTCTGTAACTGGGGTGGCAGAATGTTAGTAATGAAAAAGGCCAAGAATACCAGACTTTCTTAGCATACCTTGCCATGTATTCTAAGGATGTTTACCCTTCCATGCCTTTAATATTTTAATGAATTTAAGGTATATCATTTTTAAAAATGTTTAAAGTTGTCAGATAATACAAAATTAAAAATGCTTCTGGACCAGTGTTTAATCCTATCTTTATATTTTTCATTTAAATTCTATATAAATGTCTATATACATGTCTATTCAAGCTATATTTTGGCGACTATCAAATTTTAAAGATATTCTTAAAACTGTCCAAATTAGGACCCAGAAAAACCCTAAACTGAAAACTATAAAGAAACAGCCTACATCATTAGGACCAATCTGAGAACAGATTGGATGTTTTCAGAAAAATCTAAGTCAGAACACATCAGATCAGAATTTTCTAAGTCCCATCTTACTTATCCTTAAAGTATCACAAATACACTCCAAATACTAGAAAAAGAGAGAAATGTTTTGTCTATGTAAGATGGACAAGAAAAATAAAAGTTTGGAAAATAGAATGTTTTTGTTTTAAGGTGAATGAAAAGAGGAAAAAACTTTCCAAAGTTCTTTTTCACTATGCATCAAAAGCCATGAAAACACTAGAGTGTTATTGTCATGCCACAAAGCACGTCACAAAACATGCTATATAAATTTCTTCAAAAAATGCATCTTTCATCTCATCAAACCAGGACTCTTTAGTTAAAAAGCAGCTGATATGAGAATCCTATTACAAAACTTTATTATGATTAACTATCCATAACTAAGATAAGCAGAGAATCACTGTACTCTTTATTGAATCTGCTAGATCTGACATGAGAAACACAAAACTAAAATCCATATAGTTATATTGTCACAAATCACCAGGCAAGAGACCAAACACATTTTTTTCCATAGTGTTATTAATGCCACCTATAGGCATAGAACAGAATTATGAAATCTCTTATTTTGAAATATAAGCAACTGCCAAAATAATGTTTAATTACCCAAACTTATCATTTGATAAGATTTCATTATAAATGCTGTTTTCTTTCCTTAAAGTAATTGAAATTTCTGAAAACAAAAATCAATCTCAATTTTATCTTCCTCCTCTCCATCTGTACCCACCCAGTAGAAATCTATGATATGGCCAGCCTTGCATCCCTTCTAAATCTCTTTCTCCAGCAAGAGTACCATATTATTCTTATAATTCCTAGTATCATGTGGCAATAGATTCCTAGAGAAATTTAAGTTGCATGTGACCCCTTCACTTACAGAGATGTGACTAATATATTTCAGGGAACTAAAACAGGTTCAGACATGTAATAATGGATAAATAAGTGGCCTTTGAATAAATGAATGAATGAATGGGAAAACTGTCTGGGAAACTATCTTGTATTAAACAAAAGATATGAAAGCAGCGGATTTTTAAAAATTCATGATGCTCTGCAAATGCCAATGCATGTTTAGAAGTAAGCAATGCACACTTAGAATGGAAAGCAAAAATATGTTAATTTAAAATATGTTTAATATTTATATATTCAAGATATGTTAAAAATGTAAGAAAAATCTAAAACAACCAAAAAATTTAAGAATTAGAATATGGCATATAAAATGATTTAAACTATAAAAAATAAGTATTTAAATATTTCAAGTAAATTCAAGGAATAAGGATTCCCATGTTATAATATGGCTTATGAAAAATTAATAAGCACAAGTTATTTCACTGGAAAACCTCAATTTAGCCCTTGCAAAATAATAAATATTGTCAAATAAAGTATCTCAAGGAATTAATATAATCTGATTTCAGTTCATACATAACATAAATTTAACAGACCCCCATATCTTCCATGATTCAAACTAATATTTTTGAAAAATTACATATTTTCAAATAAATATAAAGTTATACTATCCTATACATTTTAAAATAAGGAAAAAATTATTTGTGGAAAAGGGAGCATCAAGATGCCTCAATACAAAATAGATACTGTGGTGGCTATACTTACTGGAAACTCAAAATTTGCATAAAAAATAAAGTATTTCAAAATATTATTCAGGTTTATAAACTTATACCCTGTTGTGCTAAAAATTAATATAAATAATTGACTAAAAGGTGTCTATCACAATTTTAATCTAATTCCTCTTTTGTTTCTTTAACACTTTTTTTTGTTAAAAATACTTTGCTGGTTTGCCTTTCTAGGATAAAAACAATAAATTCACATTGAAAGCAAAAATAACATCAGCACAGAGATGTGCAAAAGTCAACTATCTCCCTCTATGCACCTATTCCTTCTCAGGCAACCTATCGTAAACAGTTTGATGCACAGCCTTCCTCATATGCCTGTGCTTTTACAAACATAAAAATATATACAACCATATAAAGATATACAAATATATAAGAATAAGATTTTTATAAAAAATTCTTTATTCATGACTTTGCAGCTTGCTTTTAAGAGTAAATGATCTATTTTCAGTAAGTTTTTTAAAAAGCACACAAAAAACCTTGCATAGTTCTGATAACTGGAAATGTAAAGCAAGATAATTTTGTTTTAGAAATATGAACTTGTATTCCCAAAGAAATCTATTTTATAAAAACAAGTAGGTTGTGGGATTAACTCTGTAACTTCTTTTTTCTTTTTTTTTTTTTAAGATTTTATTTATTTATTTGACACAGAGAGAGAGAGAGAGATCACAAGCAGGCAGAGAGGCAGGCAGAGAGAGAGGGGGAAGCAGGCTCCCTGCTGAGCAGAGAGCCCGATATGGGCCTCGATCCCAGGACCCTGAGATCATGACCTGAGCAGAAGGCAGAGGCTTTAACCCACTGAGCCACCCAGGCGCCCTCAACTCCGTAATTTCTCTTCTGTTTTATTGCTGGTGTATAGAAATGCAACTAATTTCTGTACATTGGTTTTATATCCTGTCACTTTACTGAATTCCTATATGAGTTCTAGCAGGTTTGGGAGCCTTTTGGGTTTGGGATGCCATATACAATTGCACCCAAAATCATAAGATACCTAGGAATAAACCTAACTAAAGAGGCAAAGAATCTGTACTAAGAAAACTATAGACTACTCATGAAAGACATCAAGGAAGACACAATGAAATGGAAAAACGTTCCATGCTCATTGATTGAAAGAACAAATATTGTTAAAATGCCTATGCTTCCTAGAGCAATTTACACATTTAACGCAATCCCTATCAAAATACTATCAACTTTTTTCACAGAAATGGAATAAAATTCCAAAATTCGCATGGAACCAGAAAAGACCCCAACAGCCTAAGCAATCATGGAAAAGAAAAGCAAAATTGGTGGCATCACAATTCTGGACTTCAAGTTCTATTATAAAGCTGTAATCATCAAGACAGTATGGTACTGGCACAAAACAGACACATAGATCAATGGAACAGAATAGAGAGCCCAGAAATGGACCCTCATCTCTATGGTCAACTTATCTTCGAAAAACCAGGAAAGAAAGTCCAATGGCAAAAATAAAGTCTCTTCAACAAATGGTGTTGGGAAAATTGGACAGCCACATGCAGAAGAATGAAATGACCATTTCCTTACACAACACACAAAAATAGACTCAAAAGACATGAACAGACATTTCTGCAAAGAAGACATCCAAATGGCCAAGAGACACATGAGAAAGTGCTCAACATCACTTGGCATCAGGGAAATACAAATCAAAACCACAGTGAGATACCACCTAACACCGGTCAGAATGGCTAAAATTAACCAGTCAGGAAACGACAGGTTTTGGCAAGGATGGGGAAAAAAGGTGAACTCTCCTACACAGTTGGTGGGAATGCAAGCTGGTGCAGCCACTCTGGAAAACAGTATGGAGCTTCTTCAAAAAGTTGAAAATAGAGCTACCCCCTATGATGCAGCAATTGCACTACTGGTATTACCCCACAGATACAAATGTAGTGATCCAAAGGGGCATGTGTACCCCAATGTTTATTGCAGCAATGTCCACAATATCCAAACTATGGAAATAGCTTATATATCCATTGACAGATGAATGGATAAAGAAGTGGTATATATACATATATGTATACATATGCATATATATATGTACACACACACAATGAATTATTATGCAGCCATCAAAAATGAAATCTTGCCATGTGCAACAATGTAGATGGAACTAGAGGATGGAACTATTATGCTAAGTGAAATAAGTCAGTCAGAGAATGACAATTATCATATGACCTCACTGATATGTGTAATTTGAGAAACAAGGCAGAGGATCATGGGGGAAGATAGAAAAAATGAAACAGGATGAAGCCAGAGAGGGAGACAAACCATAAGAGACTCTTAATCCCAGGAAACAGGGTTTCCGGAGTGGAGGAGGGGTGGGAGGAATGGGGTGGCTGGGTGATGGACACTGGGAAGGGTATGTGCTATGGTGAATGCTGTGAATTGTGTAAGACTGATGAATCACAGACCTATACTCCTGAAAAAAATAATACATAATATGCTAATAAAATAAAAATATCAAAAACAAAAAACCCAAGTAGGTTGTTTAGTAAGAAATATGGCAGCTGAAAGACTTATAATGCATGCAAAGATCACTAATTCTCTACCTTAGAAGTCATATCACACATTTTCATTGAAAAAGTATTGAAGTTCATAGATGTGTTCTTTCAGAACTATTATCTACAATCATATGAAAAATTCTTATAAAGGATGCTACAAAACTAGTGAGTCCTGATTCAAGTATTAACATGTGGCTACACTGTTTTACTACAGAAGTCATCCTGAAACATGAAAACTTTTGAATTTGGTTTATTGGATTTGTTTGATTAGAAGTAAATTTACTTATAAACTTAAAATTTTTTATTTCATTTATAGATTATTTCTAAAGGAAGAACCTTTTGCACAAGAACTTTGAAAATAACTGTGGAGATTCCTGGGTGGCTCAGTCGGTTAAATGTCTCACTCTTATTTCAGTTCAGGTCATGATCTCAGGATCCTGAGATCAAGCCCCCTTTAGGCTCCTTACTCAGTGTGGAGTCATCTTGTTCCTCTCCCTATACCTGCTCGTATTTTATCTCTTCATCTCTCAAATAAACAAATAAAATCTTAAAAAAAAAAAAAAAAAGAAGGCACCTGCGTGGCTCAGTCAATTAAGCAGCTGCCTTCGGCTCAGGTCATGATACCAGGGTCCTGGGATCAAGCCCTGCATCGGGTTCCCTGCTCAGTTGTAATCCTGCTTCTCCCTCTCCCTCTGCCTGCTGCTCTGCCTACTTGTGCTCTCTCTCTCTCTGTGTCAAATAAATACATAAAATCTTTAAAAAAAACTTTTTAAAAAATAAAGAAAAGAACTGTGAAATTTTACTCAATAAATACAAATAAATTANGTCAAATAAATACATAAAATCTTAAAAAAGAAACTTTTTAAAAAATAAAGAAAAGAACTGTGAAATTTTACTCAATAAATACAAATAAATTATGATGCTGAAGTTTCACAGATACTTGCAGAAGACTTGAGACTCCTGGGCCATAGATACAGGGACTTTATTACTCAGGATATAGCAGACAGTTTGAATTTAATGTTTTCATCAGCTCATCTTATCCACCGTGCCCCCCAATTCCCACTGGAGACTATGAGAAGCAACCTGGTAGGTGTGGCACACACACTGTGGTCACAACTAGAGAATCCCAAGCTTAAGAGACTAGGATTTTTTAAAGGTGCTGCTAGCAAACTGTCCAAACTTTGTCCTAGAGAGAGACATTATCTCTTATTTTCATCTCTGGGTTTCTCACTGAGTAGAACACATTAAGGTCAATTAGCATAATCATTTATATGAGTGTTGGTTTTGCTGCTGGTTTAATAATATTTAAAATAATTATACAAAGTTAAGTATTTTAATATTTGATCTATGTATATTTATGTCAATAAAAATCTTAAAGGCATAAAATTCAAAATTAATCTGGTACCTCATCTTGTAAAATCTAGAAATCAGTATTCAATTTTCTAAGAATCATCAAGAACTTAATAACCACCTGTGGCATCTCCTCAGTTAAAATTTAAAAAAGAAGATTTAAGACATTTATTTAAACAATTGAGTTTTCCTTCTCTTTGAAATATTTGTATACTCTCTTTATGCACTGAAGAATGTTCAGTCAGTCCCCATCTATCCGGTTATGCTAGGTGCTCTGGAAAATACAAAGGAAACAAATATGTGGTCTTTAGCTGCACTGATCTTACCAACAACTAAATTATAGTGCAGGGTTGTGAATGATTAAATACATGTACGAGGCAATAGGAACATCATGGAAGGTTTATTAAAGAGGTGAAATTTAAGGTTAAGAATTTGTACAGGCAAAGTAAGGAGAGAAGGGCATGCCAAGCCTTAGGGAATAAAATGTGCCAGAGTCTGCACTATGAAATCAGCATGGCATAGCTAGAGAATAATGAAAAGGGCACGTTGACTGGAGCAGAGCAGAGACATTAACTGGGAGATAAGGCTGGATAGCCAGATTATGAAGAGCCTAGATAAAGGATGATGAGTGGACTTTATTTTCTATGAATAGGGGACGGCTGGAATTTTCTGAAGAAAAATAGCATGATAAAATAGGAAAGACTATTAGAGAAGAGAAAGGGGAATGATAGTTCTTTTTTTTATGATGCAATAAATATTAGTTTTCTCACATATTATTTAAATCTTCATTCTACTGATGAGAAAACAATTTGGACACATTAAATAACTTCCCCAAAGGTAACTAGTATGCAAATGTCAGAAATGGGATTCTCTCCAAAGTCTATGCGACTTAATAGCTTATGCTTCTAAGCACTTTGCAATACTGCTTCTTGGTTATGAGACTCCTATAACATTTCACACATTTAAGACAATGCATATTTGGACCAAAGCATTGACTATAAAAATGAAGAGTAAATGATGAGGTAGCAAAAAAAAAAAAGGATTTTAGGGATAGAAAAGGAATTTAGCCAGTGTTTAGGCTATGAAAAAACAACGCTGTGTCAAAGTGGGGGCCCCATTTTAGCTTTGGTGTATTAGGAAAATGGTGGTGGAAATCGCACATAGATATTTGGGGAAAAGGGATACTAACACTAAGAAGCACCATTCATGAGCATGCTCAGTGTGAAGAGGGAGTGGCATACGCAAGAAGAGAAATCAGCAGGGCAGAAGAGACTGGCCCAGACAGACAGTGCTTTCTTCCAATTTACCAATTATCTCCACTCCATTTGCTTCAAAATCAGGGTGTTTTGTTTTATTTTGTTTTAAGAATGATTTGTTTCTAATCATAACCTAACTTTTCTCATTCTAATCTTTACACAAAATTTCTAGAAGTCTGAAATTCAATTTATCCTTCATTATCTTAATGTGTTCCTTCTTTCTTTTTTTATCAAAGACTTCATTTTTAAAATAGGATTTTATTCATTCATTCATTCATTCATTCATGCATTCACTCATTTGCTTGTGAGAGTGGAAGCGCACAAGCAGGGTGAGGGACAAGCAGACTCTGTGCTGAGCATGGGGCTTGTTCTCACCACCCTGAGATCATGACCTGAACATACATCAAGAGTCAGACGTTCGACTAAATGAGCCACCAGGAGCTCCTCAAGGACTTTATTTTTAATCTAGTCCAGCAAATTCTTTATTCTCCTTACTTCTGCAAAACATTTGACTATGACAACCCTTTCCTTTTTTGTTTAGGAATATTCTCCTCTTTCTCCCATTCTTTTGGATTTCCCTTTATTTTCACCAAATCTACCTTTTTTGAGGGAGGGGAAGGAGATGCAGCATAAGATAATTATTAAAAGCATGAATTCTGAAGCTGAAAGTGTCTTGGCTATGTAAACTCCTAGCTCCAAAATACCTAACCACTCTGTAGCTCAGTTTCCTTACCTATGAAATAGAGATGATAATAAGAACACAGTTATCATACAGCTGTTAGGAAGACTAAACGGGATAGTATTTAGAAATTATTACAATGCCTGGCACACTGTAAGCACTATATAAATGTTAGTTATTTTTTTATTTTTTAATAATTCTGCTTCTTTGCATATCTTACCTTTGTTCTCTTCTTCAGACCCACTTCATTTTATTCTTCTCTCTTAACTTTCCCTAATTTTGCCCACTTTGCAAATCACTGAGTGATAATATAAATTACATCAATATTTAAGCATACCTAAGCAAATAAATTCACAATCACGTAATATTAAGCATGGCCTTTTTTCCTAGCCTCTCCTGTATTGACGACTTATTCATAAGTCATATGACTGAGCCGCTTGGACAAGGTACCACTACCTCAAATCCAACATAAATCGAATATTATCTCCAGAACTAGAATTTTGAACTTCCTGCTTATATTGGGCTACCGCCAGTTTTTCTTCCTCTCCGTTTTTAATATCAGAACAATCTTCCACATGTGTTTCCTCCTTAAACCCTATGCAAAATCATTATTCCCTTCATTTCAATTTGATACAGCTTCGAGTTCCCTCTTTTCCTAAGTACCTATTAACACGACTTTACTCCACACTCTTACTACCTCACACCTGGATCAGTCTAAGCTGTTTCATTCCCCCCCAGCAATCTTTAATTTACTCCAGTAAATTCTGCAAATTGGCACCAGACTAATTTCTGAACAGAACTGCTGACTTTCACAAAATGCTTCTGCACAAAAAAATTAGCATAAAATTAACTTAAACTCTTGGACATTTTAACAGTGAAACCACACAGAGAGCATTGCCGTTTCTTATTACCAGTGGAAAGCTATTGAGGCTTCTTACCACAGATGAATGTATAAGAACAAGCAGCTGATTTCTGCTTTTTGACCAATATTGTAAGTCTGGGTCATTCTCTTGGTGGTCTTCTATGTACTAGTACAACAGACAAAGTCCTCAGGTTCCTCGTTTAAAATCTGCTTTGGGTTGATTCTTTTATCTGGGACTTTGACTTGTACATTAGTTTTCTAGAACTGCTATAACAAAATGGTGGTTTAAATTTATTTTCTCATAGTCTGGATGCCAGAAGTCCAACACTAAGGTGTTGAGAAGTTCAGTTTTTGCTGAGACCTCTGTTCTTGGCTTTCAAATGACCACTTTACCTCTGTATTTTCACATGGTTTTCTCTCTGTGCTGGTCTATGCCCCAATCCTCCATCTGGGTGCATCTCTTAGTATAAGGACACCAGTCATACTAGATTAAGGCCCCATCCTATGACCTCATTTAACTTCTTTAAGGTCCTACCTCAAATATAGTCACACTGGAGGTTAGGGCTTCAATACATGAATTTGGGGAGATCTATTTCTTGTATAATGTCCCACACAAATAGAAACTTCAGGCTTTAAACTTGACTTTATTTTCTGAATATAAGAACTTTGTATTTCTCTTTCTTGAAAGCAAATACTGTCTTCCCTCTTTCCTTCTATCTTTCCTTCCTTCCTCTTCCATTCTTTCTTTTTGTGGTCTGAGAGACTGTTATTCAATCAATATTTGTGGAAAAACTGAACAGCAGACTGTGAGTCTATGTATAAATTGAATTATATAAGCTATAATAAAGAGCCTATAAAATAAAGTGCCACATAACCTAATATTAAACCTAAAAATAAGTCACAAAGCTCAAGCAGAGAGCCTATTAAAAAAAAGGAAATCATGACAGAAATGGAGGCAAAATTAAAATATATAAAATAGCTTGCTTTAAAAGTGGTTTACTGTGTCTCTCTCCATTTAGCTTCTGAATATAGGCATGACAATGTCTCTTTTATCAAAATAAAGACCATCAAAACCCAAATAACAATGGTTATTACATACTGATTGATAAGAAGAATATTTTTAAATCTGGATTTAATACCTTGAACTTCCATACTTCACTATCTAAACTCTTAGGACAAATGACTTCAGTCTATTTGAACTTATCCTAACCAAGTATAAACTAAACTGTATCTGGATTTTCCTTTTCATCTGCCTATGCTGAATCCTATAATCAATGTTACTTTTTAAAGAAATGTTTTGCATACATTTGGGACTTATCAGTACTATTTTTTTTAATTACTAAAAATGGATCCCATTTTTCACAATGGCTTATCATTACTGAATATTCACTACATTTCATTTATATTACCTTTTACACACCATATTTACTGGGGAAAAAAGCTATGACAATTTGTATTTTAATGTTTTAAAATTTTCAGGGCAGAATATAAAGAGCATCTCTAAGTAGTCTGAAATAGCAGTTGCTAAGCTGATCAGTATAGCTCTTTGGTGTCTATAAGGTTCTGTTAAAAAATGATGATTAAAAAACCTGGGGGTACCTTATTGGATCAGTCAGTAGAGCATGTGACTTGTGATCTCAAGGTTGTGAGTTTGAGCTCCATGTTGGGTGCAGACATTACCTAAAGATAAAATCTTAAAAGAAAAGGGGGTCCCTGGGTGGCTCAGCCAGTTAAGCATCTGACTCTTGATTTCAGCCCTGCATTGGGCTCCATGTTGAGCAGGGAGTCTGCTTGAGATTCCCTCTTCCTCTCCCTCTGCCCTTCCCCCTGCTCTCTCTCTCTCTCTCTCTCTCTCCTTTCTTTCTTTCCCTCTCTAAAATAAATACACGTTAAAAAAAAAAAATCAACCCAGTCATATGTATCTACCTGAGGGGATTTTTAAAGAAGTACAGATAATAGAAAAACTACTCTTTAAACGCAAACAGAAAGAGTCACTATTCTCGTACATGTTTCACTTTCAGTAATTACAGAGAAAAAAGTTCCATAGTACTTGTGGTAGGTAGTCAACTTGACTCTCTCTGTACATAGTGAGTAAAAGCCTCACGGAAGTTTATAATCAGGAAAATAGCTAACTGCAATAAACAGCTACAGGAATGGTGGGATTTTTTTTTTTTGAGACAAAAAATTATCATTGTAATAGGAGAAGGTAAGTTCTTTTAATTAAAGTTAAAGAGCTGCTTATTATCCCATGAACAGGAATTCAATTTGTGGTGGAAGCATGATGAGCGGAGAGACCATGGATAAGAGAAACACCAATGGAAAAATATCATTTCTTTTGGGCTATAATTAAAATGAAAGGATGTATGTGGTGGGGTGAAGGAGGAGGTGGAGAGTGCCAGGAAATTACAAATCCTGTGTGAAGAGTTATTTTATGAGCTTTAAAGTGGAGCCCAGGTTACTTCTGCTTTGTTTGGCTACAAACCAAAAATTCCCTTAAAATAGTAAAAAAAAAAAATATATATATATATATATATATATATATATGTAATGTCCCAGTGCTAATATAAAAGACACAGGAAAGTGGGTAATCTATTCCTTGTTTTCCTACCAAAAGGAAGAAAGATCAGTGCATAGGAAACAAAGATGAAAGTGCCAGAAAAGAAGCAGGAATAGTAAATTAAGAAAATCTAGTCAAGAAAAGCCAGTAAGAGATGACAATAGGCCCAAGAAAGAATGCAGAACTGAAGTCTGTTAATGTAGACATATGCCCCAGTGTGCCTTTTAGGAGCATCCCATTATTTTTTTGCAAAGTTGCATGACTAATAGAGACAAATCTAATCTGACAAGAAGGAAGTAAATAGATAACGACTATGTATTTAGGGTGTTTGCTTTTGGGACCTATTTTTAAGAGTCTTTTCCATCCTGCCTCCCAACCCCAACACATTCAAATACATGCACTCAACAACCCCCAACACACACAGACACTGTGCACACGTACACACATGTGCTAACATCGCTTTCCACCGCCCCCCCACCCAAATCCCTGGAATCCTGGTATCTCTTCCATTACTAATATTGCCAATATTCTCAAATCCACACTTGAATTGAGGACTATCTTTCAACAATAAATTCTTATATTTGCTGTATGCACAAAGAGCATACATTATTCATTATTCATTACCAAACAAACTGTTTCCCTTTCTGAAGGTTTCTTGAAGGAAAAAATATATATCGGGCTTGGTAGGTACTAAGCAATTTGACAATAAGATAAATAGTCTTGGATATCAACTTAACACAGAGAAATGTCCAGAAGAAACAATTCAAGAATACTCCCAGATTGCAATTTTTCTCCAGTGGCAGTTAAATTTGACAAAGCCCTAGCCAAGGAAATGTCTAAGGTTCTTAGAAATTTTCTCCCAAGAACAGGTAGTAAATGAGGAAGCTTTATAATATTAGAAAATCAGCCTTAGGTTTCAAAACAGACTTAGGTTTGAAAAGCAACAAAGGTGTACTGGGACATAGAACTTTCAGTAGATACTGAATTAGCCCACACCTTATCTACAACCATGAGTCCAAATCATGCTAGATGTTCAAAGAGTTAAGTGAAACAAAACAATATGCTGACTGCAAACTTTCTGCAAAACCCTAAATAAGAAATAAATGCCATAATTTAATTCAGGTAACAGTGCATTAAAATTAAATTTCACCTTACATTAATTAAATGTTTTAAATCATATGTGGTAAATCTAGACACAGTGCCACCTTTAAGGAAAGCAGAATTCTTGAGGGAAGATGAGGGTAGGATTATATGTTTGCTGAAGCAGAAGCTAAGAATATCACTTCCGTAACAGAATTTCTTACAAGAAAATTATTTAAAAACAGACATATTTCAGCAAGCATTTATAAATATTTCTTAAAAACAAAGTTTTTGGGAAAAAACATAATTTTTGAAAGATTTTAGAAAAAAATAGGTACTATATTTGGACATATTATTTATTCACTGACATCTTTGCAAAATTTACTATAAAATTGTGCAATTTGATCAGAGATTTAGAAAGGTGAACAAGCAGTATTTAGGATACTGTCTGCCACAAAAATGGGGCTCAAGGATTGTACTTCAACTCTGGAGCACACAAAAAATAGAAATACCAAAATCAAAGGCCAGTTCTAGAAGAAATAAGAATCATGAATGTGCTATCAAGCTGAGAATCAAAGCCCAATCTGGTTAACAAGTTTTGAATTAGTGCTAGAGCAAGTTTTTTTTTTTTTTTTTAAAGGAGAGAAGGAGAGGGGAGAGAAGGGAACTAACATTTATTTAGACTTCTCCAATGCCAGACACAATTTAAATCTAAGCTTCATAATAAAATTATAATGATTTTTATCCTCTTATTACATGTGAGGAAACCAAATACTCCTCAAAACAACTGGATAAAATGGAATAAAATAATTTGTTAAATTATTACAAATCTAAGACTTGAATTCAAGTTTTGCTCAATGGCAAATCCATGATATTTATTTCACCAGTGGTCCTCAGACTTCGTAATGATAATGAAATGGAAACTAATACATATTGAGAATTTGCTATGTGTCCAATACTATTCCATGCATTTTAAACTTATTAATGCACATTATATTCTCAAAAACCTAAGTGATATGCTAATATTATCTCCAGGGTTTAACCTGAGTAGAAACATTCAGCTAGGGATGCCTGGGTGGCCCAGTTAGTTAAGTAAGCATCTGCCTTTGGATCAAGTCCCGCATCAGACTCCTTGTTCAGAAGGGAGCCTGCTTCTTCTCCCTCTGCCTGCTGCTCTCCCTGCTTGGGTGCTCACTAGCATGCTCTCTCTGACAAATACATAAATAAAATCTTAGGGAAAAAAAAAAGAAAAGAAACATTCAGGTAGTAAGTAGAGATGCAATTTAGACTCTATGTTCTGACTCCTAAAACCAAAGATCTTAACTACACACAATGCCTCCTCATGAGACTTTAATCATGTCTTTCTGAAGTAGTATAAAAATGACGGCTCAAGACAAAACCCAAATCTGGCCTTCTGCCTATTTTTGTAAATAAAGTTTTATAGGACTCCAGCTATGCTCATTTGTTTATGAGCTTTCTTATACAGAAAAGCAGAAAGTAAGCTGCTTTCTTACTACTTATAACTTGGTTGTATTGCAATGTAGACTTATGGCCAGGATTTTACAGAAAAAAAGTTAGCTGATCCCTAATGAAGACCATGGATAACAAAACATTTGTATATTTTTCAGAGAAGTGAATTAAATCTTTCTTAATAATTCATTATTTTTTTAAATTCCTCATCTCCTCTTATTTACAGAGCTGTCTAATAAAAGAGAACAAGACAAATAGATCTATTTGTTTTCACACCTATTTGAAATAAAGATAATTTAAGTCATTTTGATTTTATTAATAGCTACTCTTCTAAAACACAACAAAGAGTAATCAATTTAAAACTGTAATATATTAAGTAGTAAACATCTGTATTTCTATTAGTAAATTTATACAACGATAAAGGTAATAGCTTTCTCAGGTTTGTATTTTCATTAAGGTTAAAGTGAAATACTTAAGGAATAACTGCGCTCTATCTAAATGAATCACGAGATGCTAAAATACTTTTGCTCATCTGTAAAACTTTAAGGTTGATATTTCTTCCAAGCAATTGCATTATGTTATCTAAATGTGTAACACCATCTTTTATATACTCAGTGATTAAAAATACGCATTTTCACTGTAATTAAATATGCTTTTGTTTCTGATTTTCAAACAGAAACAAAACACAATTTCAGTAAAAATGTGTCTCAGAGGGAGAGAATGACAGGCTTTCCATAGCACCATTTGCTTAAGTGGCTCTCTGCTCTCTCTTCCCTCCGCACCCCCCTGCCCCCTCTCCCCCCCCCCAAGCTTTGAACACTCAAGAGCATCCCCTGGAGATTCTGCAGGGTGTCATCTGCTGTGTATCTGCTATGTTGCAGCCTGAAATTCTTGTTGCCAGATTTAGCCCACCAAATTACACAATAGTATGTGAGTTGTATTACAACTGAGACATTAACGCTGGATTCATGAAGAAAAAAGAAAGACATGCACAGCAAAACCATATTAGTGGTTATTTGATTAATTACTGAATATGATTATAACACAACCACAGTGTTCAGGTATAATGAGGGTTCTGTTTGTTGTTAAAACTGTGGGTTGCAGTCTTTTGGAGTTTTGTTTGTTTTTAAATAAGCAATAAAATAGTACGCATGACTAATAGGTAATATAATATAAGTATATTATAAGTACAGATACCAGGAAAGAATTCCCTGGCTGATAGGTATGGGCTTTCTCACTTGATCTCACCCCATTTTGAAGCTGACGTCAAATAAATATCACAAGATACACTGATCACAAAGAAGTAGCCAACATATTTCTGCAATTTCAACAGGCAGAGAGATACATAGCTAAATAGTGTTGTAGGAGATGGGATTGGTGGACAGGGAGCCATTCAGAGTATGAATAATTTGGAAAGACTTTTTTTTTTTAATGCAACATTAAACACATGTAAGAAAATATTATGTGTTTATAATGACTGCAAAAGAAACACATTAGGAAATGTACTGCTAATATAATAAATGATACCTACAAAGTCCTCTGTCATGCTCTTCTTAACTGTACATATTTACCCCTCTCCTACTCACTAATACTACATAGGTAATCTATCTTGAATATTATGCTTAACATATCTATACTTCTTTTTTTACTTTAGTATATGTTAGTATATTTGTGTGTATATATATACACATATAGATACATATGCACACACAAGTATAATGCATACATATGTATTCTTTAGTAATATTTAACTTTGCATTATTTTTGAACTCCATATTCTGTATGAACTTACCTGTGATTTGGTTTTTGTGCTCAAAGTACTCTGTGTGACATAATAATACATGAACATAAAGTATTCTATTACATGAATATATTCTACCCAGAGGGAGAGTAATGCAGTACAAGCACTTTGAAAAAAAAATGATATTATAGAGTAATTTTGAACATTCACTTACTTACTAATTCCATTTCTGGAAGAGACCAGATTTTCACAGACAGACTAGCATCTTGCCCAAAGTCACACAAAAGAACCAATATTAAAATTTGAGAAGTCTATTTCTGTACAGACTGTCATCACTATGCTGCATTGCCTCTGCAGTATATTAACCTTAAGTAATATAAATAACATTTTTTAAAAAGAAAAATAATACCTCAATATGGAGGGTTTTCATGTAAAATGAACTTTGTTTTCAATGGTTTATTTTTCACAAAAATGAACTCTTTATCATTCTTATTAGTCTAATAAAATTTATAATATCCTTCCAAAACTAAACATGCCTTACTTTAAAAAACATATATAGATATAATTTAATAATATATATAATTGTGTATCTATCTATCTATGTGTGTGTGTATATATATATATATATATATATATATATATATATATATATAGAGAGAGAGAGAGAGAGAGAGAGAGAGAGAGAGATTTTCAGAGTGGGTAGGAGGAGAGAGAATCTTAAGCAGGCTTCATGTCCAGCATGAAGCCCAACCAGGGCTTCCTGAGATCATGACCAGAGTTGAAATCAAGAGTTGGATGCTCAATCAACTGAGCTACCCAGGAGCTCCATTTTAAAATACATTTTAAAATTATTTCAGGACCTGTATTATTCAAAGACCAATGCCTTGTAAATAAATGAACCGATAATTTAACAACTGAGAACCAGGTGGAAATGGTTACTATTTCTATTCTAGGCTGTTGTTTTATAAATAAACACTTTGAATAGGTCATTTTACATACTGAAATTCCTAATGCTTAGGTAATATACTTTTGGAATTAATGGATTTCCAGAATCCATTGATTGTTCATCTTTTTTTTTTTCTTGTCATACTTAATTCTCAGCACCATTCCTCAGGCTGGCATCTTGAAGCCATGTTTTCTCTTGGCTTCTTGACATTACACTCTGAGTGTAATACTCTTAGTGTAATACTCTTAAGTATTCTTTCCATCTTATTGGACACTCTTTTTCTTGATTTTTCTAATCATTAAATATTGGAGCATCCTGTTCTGGTTTTAGGTACAAGTTCAATCTTCCATAGTTTTAAACAGAATCTATGTAATCTTGAATAATCTTGAATATACAATCTATACACGTCTAGCCTGAATCTTTCTGGATTTGTAAACATTAATTTGAATTTCTACTTGACACATGTCCTTGCATGTCTAAATACACACCTCAATCTTAACCTGTCCAAAACAGAACTCTTGTTTCCTTCCTTTCTCACACAGGTTACTCCTCTCCTACTATTCCCAATCTCAGGAAGTGTCAAGAACAGGCCCATTACTCAAATTAAAACTGTCAGATATCTTTGCTTTTCTCTTTCCATCACCACCCATTTCAATTCCCAAAAATTATTGTTGGTATTGCTTTCTGAACACATCACACATCTTTTCCCTTCTCACTGCCTCAACTGATATCACCAGGGTCTGTTACCATCATTTCTTACTTGTAAAATCCATTCTTATATATTTACTGAAAATAGGAAATTCAATTGACATGTAGTAGCTCTATCACCATAGAATATCAGTTCAAATGTATCACCTCAATTGAAAGACCAGAAAACCATAAATGATAATAATACTTCTACCTTAAGTTTGAATTAGTATAACCTTTATTAACAATGATTAATATTAAATTATTATTCAATAATACAACACTTTGTCCTACTAAAGAACATTTACTAGTACACTTCCAAGTGTTTAAGAAATCTCTCATATTTGTCACCTGGTTTGACATAGTCATTAATAATCACACAAACAAAATAAGTATAATAGCTCCTGTTCATGGATACCTTCCTCATACTCTAACTAAGATGACCTGTTATATATATTTTATTATTTAATTGTCCAAATAATCCTATGGGATAGTTAGTAAAGTTACATGTGATGAAAGAGAGACTCAAAAACCTTAATCAACTTGTAGCAGCTATTAAGTGGCAGAAGTAAGAACCACCCCTAGATCTTCATGATTTCAAACAGCCGTGATTTTTACCAATCTAATACACTTCCTCCAGTGGGACTTTGTTAATGAAATGAGGCTGGGAATTAGGAAATAATTTTTCTCTCCTTTCTCTAATCTCTCCTAGAGGACTGTTGAAAGTTAAGGTTACTTAAATAACAGAAGAGCCATGAAATTATACTTTTTTCCCCTTCTTATCTATTTTCCAGATCAGGCTTTATAGCCTCATAAAA
This sequence comes from Ailurus styani, assembly GCA_002007465.1. Classification (NCBI taxonomy): domain Eukaryota; kingdom Metazoa; phylum Chordata; class Mammalia; order Carnivora; family Ailuridae; genus Ailurus; species Ailurus styani. Next base: position 91,331 of record LNAC01000881.1, read on the forward strand.
AGCCAGGCCTCATGAAAGCAGAACATTCTTATTCAGAAACCTATCCATTCTCAGTGAAACTAAGATATGCCATTATCTAAGTCAGAGATTTCTTCAAGGAATGTAGAATGGATTCTTTGCTTTGCATGAATATTGTGTCATATTGTTTTTTTAACTTACATTGCTCTAAAATGAGAAGAAAATTAAGCTCTCACACAATTTGTAAGAATTGACCCTAACGTCATCTGTATGATAATTGTTCATACTTCATTTACAGGTCTTGCAAAAGGACAGAAGATTCCACAAAATGGAAGCACTGACCATGAAGTTATCAGTTACATGATGACATTCCACGTCTTGTCACATTGAGTGATTTGATGAACTCTGATAAAAATATAAGCCTATGCAACAACTACACCAATCCAGATATAAACAGTTTTTATTACTGTAGAAATTTATTTATTAGATGTAGAGCTATTCTGAAAGACAGAAAGGTAGTACTGAAGAATACCTAGTTCAGCCAGACAAACAGTATCCTGTTGAAGGTTTTAGGGTATGTCTCACAGATCCTCTCACCCAAATAATTAAAATGTTAAAAGCTGAAAGGTTTGTCCATCAGCAACTTTAAGTTAAAGAAGGGCTTATTTTGAAGATATTTGTAGATGTGGCTTTTGTCTAATGGAATGCCTAATGGAATGGATGAATCCCTAATAAGATCCACAAGAAATTTAAAAGTAATTTAAGAGAATTCTATTCATAGAAACACTCTGCAATTGGACTTAAAGGGACAGAAACAGTGCAAAATGAAGAGGCCTCTGGAAATCTACATCTACAAGCACACATAAGACTGCGTTAACTATTCAGAAGTAATCATGTGCTAACTTCATTTAAACAAAAAAGGAAGAATGACTTGGAGGTTAGAACCAAGAGTACAAATGGCAAAACTAAAAGCTATGGAAGAACCATTTCCAGGCTGTAAGTCTGAAACAAGAAACTGCTAACCTATGCATTAGTTTATAGGTCTTTAAGTGGAGAACTGAACTTGGGTTGCTATACTTACACCTTATCTACAGCTTTGCATGCTTTACATAATGAGATTCTTTATTTCCAATAAATTTCACAAAAGCGATGTTACTTCAGAGACTAAGGTACAAAAGACATTGCTCAAAAAAAAATAGGAAAGAAAGAAAGAAAAGAAAAGAAATTGCTCATTTTGTGTCATTCCCTTTCTCTTGGATTGTATTCACCTGGGAAGCCATCTGACATGTTGCCTGCATGGTGAGAAACTGAGTCTCTGCCACCAGCAGTGAAGAACTGAACCCTCTGAACAACAGCATATGAATGAGCTAGGAAGTGAATCTTCAAATACAGTCAAACTTCCATATGACTGCATCCATAGCTGACTTCTTGAGTGCAACGTCATGAGAGACCCTCAGCCAGGAGAGGCAGATAAGCTGCTCTCAAAGTCCTGATCACAGAAACCATAAGATAACTAGCCTTTGTTGTTTTCATGCACTAGATAATTTTCTATGGAGCAATACATAATTTTATTGTAACCTTTTATTTTTGTATCCCTGAACCAGGCTAAATTCATGTTTTATTATTCCTACTAGGTTTATTATTAACTTTTTAACAAATTTCCTAGGGATATAAATATAAACAACCATGTCATCTACTAATAGAGGTGGTTTTACATTTTCTTTCTAATATTTAAGGTTTTTAGTGCTTTTTCTTGCCTTATTTCTAGCTAGGACTTTAACACAATGCTCATTGTGGTGAGAGTGGACCTCTTACCTTGCTAATAATATCAAGAAGAAACTTCAGTTTTGTACTATTAAATATGATTATTAACTAGGAATAAAAGTTCTCTTTTACTACTAGTGTGTTGAGAATTTTATTTTTTACCCATAAATTGGTGTTCAGTATTTTTCAAATGTGATTTCTACATGTGATTATTAATACAATCACATACTTTTTTCTTTTAGTTCATTAATATTGTGAATTATATTGATTAGTTTTAGAATGTTAAACAAACCTTGTACTCCTGTAATAAAACCAACTAAGTCATTGTATATTTATATGTTCCCCAATTTCATTTAATATTTTTTAAAATACTTTCACATCTATATTTATAAAGGGAATTATTCTGTAATTTCCTTTTACTTGTAAAGATTTTGCCAGATTTTTGTAATAGGTTTATGCTGGCTATATCTACCAGGCTGAGAAATATACTCTATTCCTGTATTTCTTGATTTTTTTTTGACATAACATTAATCTTAAGATTTTCTTAAATATCTGATAGAATTCAGCACTGAAACTACTGAACTTAGATTTTTTTTAGTAATAAAATCTATTTCTTTAATAGAAATTTGGACTATGCAGACTTTTACTTTCTTCTTGTGTCACTTTGAAAAGTTAGATTTTTGTCACAGGATTTGTGCTTTTCATCTATATTGTTACATTTATTGTCATACTGTTGTTAATAGTATTCCCTTGTCTTCCTTTCAATGTCTTTAGAATTGGTGCTGATTATTCCTGCCTTGATTCATTGATGACATTAGTAATTTGCTATCTTATTTTTTTCCTTCTTTTATTATTCCCCAGTCTTTTTTTTTAACTTCTCAAAAATAGTTGGGGTTTATAAATTTCCTATTTCTATTATCTCTTTTCAATTTTATTAATTTTCTTCTTCATGTTTCTTTCTATTCCTTTCTTTAGGTTTAACTTGCCCTTCTTCTAGTTTCTTAAAGAAGGAACTTAGATTATCAATTATAGCACTTTCCTCCTTTAAGTATAAACTTTTAAAACTATAAACTTCTTCTAAGCATGGTTTCAACTATATACCACAAATTTTGGTTTATCATGGTATATTATCATCATCATTATCATCTCACTTGAAACACTTTAAAATTCCCCTTAAAGTTTTTAAATTGATCCCAACATTTGATGTTTCTCTAGTTATTTTATCATTAATGACCCCTAATTTAATTTCATTTTTCTAACATATATATATTTGATGTCTACATTTGAAATTTATTGAGACTTTTTTATGACCCAGCATATACTCTGTCTTGGTGATGTTCCACATGGATTTGAAAAGATTGTGTAATTCGATTATTAATTGCAATAATCTATAAATCTCAGTGAGGTAAAAGAAGTTGATGATGTTTAAATCTTCTGAAAATTTTCTGATTTTTTTAGTTGTTTTAGCAATTCTTGAGAGAACAGAGTTAAAATCAACTATGATATGAATTTGTCTATTTCTTCATTTACTTCTGTCAGACTGCACCATATATTTATAAGCTACATAAATAGGCCATCCACATGTATAATTACATTTTCCTGATTAACTGATTCTTTCATCAGTATGAAACACAGGCCTTTGATTCTGATAATACATCTTATATTTATACCTATCTGACAGTACAGCCATTCATTTTCTTGTGTTTGCAGTTTTATGGCATGTCTTTTTAATTTTTACTTTAAACACATTTTTTGAGCAAGCACAAATAAACATAAAGCAAACAGCAGAAACATGTGATTTCATTATTTTGAAAAGATAAATATAAAAAGAAGTCTAATTATTAGACTGCTATCTACATTTACATGGCTAATTGCTTGCTTTTGGAAAATTCCTTACTTTATGACTGTTCACTGTTGCTTTTCTCCCATCTGTATTTGAAGTTACTATTCTATTTTGCTCTTGAGCAAATTTTGTATTCCATTTGCTCTTGAGATGAGCAAATAGAAAAGATGTCAGTTATAAAATCACTGAAATCATTTTACTGAAATGCATTTGAAAAAAATAACTCTTAAATGCCCACTGAATAATGCTCCGAATTTTATCATATTTGTGACTTGTATTTAAAATAAAAAAATAAGAAAAATACTTTTGAAAATTTTCCATTATTACTTTTGTAGATGATAAAATTCAATAGTTTGAACTATTAGGTTGCTGAGAAAAGAAAAAGGAAAATAGGTAAGAACTCTATCATCAGTTACAAACCTAAATATTTATGGCTTTGTAAATTATATTGATTCTCAAATAAATGGTACTCTGATCTTCACTAATCTAGTTATACTGTGAGAACAGACTCATCTCACATTAACTATTTTTTTTATTATTTATCTAACTTTTTTCTTTTTCTCTTTTTTTTAATGCCTTATAATTCAGGAAACTTGCTAGGTACATTCCCAGTTCTTGTTTGTTAAATATAAACTAAAAAGGCATGGGTAGTAGTGGGGGATTACAAACAACCTTAGATAAATATTCTTATTAGCTGTTATCTTTCTAGAAACTATACTAGTCATCTCACCTGCAATCTCTTCCCAGTAGTCTTCACAGTTAGTTATTACAGTACAAACAAATTCCGTGAGAGTGACAAAAGAGAACAGAAACTTTCTCTGTAGATATTAAACATTCTCTTCTTAGTTAATAGAATTATGTGGAAAAAAATAACAAATAAGGAAGAAATAAAATGACATAGTTTTCCCCTTGCTACAGTCACTTGTATCACTCGTGCTGAAGAATAGAGTGACAATAGAATTTCCAAGGGCCCAAAGTTAGTCCTTTTTTTTTTTTTTTAAATAAAGGAGTTAATGTTTTTGCAGTTGTTGGGACTATGCATGTGCATTTTAATAATAGCAAATGATCTTAAAAAAGGGAGAACAAAATTAAATGTATGAGATTCCACTCAAATTATCCACATTTAACCCACCTCAAAATTAAAGTTTAATACAACATCAGAACATCAATGGGAAAAATCTCAAGTAGGAGAATTTTTTAATGTGATACATTAAACTTATTAATCCCTTTTCATTTTAAAAATCAAATAAATAATCAAATCCAAAAAGCTGGATCTTCTTTAAAGTTAAAAAATCATCTGTATATAAAAGTGGGACTATCATGCATCATAAAAAAGTAACTGTAAAGTGGGAGTAACTTTTCTAAATTAAAAAGCTATTGTTAATCTAAGATGAATAATTGGTATTAAACTGAAATTTAATGAGATGTAAATTGCTGTTTGAAAATTCCTGGCTTTGGGCACCTGGGTGGCTCAGTGGGTTAATGCCTCTGCTTTCGGCTCAGGTCATGATCTCAGGGTCCTGGGATCGAGGCCCGCATCGGGCTC
>LNAC01000881.1:96471-421825 GCA_002007465.1 Ailurus styani
GCCTCTCTGCCTCCTTGTGATCTCTCTCCCTCTGTGAAATAAATAAATAAAATCTTTAAAAAAAAAAAAAAAAGAAAATTCCTGGCTTTGAGAACACTTTTTTTTAAGTTTATTTATTTAAGTAATCTCTACATTCAACATGGGGCTCAAATCCCAACCCTGAGATCAAGAGTTGCATTATCTACTAACTGAGCCAGCCAGGCGTCTCAAGAATATTTAAATAAACAATTTTCTTTAAAGGCATCTATTACAAAGACAACTAGAACAGTTGTCTATGCTAATCATATCATAATATTGCTTTTCTTGTTGACAATAAAGAATAAGACTCCCCACTCTCTGAATAGGCTTAGCAAACACGTAATTATTACTCATTATACATTGCTTTAAAAATCAATTCTCTTCAGTTTCTTCAAATATTCTTTAATGAATAAAAGCAGATGGAAGTATAAAAACAATCCCAATATATTCAGGACACTGACCCATAGTGAATGTCACTGAATATTTTTTAAATTATAAAATGAAATACCCTAAGAAAGGCTTTGATAATTCCTGTCTGTTCTCCCTACTTCCCTTTTACTTGTTGATTTTCTTAATTAAAACTCAGACCAAGGGAGAGGCTCTAGCTGAATAGTTGAACACTACAGACTTTGAGATTAATATCTTTTAATATAACTGTTGTTATTAAGCTTGCTTTGTTCAAAGAGATTTGGGCTGCATGTTAAGCCAAAGGTCAGGGAGATTTGACAAGTGCAGCAAAACACTTACATTATCAGTATAGAAACCACGTAGTCATAAATATAGTGACTCTTAAATATTTAAGAGGTTTACCAAAAATTAAAGCCCTAATTTGTAGTTTTTGTCAACTCCTGTGGCATAAAACTCCCACGTGGCTGATTTCAATCTAAAATTGGAAAATATACACAGTAGTCCTTATGTAGTATTTCTACATATAGATCCATAGGTAAATAGTTAATAGTAGAATATAGTAAAATAAATAGGAAATAATGGGTTTTAGTATTGATTACCCTTCTAAAAATATAATGTGTTTCATTGTAAGTGTATATAATTTAATTTTTATGCCTGTCCTTAACTGACAGCTCATAAAATTCTTCAAATTCTAATAGTGATCAAATATAAAAGCACTACTCCTGCTCATCACCGTTTAGATTCTAGACCCAAAACCACCCCAGCAATATAACTGGCATGGAATGCAGATATCTCTTCCAGTTTTACATTAACACATGACTGAATGCCTCCAATAGTCTATGGTATCATTTCTCTTAAATTCCCTTCTCTCTTTCTGATTCCATTCTGGCCTCTAGTGGTAGCTGCTAGCATTATTATTATTACCCTTCAAGTGTTAGAAAAGCAAATTATTAGAGATCATCTTTGTAATAAAGGAAACATAATATTACTCATTCTAAATAGTTATATTTTTCTGTTCTCACATTATTTATTATCATCTCCTATCAATTAATACAAATCAATTGAACAATAGTGGGATACAGTAAAAAATCACTAACTTTGAAGTCAGAAATCCCAAGCTGTTGTCTTGAATTCACACCTAGTAGAGGAGTCATTTAAAATTTTTGACCTCTCACTTTACATGCTTGAAATAATATTAATATGTATACTGTTTGCAGAAATCCCCAAAGAAAACAGTTGTAATTATAAAAATAAATCCACAGCATACTTAAATCCTAAAGAATGGCTGATTACTGGGCATAAAGAGTAAATAATCCGTTATGCATTTTCCTAACTAACTCATCATCTGAGCACAGACTGGAGGAGGGCAACTGTATTCAGTGGACAAAATCAGTCAAACACTCTGATTAGATTTTACTAGACTGTTACTGGGACAAAAATGGCAATACTACTTTCATGGTATCATTTAAATAAAGGTTCAATATTATCAAAATGAAACCCATTTAGGACACCTGGGTGGCTCAGTCAGCTGAGAATCGGAATTTTGAGTTTTGGTTCAGATCATGATCTCAGTGTTGTGGGACTGAGCCTGGCGCTGGGTGTGTTGACTGCTTAGGATGCCTTCTCTCCCTATTCCTGTGCCCCTCCCCCCTCCTTCTCTCTCTCTCTCTCTCTCTCTCTCTCTCTCTCTCTCTCTAAAAAAAAAAATGAAGTCCATTTAATAGGTCTCTCAATAGCTTTATAACAACATATAAACATAGCTTAACAGCAGATGCCCATTTCTCTTTAACCAATTTTGCCCAGGTCTTGTGTCAATTCATTCTTTTTCAATTCCCTCACAGAATCTTACAATTTTAGAGCTAAAGAGTACCTTATAAACTTGAGCTCCACATCCTTCATTTGACATATGAGAAAAGCTAAGCTGTAAGAGGATACTTGACCCCTGCCCAATGATATACAGTTAATTATAAACAGAGCGAGGACTAACCAGTCTGCAGACTCCACTGTCTACCAGCACTGAAAGACATTAATCTTAGAGTAAACCATTACCTCTTGAAGAACTCTCTTCATCTTTAATAATAACGTCTTGACAGCTGTGCAGTCCTGTAACATCAGTCTGAAGGGCAGAGAATCGAGGCCTCCATTTTCTTCCACACCTTGCAGGGGCCAGTCTGCAGATGGGCTGCTGGGCATTCGGCTGATATGGGAACATCTGACTTCCGGATCAATGTCTTTTGTTAATTTCAGGGAAAGATTCCTAACAAGGAAAAAAAATTACAATGTAGCATATTTAGAGCACTATTTTCCAAGCTATTGATCAATGTCAGGAGTGAGCTAGAAAAAATTCCTTGTGATTGGCATCATTTCCTCTTATTAGTCTTCGAAAATTCTGAGACTCTTTTGTCAAAATTATGAAATAGGTCAATTGTATTTTTAGTAGTAAGATTCAACGATAATTACTACTTTAGAATGTGATTTTCTTTCCTTTCAAGAATTTCATTTATACATGATAACAATATGCCTATACTTTCTTAAATTAACTCTTTTTAAAATACTGAAAGTCAACAGAACTCACCAAAAGAGAAATTTCTATTTTTTCTAAACTGTTTAAAAATTAATTGGAAATAAAAGATTAAGAAACCAAAAATTAAGATAAAATACTTTTGTTAATTATTATGTTAAATTATTAAAGCAACCATTGGCCATTTTTGGAGTTAAGAAAGACTTGTATGCATAAGATTTTATGTGAAAATAGTAAAATGACAGAAGATACATAGCTTCATATGTAATTAGTATGTTTATCAAACAATCATTAAATTTTTAGCACAGTAACGTGTGCAAAAACATACCCATATATTTACCCTGTTCTACTTGATAATTAACAATTATTTGAAAATAATTGCATTTTGAAAATCCTCTAACATGGCTTATATTAACAATATATGAAAAAGAAAAGATACTAAGACTAACAATTTTTCAAATGTGCAGATCAGGAATCTAAAAATAGTGCAAAAGAGGAGTTTATGGAAATAGTCTTTTTCATTGAGTTTTTCTGAATTTGTTTCCATTTCTTAAAACCAAGGGGCCTATACAATAATGACAACATGACAGCATAGCTGAGGCTATTTATGAAAAAATAGTTTAGGGGCGTCTGGGTGGCTCAGTGGGTTAAAGCCTCTGCCTTCAGCTCAGGTCATGATCCCAGGGTCCTGGGATAGAGGCCCACATCGGGCTATCTGCTCAGCGGAGAGCCTGCCTCCTTCTCTCTCTCTGCCTGCCTCTCTGCCTACTTGTGATCTCTCTCTCTCTCTGTCAAATAAAAATTAAAAAAAAAAATTAAAAAAAAAGAAAAGAAAAAATAGTTTAGGACTTGTGCTCAATTTTAGTAGCCTTTATGTATATTATTTACTGAATTATATGACAAGGTAATTTAGCAACCTAAGTTGAAAAAAAAATAGAGTAGCCTTGTAACTTGCCACCAAGATTTGGAAAAGATGCCAGTAAGAAATACATCCTCAGTTAATTTTATTCAACTCTGATTATTCATACCAAAATTGCAAGTCTGACGCTTAACCAACTGAGTCACCCAAGTGCCCCCACAATAGTATAGTTAATTTTTAAAGTAATAGATAATTAGTAAATAAAACACACTTTTGGATTATACTAAATTATTCACTTATCTTCACAGATACATTCATTGATCACAATTGTCCTCTGAAATGGTAAGACAATAATTACTGTCTTCATTTTGTATTTACAATAAAATAATAAATAAACAGTAATAGGGATGCTTGGGTGGCACAGTCAGTTAAGCCACCGACTCTTGGTTTTGGTTCAGGTCATGATTTTAGGGATGTGAGACTGAGCCTTGCTTTGGGATCTGTGCTCAGCTGGGACTCTGGTTCTTCTCTTCCTCTCCCTCTACACTCACTCATGCTTTCTCTCTCTCTAAAATGAATAAATAAATCTTAAAAAAAAACAGTAATAGCTAAAAATCTTTGAGGGCTTACTTATAGGCCAAATACTGTTTTAATCATTTCATGCATGTAATTCATTGAAACTCTGCAAGTCCAAGAGGCAAATGTAGTATCTTAATCTTTTATGAGGAAACTGAGGCCCAGATAAGTAACTTATCTCAGAGTTAAAAAGCTAGAAAGAAGTAGACTTGGGATGAATCAATCTAGGCACTCTTACAAGACTTTTTCTTTTTTCTTACTAAACACATAATGTGCCTATATATAACAATGCTTAATTCATCTCAGGTGGTCTTATAAGGACTTTTACATGTTAAACCAGTTAGTACAACTCTTTTAGGTAGTATTATTATCATCCCCATTTCATAGTTGAGGAGGTTTAATATCAAGAGGTTAAGTAACATGCTGACAGTCACACAGCAAAGAAGGGACAGAGCTGAGATCTGAATACAGACAGGGCATTCAAGCTCTAAGCCATTACATGAGTCTGTATGTCATGTGAAAAACAAGCAAATAAGCCAAAAACTAAAAACAAAAAGATAAAAACAAATGAAACACCCTACGATTATACAAAGAATCATTTATATTTTCACTTTTAAAATATATTTTATCTAATATGACATTCATCTTAACTATGCACAACTTGTGAACTATGCAATCACATAAAGTTTTCCACTTTATTTTAGTGTCTTCTGTCCTATTTTCTCTAAGACTGATAAGAATAAAATGGAATATAAAAATTACATTTCACAGTGTATATAATAGTTTATTTATGGTAGAATTTTCAAAGATTTATCGGGTTTTAGTTGTGAACCACTCTGGTGTCTGGCTCGTAATAGAGTGACCTGGTAAATTATACAATTGAAGTTGAAAAAAATGAATATAATAATGAGTGAATGAATAAAACGTATTTTTTAATAATCTATGCAATATCTCTCTCATTTGTATACATAAATTTTTATGCAAGGTGAATTGTTATGCATGTAGGGCTGCTACCCACAGTTCAAAATTTCCTAGCGCTCTTACAATAAAGTAATTAAGCTAATGTTTTTATAATTCCCTTTTAGTTAGAATCCTACTTCTTTGGACCTATTTGTCCAATCACAGATCTAAACATCAGTGAAGACTGACAAACGTTTTAGAAACCATAAAGGTGTGAAGTTCTGTCACTAATTTCAGGAGTTTACTGAGGATTTCTGTGGATTATAGTTTAACATTTACAAATCTAAGAAGCCCTGTAATTTTCATATAGTTAAGAATGGACTATATACAGAAATGCTTAGAAGATAAATTAACCATTTGTTTTATAATTTAAAAAAACTGAATGTATTTCTTAATTCCAACAAGGGAGAGTGATGGCATTTTTTTCACAATTACAGAAAATATCCATTTTGTATCCAGCAGAGGAACAGTGGCTGAAGTTGCAGAGCTTAATAGGATACAGTCACTGACCTCAAGAGGCTCATTGCAGCTATTAACTTTTAATAAGTGATACTAAAAAAAAATATCAGTTACAGTTGCCCCTTGCACACCATAGATTTGAACTCTGTGGATCCACTTATGTGAGGACTGTTTTTGATAATTACAGTACAATATATAAATGTTTTATCTCTTATGATTTTCTTCATACAATTTTCTTTTCTCTAGCTTACTTTTTTTTTTTTTTTAATTTTATTTTTATTATTTGCCCAAGGGGTACAGGTCTGTGAATCATCAGGCTTACATCTTTCACAGCATTCACCAAAGCACAAACCCTCCCCAATGTCCATAACCCATCCACCCTATCCCTACCCTCCCACCCCCCAGTAACCCTCAGTTTGTTTTATGAGATTAGAAGTCTCTTATGGTTTGTCTCCTTCCCCATCCCATCTTGTTTCATTATTTTTCCCTCCCTACCCCCCACAACCCCCCACCCTGCCCCTCAAGTTCCTCATATCAGAGAGATCATATGATAATTGTCTTTCTCTGATTGACTTATTTCGCTCAGCATAATACCCTCCAGTTCCATCCATGTCGTTGCGAATGGCAAGATTTCGTTTCTTTTGATAGCTGCATAGTATTCCATTGTATATATATACCACATCTTCTTTATCCATTCATCTGTTGATGGACATCTAGGTTCTTTCCATAGTTTGGCTATTGTGGACATTGCTGCTATAAACACTCTAGCTTACTTTATTATAAGAATACAGTATATAATACACATAACATACAAAGTATGTGTTAATTGACTGTTACTGGTAATGCATCCATTCCATCCTAGGCTATTAGTAGTCAATTTTGGGGGGAGCCAAAAGTTATACACAGATTCTTGACTGTGCAGGGTGTCAGTGCCTGCAACCCCAGGGTTGTGTAAGGGTTAACTGTAATATACGTTTGCCCATGAAAAATGAATATTTTCACCTCAAAACACTTTATTTATATGTGAAAAATAGCTACAAGGCCATCAAAATCAAAATCATTCTTAATTAGGTTGGGGTAGTTAGTGAAATGGGCCATTAAACAGGACTACTACTCGGTTGCATAGGACAGCACAGCCATCCTGTTGCATGTTTGTGACCATTATATTTCTGACTGATAAGTCCCTGAGGTTTACAATTGTTAACTATTTTAAATCTCAATCTTTTAAACAATAGACTTTTATTGGGCAAAAAATACCCAAGTGTGTCTGGGTAAATTCACCTTAAAAAAAAGAAAAAACAAAACAAAAAAAACATTGCTGTAGTTGACAAAAAAAAAAAAAAGAGAGAGAGAGAGAGAGAAATCTCTACTATGGAGCCACAGCTTCTTCTCACACAGGCCACTCATAAGGCCACAAGGAGAAAGCTAGGTTCCTGCATTAGTAGGGATCACTAGATAATATAATCTGTACACTTAGGACATACAGCTCTCTGTCTGCCAATGCTATGAATTATTATAGTTTCAGAAAAGTGAACAAATAGGCACTATATCAAAAAAGTTGGACAGTCCCTTAACTTGGCCAAAAAACCAGAAGTTGGAGGTGGATACTGAGGCCTGATACACTGGTTCATTAATCACCATAACTAATATAAACAAACAACAACAATACAGTAATCTCCACCAAACACATTTATATACAGCTCATCCTCTCTGTGTTAATTTCCTGAATCTTCAGTAAAACTCAGTAATTTTTAAACTTGCCTTGTTGCTCATGAATGTTGTTCAAGTCTTTTTAACTTAAAATTTAACACTTAGCTTTTCCAAAGCCAGGGAAACCATCAACAAAATGAAAGGTAACCTACTGAATGGGAGAATATATTGTAAATGATATCTCTAATAAGATATATCCTATCTAATAAGGAACTAATATCCCACTTATATAAATAACTTATACAATTCAACACAAAAAAACGAATATCCAATTAAAAAATGGGCAAAAGACCTAAATAAACATTTTTCTTAAAAAGACATACAGATGACAGACACATGAAAAGATACTCAATATCACACATCATCAGGGAAATGCAAATCAAAACTGCAAGGAAATGTCACCTTACACCTGTCATAATGGCTAAAAGCAAAGACAAAAAATAACAAGTGTTGACAAGATGTAGCAATAAAGGAGTGCTTGTGTACTATTGTAAAGAATGTAAATTAGTATAGCCACTGTAGTAATAGTATGGTGGTTCCTCAAAATTTCAGAAATAGAAATAGCATAGATCCAATAATTCTACTACTGGCTACTTATCCAAATAAAACAAAAATACTAATCCAAGAAGATATATGTACTGTTATGTTTATTGCAGCTTTATTTATAACAGCCAAGATATGGAAGCAACCTAAATGTCCATTAATAGATAAATGGATAAAGAAGATATGGTATTTGTATATAATGGAATATTACCCAGAACTAAGAAAGAATGAAATCTTAATTGTGACAACATGGATGGACCTAGAGGATATTATGCTAAGGGAAAGAAGTCAGAAGGAGAAAGGTAAATATCATGTGATTTCACTTACATGTGGAATCTTAAAAATATATATATATATATCAAACAGAAAACCAAAAAACATAAAAAGCAGAAATAGACACTTAAATATAGAGAACTGGTGGTTGCCAGAGTAGGAGGATGATGGAGGAATGGGCAAAATGGGTGAAGGGGAATGGAAGGTACAGGTTTACAGTCACCTGGAATGAAGAATGAGTCATGGGGATTAAATGTACAGCATAGGTAATATGGTCAGTGGTATTGTAATAACATTGTCGGGTGACAGAAGAGCTGTACTTGTGGTGAGTACAACATAACGCAGAGTTGTCAAATCACTGTTGTACACCTGAAACTAATGCAGTATTATGCGTCAACCATACTCCAAAAATTAATTAGTGAGTTAATTAAAAAAAATTCACCTCAATAAGAAAGCACTAGACCACTAGATCCTATGTTCCAGACAAAATAGAAGAGAGAGGAAAAGAGAGTCAAATCATTTTGATTAGCACAGGAATGAAAATTAAGTTATTCAGATAAAGAGAACATGGAATCATTCTGTTATTATTTCTTACAACTGCACCGAATCTATAATTATCTCAAAACAAGAAGTTTAATTTAAAAATTACCAATATTTAGATAAAGTTGAAACTTATGGGCCTTTCTCAGTCTGTAAGTACCACAAAAATGAAGATTCTGAGTAAGATTAACAGCACAGCTCATAAATGTTATATTAAATGTATTCTTGAAAGTTTCAACTGGAGAAACTTAGGTTTCAACTGGCACTTTAAACATTTAACTAAAACTAGTGAATTTGCTTTGTACTTTTGTCACTGGAATTCTTAGTGTGAAAGGATTTTTCTATCAAGCTAGTTCAAAAGTTCTGCTGCAATTCTATTTTCACTATGACAGACAAGCTTAATAAGAAAATATATATCTTGACATGAACTTTAGCATGATTAAAGGAGTTTTCCTTGCCAGGGAGAGAAAATAAAAGATTATATTCATGTTTTTTTTTCTCATTTAGTTTTAAGAAGCACTATCAGTTTGATAGTGAGAAATTTTCCTTCCACCCACATCATTTGAAAACGTCCCAATATAATGTCCAAATGACTAACAAAATACAAGATCATGTCAGTTGCAAAGAATTGATGCTCTTAGCTGTCACAGGAGCTATTCCTTATTTAGTGCACTGACACCTTTCATTATAGCAAATGTCTATGGCCATAAGGGATCTCAAAGATTTATACTTTATAATGTGGCTGTGATTTCTAAAGCAGATTTCCAAGGAATGGAAAATAAAAGTAATCTCTATTTGTCCACCATAATAAATAAGCATATGCATATATCTGCCTTCCAAAGCTTCATTAAGTAGATCTGCAGAAAATAATACTTTCTAAAAACTTTACTTTGGAAGCTGATTTTATTTAATTTGCATTTAAAAAAGTGCTGGGTTATTTATAGTAAATTAAATTTTAGCTTGAATAATTCTAAGACAGGCACAAAGATAAAAATCTACATTAACAGATTGGCATTCCAGAACTAAAAACTGTTTGAGAAACTAACTACAAAAAGGCTATTGTTGATAAATAAGCTATTCTTCTCAAATTTCCTTTCAAAATATGTTGTTGATCTGAAAGTGTCATTTTAGGGGAAAAAAACCTTGTATGTCAAGTTGTTTTATGGTTGGATATTTAGCTGTATTCCTGGAAGGGACAGAACCAGCATCCATCCCTCCACAGTACTAATAGTAGAGTGGTTATAACTTTTTAACACTTTACATTGAGATATAAATTTACATTTGAAAAGGACTTCACTATTACCTGAAGTGATGGGCAGAAAAAAAGCAAGATCTGGAGAAAGGCAAGCTAAAATACAAATATCTTCACATCACTAACAACGTCCTCCGTAATGTAGCAACTGTCTGTCTCACCATACTTTGTTTTATAACAACTGTCTCCTTATCTTTAAAGCTCTAATTACACTGGCCTTCATTTGGTCTCTGAGATGTGCCAGACTTCATCCTGCCTCAGGAACTTTGCATATGTTTTTCTATCTGCATGAAAAAGTTTCCTTATCCTTATACCTTGAGATCTCCCCTTAACATGTAACACTTCTTAAGGAAACCACCTCTGCATCTATACAAATATACATAAGTTCCTCCTCTCTATGCTAAGACTTCTTTTGTAGCACTTACCACAATGCAATTCAAACATCCATTTGAAGAGACCTCTGAGAACACACTGGATTGAGCTGAACTACACTCCACCTCCCGTGTCAAATAGGAAGAGATATTGGATGAATTATAAGCACATTTATTTTTAAACATATTACAGTGCAGAAGGGAAAGACAGAAAAATTTCCAGATGCCAAAAGGGCAAAATCAAAATGGTAGTAATTACATGAGTTACCACTGTAGTGGTTTCAGAATGTTGAACTTGGATGCAGTCTGCAAAAACAGAAGCTGCAGTTTTGGTGCCGATGCAGATTTAGGGGAGTATCTGCCAGTAACAAAGAAGTCTTACGGTACTGGGAGACAAGAGAGTTCCAAACTTTAAAAAAAGTGCAAATATCAATCTGATCTACTTTAAAAATAACTGCTAGCTAGAACACTCTTCTTTCTTTAAAGGAAGCTAATAAAATACAGACCCTCAGAAATAAGTAATCCATGATGTCTGGCAAATATTCAAATGAATAGACATGCAATAAAGAAAAAAGGGAGATAAAAACAATTCATAGACATTATGAGATGACCCATATGTTGCAATTATCAGACAAGGATTTTAAGCAGCTATGATCATAACTATGTTCAAAGCCTTAAAAGAAAAAGTTGACATAATGAATAAATACATGGTTGATCTCATCAGAGAAATGAAAACTATAAAAAAAGAATCAAAATGGAAATTCTAGAATCAATTGATGCGGTTTCTGAAAGGAAAAAAAATAATTATGTATTTTATATATATTTTATATATTCATATATACTATATGGCAGACATTGTAGGTTGTCTGCCTACTATTCATTCACAACTCCTTCCTTCCTCTTTAAAATAGAAACAAGAGGAACATTGTCTTCACCCAGTCCTCCCAGCCGCTTCTCTCTGGGCACAATGGCAACTCTTAAGGAAAAACTGATTGCACCAGTTGCAGAAGAAGAGGCAATGGTCCCAAACAATAAGATCACTGTAGTGGGTGTTGGACAAGTTGATATGGCGTGTGCCATCAGCATTCTGGGAAAGTCCCTGGCTGATGAACTTGCCCTTGTGGATGTTTTGGAAGATAAACTCAAAGGAGAAATGATGGATCTGCAGCATGGGAGCTTGTTTCTTCAGACTCCTAAAATTGTGGCAGATAAAGATTACTCTGTGACTGCCAATTCTAAGATTGTGGTGGTGACTGCAGGAGTCCGCCAGCAGGAGGGAGAGAGCCGGCTCAATCTGGTGCAGAGGAATGTTAATGTCTTCAAATTCATTATTATGCAGATAGTCAAGTACAGTCCTGACTGTATCATAATTGTGGTCTACAACCCAGTGGATATTCTCACATATGTTACCTGGAAACTAAGTGGACTGCCCAAGCACTGTGTGATTGGAAGTGGGTGTAATCTGGATTCTGCTAGATTTCGCTATCTTATGGCTGAAAAACTTGGCATTCATCCCAGCAGCTGCCATGGGTGGATTTTGGGAGAACATGGTGATTCAAGTGGTAAGGAAAAAAACATAATATTCTAATGTGTACTTATGGTATTATTCTTATCATTCTGAATTTTTTAAATTTTATATTGTTTTCACATACTTCACATTACAAATAAGCGGTTTGGGGGAGAATACTTTGATAGTGACTAGGTAACTATGCATATAGTCCTCATCAATTTTTTGCCTNATTGAGTGTGGCTGATCTCATTGAATCCATGTTGAAAAATATATCCAGGATTCATCCATTGTCAACCATGGTGAAGGGGATGTATGGCATTGAGAATGAAGTCTTCCTGAGCCTTCCGTGTATCCTGAACACTCGGGGCTTAACCAGTGTGATCAACCAGAAGCTGAAGGATGATGAGGTTGCCCAGCTCAAGAAAAGTGCAGATACCTTGTGGGACATCCAGAAAGACCTGAAAGATCTGTGACTCCTGGCTTCTAGGCTGTAGAAATTTAAAACTATAATGTGATTAACTGTGAGCCTTTAGTTTTTCATCCATATACATGGATCACAGTTTGCTTTTATCTTCCTAAATATGTGACTCTGGGCTCACAGAATCAAAGTCCATGTTTGGTTTAATGCTTGCAATATGAGCCCTTGAACAAATAAAATCAACTATTGTAGTGTGAAAAAAAAATAAAATAGAAACAAGAAAGGATGAACCCCCCCAAAAAAACAAAACAAAAAAACCACCCCAATTTGTTTAAATGCTGGCTTTATTATGGCTCCATGAATGGACAGAAAGACTGGTGGGTGTTTCCTCTCTAGTAAAGAGACCCAGGAATGACAGCCATCTTTCCTTTAGATATTGTTTTGACTTGATGTAGTTTTTAAAACTACTCATCGATTCTGCATAGGAAGAGACTCAATTGTTAAAAAACTGAACAGAAAAAAATTGGGGTAGACCTGGCTCCTTGATAGTGTCATTGTTTCTTTGAATTAAGCAACACTGAAGACTTGCTACCTGTAGATTTCTTGTTGGACAGGATAACATATTTTTTGACTATTTAATGAAATTTGAGTTAGGTTTTTCTTTTACTGGCAGCTGAAACCATTCTAACTAGTTAGTCATTCTAACTAAAGAATAGATTCCTAAGAATATGAAATCTAGAAATAACAGTGAGATTACTTGTGTAAGTGGGTAATCACTTGTGTAAGTTCTGTTTAAAGACTATACTTGGGGCTCACATATACCAAGGAAGTAGGAACAGTACTTATCTTTCTCATTCATTAATGTATCCACAAAACTATACTGTACAATTATATGTAATACTCATACCAATAAATAATTACATCAAAGCTAGAAAAAGCATTATAGGACATCTAGATTAACATTCGCATTTAATAAAGAAGTTCAAGCCTAAAGTAATTTTCTAAGTGCCACACACTAGAAGATGGAAAACTCAGGTCTCCTGATTTCTAGTCCAGTGCTCTTTTCTTCATATTGCATCATCTTTTATTAGTATTGAAATTTCAGATATACCTACATTTATCTCTTCTAAGCTGTATGCTGGAATAGTAAAATATTAAGTTAAAGTCTTAGGGAATTATATGAAATAGTAAAAACTCCAGTTTCATAGAAAAGTTTTAATTTCCTTCTCCAAAATTTTAGAGAAAGTAAATATTTCATGAGTGCAAACCTGCCCATACAAAGTGTGAAAGTACATATATTTACAAAGAAAAGTCTGACTTGATTGTCTATGTTCAGTACCTTTCCTGCATGCCATTAATGTCATTCACATTTCTCCCTTTCATTCCCTACTTTTGTTTTTACGTGTGATTTAAGATCCATTTTAAAGAGCATTTCACACTAATGAATATTGAAATAATGAATGTAGAGTTAAGTAGAGACTTGCCTATTATGAACTTTTTCCTTTTTTAAATAAACTTTTCAACAATAAAAGTCATATTTTTAATGTAGTAGTATCAATAAGATGAGAATTATTTTTAGACATTGAAATTACATTATTGACAATAATTTAATTTCCAATGCTATTTGTTGCCTGTCCTCTTTCCTTCAATATCAGGATAATAAGCCACAAAAGCACAGTATCTTGCTTCAGATTCATATCATGAAGGGATTTGATTAATCTTTTGGAATCAAACTACCACCATAAAATCCATCCTATTTCATTATTACAGAAAATAGTTAGAACCTACTGCTATTGTTTTAAGAGCTTGTATGTTTAAAATTCTCCATTTACAACCATTTTAGGAGAGCATGTTCTTCTTTTTAAAATATAGTTTAAAAGAAAATCTATAAAAATAATGTTACTACATATTTGCTTTTGAAAATTTGTTATATAAGAACTTCTTAAAAACAAAAATATAGAATGTCTCTAATTTTTTTCTAGATACCTAAGTAACCTTTACAAAATGCAGTATTTTACAAATATAGGCAGCTGGGGTTGATTACGATTTATTAACATATATATTGTCTCTATAAAATTGTCTCTAAGTAAAATTTTAATATAACATATACCATTTATGATATGTTAAAAGTTATACAACTTACAGGCAACTATCTAGTTTTCAAAGATTGTTCTATGCCCTTCACCTTTCAAAAATATTTGAGATCTGGCAATCTCAGTGTGATAAGTGACAGTCATGAAAATATAATCTAGGAAGTCATGTTCTCAAACAGAAAATCAATTCTTGCTCTGTAGCTTGGCATAAAGGCAATACCTAAAATTATTGACATAATACATACTGGCTACAAAACTGTAAAACTTTCAATACTTTCAAAGCTAAAAGACTCAGAGATAATGACTTTGAGTAAATTTTAGAGCCATAGAATGTTATCAATTTGAGAAAGATTAATAAAAACCTACATTATTCTTATCAACCAAATTCTCCATATTCCATTCTTGAGATAACAAAAGGCATTGTGATGATCTATACTCAATTTCAACTGAAAAATAAGATTTCCTATATGATATAAAATCAAGTGTTCCCAAATATCTTGGCAGACCCACTCATTCATACCCAGAAATGATGTGGGTTACTTTTAAATACATTAATTCCAGGACTCAATCTCCAGCCCCCTGTGTCATAATCTCATTTTGCTGTGTCACCCATTTAGACTTTGCAAGACAAAACATGAAGCACAATAGCAGAATAGGTTAAACGTATCTTTTTATGCTCACGGTCCATAATTTTTTCCCAGTATATATGTGACATTCGATATAGCATCACTAATTTATATTTCTTTTACAACTGGATTATGCCCACTCATCTACTAGAACGTCCTCTTCAACCCTTCCTCCTACCTCAGGCTCTAGAGTTGCCTCTTTGCTAGTAACACCAAAGAAGGTGGAGACCCTCTTTTAGTGATCACTGTATTTCCAAATGCTTTGCATCAAGCAGTCTCTCAATGGGCATTTGTTGAATTAACAAGTATTTGTTGAGTGAATTACTTAATACATGGTAATCTTACATGAACTAAACACATGTAATAAGAAATCTACTTTATTAACCCTAAGCAACAGGTTTACGTATCACAATTTCCCATGAAGCACTTTCCAGATTTATCTTTGGAACCTTCCCAAGGCAAACTGTTCAAGGTGGTAAAAATATTCTGGGCCAGAGGATTAGGACTAGACAGAGACAGAAGAGATTAACAACAAGTAGAATGAAAACAGTAACAGTGACAGAAATACTACCACTAGTAAAGAAAACTAGGATGGAATATGAGTATAGACCTCAAGTAGATGCACAAGGAGAAAGTGTAGGTGGGAATTGTCATGGCTTCTGGGTTTAAATCTAGCTCCTTCTGAGTTCTCGGTGTGAACTTTTTCATGTCAAATAAAGTTGTAGTGGGGGCACAACTGTTAGAGTGAGGATAATCTCATTTTCAATAATATAGAAAACAATGTAGCTTCCCACTAATCATGAAGATCTTTCCTACTAAACGAAAAGTGTATAATTTTGCTCCAGCCAATAAGCTGTCCCCAAACTGTAATTCTAGAAATTAAGTGGCTTTTGGAATCATGAGTATACTGGAATGAGTAATAACTTTCTGCCTGAAGTAAGATTTAGAAAAATTAGAAGGACCCTGAAAAAAATCAATGAATAGGTTTATTTTCTTTAAATTTATTTTCTTTAAATATCAGTCCTAGTTAAATCTTAAATTATATCAATGTTTAAGATATTTTATTAGTTGGCTATGATACCAGTAATACACTGTGAGCTATAATTCAGTTAATCAAACCTACAGATATCTTTCAATTTGGATTACAAATCTATAGTCCAGGCTGTTGATAGATGGTGCAAAGAGCAGCTGCCGTGTGTGAGAAATTGACATGACTGGGGCCATCTGAAAACAGAGCTGGAGCAGCCACTGTAGCGAAACTGCCTTGCCCATTTTTGTTTGAAGTGGTCCAAAACCTTTGGGCTGGGTAAAATGGCAATTGTTTTAAGCAATTGCTTGCGAAGTCAGTGGGAGAATGAGTATCCTGATCACAAAAATATGGAATTGGTAGTCAATCAGTGTATAACATAGAGTAGCTTAGTTTATTAATGACCACAGAAAACTTTCTTTTCTTCAAATCATACAATTGTCCCCTTTCCTTTTTCTTCATAAAAGCCCTTTCTTTCACCCGATAAGCAGGACCTTATGTGAGTTTCAGCTTGAATCTCTGCTCCCCAAATCACAATTCTTTGATCCCAAATAAATGTACATCCTAAATAAACATTTGCTTGCGTCTTTTATTTTCAGGTTAACATATGGGTAGTTTTTAGAACATAGCTTGCCCTGCAAATCCAACACTATAATAGATTGCTCCTGTCTACTAGCATACTCAGGTGTGGACTTGGAGAATAAAAATTCACAATTCATTAATTTTTTAAAAAAAAATAATGATCCAATATGTTTAAATCTTTAGGAATTCCTGGTGTAATATTAACATGAAAATAACTGAAAAATCCTGTCAAATAATCCTCTAACTTTGCTTAAACCTGTATTTTCTAAGCTCAGTTGAACATACATTCATTCATTCTTTCAATGCATACTTATTAATCACTCATAATAGTTGTTAATGTCCTAAGAAAGTAAGTATGTAAAATACCATAGTAAATAATTTCCTAGGAAGATGTTTGGAAGGCTTCTTATAAAATTGCCACCAAAAAAGTGCTGAATTAATTTCAAATCTCAATGCTACATGTACAATAATAAACAGTATGACTAGCAAAAACACACTGGGAACACAAAGCACCACCAAATGGTGCTGATTCCAAAAACGTAGTTTTGGGTAAGCAGTAATAAACGTAACCATGGATGGACAAGAAAGATAAAGGATATCTACCAATTTTTTTCCCTGTGAAATAGAGAAACCACTGGGCTTCATATCAATAACAAGCCAAATTATTGGTGTAAATGAAAAGCATATAACATGGTTTATATATAATTATACATCACATAACTGTCAAAGCATAAATATCTGTTGCAAGGAACAAACAAAAAATCCTTGAGGCTAGTAAAAGAATATGAGCCCAGACCTTGAAAGGAATGACATGAAGTGAGAATGCCATAGCCGAAGTGATTTAAATGATTCAGTTTAAAGTAGCTGAATTACCTTTCCATTATTCATCAGAACAGCATCAGCACAGACAAATACTACAATCATACATATAAACATGATATGTGGCTATAAATCACAAGGTTAGATAAGTTAGAAGCTGCAAAATGTTTTAGGTTTCTGTTGATGAATCTTTTCCTAACCCCTGTCTTGAAGACACAGACACTTAGATTGTTGGACTCTATCTTTGGCTCCAATATATTCCTCTCTGAATGTTATCTCAGATTCTTTCTCTCTATGCTGAAGTGTACTTGACATTTAAAACCAGATAACAGTGGTTGCTGGTGGCAGAGGATGGTTTCTCTTTTACACAAGCAGCAGAAACACAGATTGGTATCAATGTCCAATTGCTTTTGAAACAGAGATGATGATGAAAAAGAAAAAACCCGGCTCTTTCTTTATGCAACTGAAGAAGCACTGATAAAAGAACACCTCCATTTTACTCCTTCCTCTCCAGGGAAAAACTATCCATTTAGAAAAAAAATAACAGGAAAACAAATTCCTCAGAAAGAAATGAAGTTCCATTCTAAAACACATCTTCCCAAAATGATAAGGTTAGGTTGTTTTAGGTCCTTTTTGATACCTAAAAAGAGTAAAATTGGTTTTCTTTAATTATCAGTCCTAATTATACCTTAAATGGTGTCACCTTTTAAGATATTTTAATAGTCTGGGCACCTGGGTGGTTGAGCAGCCGACTCCCTTTGGCTCCAGGTCTGGTCATGATCCCAGAGTCCCCAGATCTAGTCCCTCATCAGCTCCCTGCTCAGTGGGGAGTCTGCTTCTCCCTCTGACCCTATCCCCTCTCATGCACTCTTCTCTCTCACTCTCTGTCTCAAATAAATAAAATATTTTTAAAAAATATTTTAATAGTCAATTATTACATTAATAATATACAGAGGAGGAATCTCAGGCATGGAGACTGGACAGAATGCAAATAGCAAAACTGGTCTTTAAATCCAAAGATTCTGTTTCCATAGTCCATATCCTAACCATCTGTCCCCTCTAGAGAAACCCTCTTGGCAAAAATTGAAGGAACTCACTAAGTCAGACTCTTAAAGTCATAAATACATACTGACTGGAAAATATAAGCTAATCTTACCTCAGAGTAATTTTTATGATTTTTTAAATTTTTTTTCATCTAAAATATTTTTTTCAATCTTATTCTTCAATAATTTCATAGAAAAGTAGATTACAGTAATTTGTATTGGGAAATTTAACCTAAAGTAATTTTTTTAAAAGAAAGACTTAGAATCATTGAAGTCAACAATTTTGGGATATTTAAAGCAGACTGTATATGACCCATGGGAGGTCATAGTTTATAAACTATTCATGTTCTTAGAGACAACTTCTTAGAAGCTGGACATAATAGTCTGAGTTGATTCCTTTTTCCCTCTCTCTTCTTATGTGAACATCTGTTGGTTTTTTCCTGAGCAGAAGAAATTCTCCCCCTTTCTTTGATAATGCCTTTACTTTCCTTTACAAGTCCCTCCTCTCCTCCCTGACTGCATGTAGTTTTGAAGGGACTGCTTTGCAAGGTCCCTCCTCCCTTGTCCCATGTGGTGATGTGACTTGGGCTTGGCCTACAAACTCTAGTTCCTAGAAATATGAATCTTGAGCAACACAGCACAGGGACAGAAAACCAATATAACTGACTTATTCTAAACGTAGAGTTTTGAAGAGCTAATCCATTCATTCCTGTAATCGAGGGCCAGATTCATGGTCTTGCATCCTGTCCAGTCACAGCTTCTGGTTCTTCAAAGGGTCCTACCCCTTGGTTTGATGGTCTGCTGTCACCAGCTTGAAATTCTCAATAGTTTTTGTACAAGGAAACTTGCATTTTCATTTTTCACTGGGCCCTGCAAATTATATTGCTGGCCCTGCTCTATCACTTCCCTGAGATTACCATGTTTCTGTTCTTCTTGAGGACTGTTTGGCTTTTCCTTAATTCTGTGAGCTACTGCCTATCATATATATATCATATGCATTATATATATGATACATAATTATGCATATATAATTATATATATAATTATATATTATATACATATTTTTTCCCTAAATGAAAGTGAAAGAAGCTGTCTGGGGCTTGTATCAAAGACCCCTGTGTTTTACATTTGTTAGGCCCAAGACTAAACTGTAAAATGTAATACAGTTTTTCCAATGCCCTCACACCCTTTGGTGCATTCCTGTCATGTCCCTTTTTGTGATCTTGAGGTTTGCTTTAGAGCATTACTGCTCCCTGGATATTTAGAATTCATTACTGGGATGCTGTAAGTCAGAGGCCATTTACTTTTTGTAACTCTTCTGTCAAAACACACTGATGCTGTGTTCTGGCCCTCACCACCCTAGCCCTTCTTAGGTAATTAATCCAGCTAATGTGTTTGTAGTTGATAAAGGACTGGTACAACATTTTTATTTTAATAGGTTACTTCTTGTTCAGAAGGAATAACTCCACACACAAAAATTTAAGGCATACTGTCTGCCTAACACAGACATTTTGTGGCTTTAGTTCTCTCAAATCTCACTAAATAGCCACGTATTCTACCAATTTCTTCTGCATTTAGAAGGAAAAATATATAAGTGGTACTAAGACTAGTGTTTCCTGACCTTCTTCATCAAGGAAAATAAAGTGGCTAGAGGTTAGCACTAGGAAATTATATAAACTTTGTTTTAATGTGGAATTTCCCTAAAATGAAGTTGCATGTATTATAAATCTTGTAAGTTTTGTTACATTGCCTAAGTTTCTTTGCACTAATAACTTCAATAAATCGACCTTAACTCTCTTCTCTTTTTGTTCATTAGAAAGGTAAAAATTGATGGTTGCTTTTTGTGATTACCTTGTCTTTCAAATGACAAACCATCTCCTATTCTCCAAGTATACTGACCTATTTAATTATCGACAGGAACTTTAGGATATGTTTCCAACCATTTTTTTTAAATGATCTATTTGGTACGCACCCCCCCTTTTTCCACTATTCCTTCTAAAAACTTCATCTTAAACTAAAACTCTATCTGAAGATAAGCAAAAAAGTAGCACTAGCAAACGCAATTAATTTAAATTTCACTTTTATTGAGCTACCAATAGAAATATGTGCCATTGGCTTATATGTAACTATAACTGTTATCTAAAAGAAAATAAAAGAAAAATTTACAAGGTGAAAGTAAAGAAGGAATATATCTAATCTAATACACATATAATATATACACATTATATATATATATATATATTAAATGGGATTATAAAAATATCCCTATATACATACACATGACTGAAATATGCCAATGATATAAGAACTGAATTTATATTTTGGAAAAGGTCTGTCTTTGGTTTTAAAACACCAGACAGACTAAGCATTGGTGAATGAGTATCTTCCACTCCCAGGATCATTTTGTTCTTTCTCTGCAACCAACTGAGATTTGAATAAATCCCACTGATCTTACGGGGATGTTAAAGCATCAAAGGAATAAAGCACTGAGCCTTCAACTCTGGTTCATGTACTAAAAAAGAATCTCCTGATTTACATCTCAGCTCCTTCAGGTCACAAGAAAGGAACTAGAAAACATTAGTCACCAAAATAGGGCAATCATTAAAGAAAGATGACATATCTTCATTTTTTAAAAATAATTTTATCATTATTGACTGTTTTTGTTTGTTAAAAATATTAATGCATGACATTGCTTAGAGATAAAATTTTTCAGATTGCAAAGAAATACAATTCAATCTATCATCTCTACTATACACGCTACCTTTATCCAATTCATATTAATCAATTTGATATCATTTGCCTGCATAAAGGGCAACTCCATTTTTTAATCAACTAAAATGTTTAAAATAATTTATTTAAAGATTTATTTATTTGAAAGAGAGTGCTGGTGGGGGGGTTCTGAGGGAGAGAGAAAAATCCTCAAGCAGACTTCCCGCTGACTGTGGAGACACTAGGGGTTGGATCCCAGGACTGTGAGATCATGACCTAAGCCGAAATCAAGAGTTGGACACTTAACTGACTGAGCCATCCAGGCGCCCCCCCAACAATAATTTTGATAGACAAAGTTTATTGTTGTATTGTTTAATTACTGGCTTGACTTCTAGGTATTCTTACATTTTTAGAAGCAAATTATTCAAGTGGTATAATAAATAGGATAAAACTTCTCTGTTCTAGCAACCGAAGTAGATCAATAGCCTCACTATCAATTTGCCAGTCCTAAGGAACAAAAACACTTAAATTATTTATGTCACACTACCTTTATTAATGTATCTATACATATATGATATGTGTAAGCACAGGATAAAAGTAGTTCTTTATAGTTGTTTGAAATGTTCTTCCCAAATGTTTAAGATGCAAAGATTAGTCATAACACAGAAGAACAACAGAATTTTTTACTCTGACAGAATGGCAGGTTCCTTGTAATCTTTTGTGATTAGTGTTTTTTGAAATCACATATTTAAATTGATATTCTATATGAGTAAATAAGACTTTTCCTTCTGTAAATAATACTTGTTCCAACCAAAACTACACTAGTCAATATGAATCTTATGTGATTCAAAGGAGGAATAAAATAATTTAAAACATAAATTGAATATTTTAAGACCAATGACTCACTCTATGCCAGTGGTTACTAAAGCACAAGTCCTTTTGGATTGCATTTACCTAGGTTCAGTAGTCTCACCTACTTTTATTTGAAAACATTTTCTGAGTGTTCATCCATACAAAGTATCTCTAAGCTACATAAGTAGCTACCTAGGTATATATCTGTGTGTCTATTTGGGTGTGTATACAGATAGATATATCTGATATTTAATAGGTATCCTAATTGGACGATACATGGTTGTAAGGCATCAGATACCATATACTGATATAATGTGCAAAAGTTATAAAATAGTTGTGTCAAGTGCCCCATTGCAATTTGAGGTTTGCCTTTAAATAGAATATTTTTCTTCTTTGTCCAGAACATGTTCTCCTTTTTCTATCAGAAGGAAAAGTATACAGAACTTCTCTTTTATGGTGTGTCCCCTCCCTTTTTTTCTGACAAAGGAGCACTGGTAGTCATCATATGACAGGTTGGAAAATTTCGCATTCATACTTAAATATAACTGGCATATAATTCGTTCTAACATCATGTCAAAATCATCTTAATTCACTTACAAAGGAAATATATAAACCAATCAGTATCAGTTAATAGTAAAGAGAAAAATGAAACAATTTAACCTTTATTAATGCCTAGAGAAAAATTCATGGTCCCATTACAGCCTGATTTCTATCCTCGATATTCTCATTAAACTAGCAAGGGAGGTGTTCAGAACACATACCTATGTATAAATATATGGCAGAATAAGAAAAACTGGTCACACCTCTATCATAATAGAGTACAGCACACATCCAAGATACAGTTATTACAGATAACTACAGGAACCGGGATTCTGTCTTGGAAGCAGCAGCATTTGCGGTAGATATTGGATGTTATAGTATTAACAAAACAAATGGGGTAAAGTGGGGCAAGAATCCCATAGAAGAGAGCACAAAATGAACAAAATCATGGGGTGAGGGTATGTGTATAGAGAGACAAGGTTAGAAAGTTAAGGTTGGAATGAAATCATGGAAGGCCATATATGCCCAGACAAAATTTGTTCAGTTTTAGAGCTAATGAAAGACCTTTTAAGTTTTAGAAAAGAGGAGTTAGGGGTTTCATCTTTCTTTTAGGAAGATAATTCTGGAGGTAATAAGAAGAAAGGCTTAGAGTGATGATGGTTATTTGTGAAAGATAATTTTTCAAACATAACTGATGCAAAAACACTTTTAAATATATGAAGCACCTTCTAAATGTAAGGTATTAAAATCAATAGAGAAATACATAACCTGATTTATGTCAAAGTTAACATCATTTCAAATACTAAGGACACCCCTATTATTGCATCTAATTGATAAACCTATTGATCAGTGATTTCTAAACTTACTTTCTAGCAAGAATCACCAAAAGTGTTAGTCAAAACCATGAATATTAAAACCTACTGAAGCAGAGTCTTCTGGGTAGGGACCTGGTAAGCTGAATTTTTAACAAGTATTTCAAATGACTTTTTTTTTAAATTTTATTTGACAGAGAGAGAAAGATTACAAGTAGGCAGAGAGGCAGGCAGAGAGAGAGAGGGAAGCAGGCTCCCCGCTGAGCAGAGAGCCTGATGCGGGGCTCAATCCCAGGACTCTGAGATCATGACCTGAGCCGAAGGCAGAAGCTTTAATCCACTGAGCCACCCAGGTATCCCTCAAATGACTTATAACTGAGGAGAATAAGAGAAATATTGCCATCTAGATTAATGCTTCTAACCCTGTCAAATGGAGATTCTGATGCAAAAGAATGTGTCATCGGTCATCTGGGTTTCTAATAAACTCAGGTGATACAAACGCTGCTGATCACCTGGCCCACATTTTGGGTAGCTGGGGACTAAACTTTATTTCTCTCTAAATGAGGAGCTTAAATGAGTTACTATCACACACAGAGAGTCTAGCTCTGTCCAATAAGAATGCCTAGAAGTAACAATAAACGAAAAACAACAAACACATCTGGTGCCCAGATCTTGGTTTCTAAAACCATTTTCATACCCTTTGGAAAGTATTCCATGGCTCTTCAGAAAAGTAGTTGATTCCAGAATGGGACAGGGGAAATACAGGATGAGCCTGAAGAATTTCGTGGTGCCAGAATGTAAAGGAATGCTCAAAAATGAATGGTGGTATATCAAAAGGTAACAGAAGCTAACCTAAAAAAGCTCCCAATGGCCAAAGCTGAAATAATTTGAGCAACAAAGGAAACAACAAAATATTGGATTATATCTACAAAATACAATAAATATTATGAAGCCATACTAATAGAAATAACTGAGTAAAATATAAATGGGGAAGGGACAGCCTCCCTTAAATTCTAATTTCCCCAATTTCCAATGAGGAAAATAGAAAATCACCAAAAAAAAACACTATAAAAATAATTGTGGGAGGAAAGATCCACCCATAAATGCTAAAATAGTAGAGGTAAATTTGAAGAGAAGTGGGTATGCACATAGCTTAAAATATCTCCCCCAAGATATATAATATTTAAAAAGAGCACAACAGTGACTTTATAATGAAGAAATCTGATAGGCAGCATCTTCGCCAATCGATCAAGACTAAGATCACCATTTATAGATGTATCAATATCATTGTTTATATTAGATAATATTAATTTTGTGCTTTTGCCAAAAATTAATAACTTCAATTCAATGAAAAAAATATATATCAGGCAATTTCAAATTAAGGGATGATTTATAAAATACCTGGCTAGTCCTCCTTAAGAGTATGAAGGTTAAGGAAAGACTGAGAAATTGGCACAGAATGCAGAAGACTAAGAACAGCAAAACTAAATATGACGTTGGATCCTGGTTTGGATCATATAACAGAAAAAGGAAAAAGCAGAGGTAAGCCAAGCAAGGTCTATTATATAATTCATATATTATATCAATAGTAATGTATTAATTTTGGTCATTTTACTATAGTATGTAAGACGTTAACATTAAGGCAATCTGGGCAAAGGATATATGAGAACACAAATACTCTTTTTTTTCAATTCTTCTATATTTTTTCTTTTTATTAAAATATTTTTAAAAGTATCATTTATTTATTTTAGATAAAGAGTGTGTGTGCACATGGTGCGGAGGGGCAGAGGGAGAGAATCTTCAAGCAGACTCCCCACTGAGTGTGGAGCGCCATGTGGGGCTCTATCTCAGGACCCATGAGTTCACGACCTGAACTGAAACCAAGAGTGGGACGCTTCACTGACGAAGCCAACTAGGAACCCCTATTTTTTTCCAAAATAAAGTTACAAAGGGAGTTAAAAGTAATTAGTTGTGTTATTAAAAAAAGAATTCCTCAAATGTCTTAGTTTTAAAAAGTTCCTAAGAAATTGCTACTAATCAGTATGCTATTTCATTTTCTTCTTTCCCATACTTAAAAGTGATTATTATCAAAACTGTTAAGTCACTAAAGATGTTTAGAAACATCTCCGAGTAACTGTACCTCATATCATTGAAATTTGGTCTGTTAAAATTCTATGCCTTCAATTAATTAAGGATGAAGATTATTAGTGACATAGAAAAATAACATTTTATTTGCTTCATAGGCATGTGAGAATTATTTCATACACTATAATTATATTTTCCTTTTTTTGTTATTTGGAAGATTTATAACTGAATATACTTTTAAAATCGAGTGAAAAGATAAACTACTTTATAATAGACAGATGTTTCTAAAGAATTGACAGTAGAGAAGGCCTGTACTAAAAATCCTTCTACAGAAGTAGAAAAATCAGGGATCAAGTAAAATAAAATAAAGTGAAAAGGAAATTGGAAAGGCTATATAATGAGAACACATTTTTTATATTATAACATTATGCATATTAGGAGTTTACTGGGAAATGACATTTGTGTAGTTTTTAATAATATATCTCATTTTTATTAATATTGGCTATTAATAATGTATATTTTATGGACAACATATTTATTTATTATCATACTAGGTAGAACTCTAGGATAGTGTCTAAGCTTCCATCTGCTGGTATACATGCTCTGTATGTTCTCTTCCCACAGTGGAGCCTGTGAACATGATGGAATATCATGTGATCAGTTTGATAATGAGCTGTCTGTCATGTGATTATAAAAAAAAAAAAACACAACTGTATCCTAGTGAGCCTAACCCAATCAGAGGAGCCTTCAATGAAGACTTTAAAAGCATCAGGGATATACATGGGTCCTTGCAGCCTTTGAAGTCAAAGTCACTACAAATTTTTCAGATACAAATCAGTTCTGCTAACGACCACCTCTTGGAAGAGCATCCTTGGAAGAGATGAGACCCACACTGGCCAGCATCATGACTGGAGCCTTGTGATTCCCTGAACAGAGGACCCAGCTAATCCCTGTCCAAACTCCTTACCCATGGAAACTGTGATCCTTGATCTAAATGTTCGGAAATAAAATGTATGGCATGTAAATGTGATTCTTCATATTAGTAATAGTAAATAATGAAGCTTTTTGATTGTCCACATAAAATAAAAGCATTTTTTTCCAGAATAAAGATATGTCTTTCTGTCATTAAATTGAAAAAGTCTTGGGGCTCCTATTTGGCTCATTTAAATGACCAACTCTTTTTTTTTTTTTTTAAGATTTTATTTATTTATTTCACAGAGGGAGAGAGATCACAAGGAGGCAGAGAGGCAGGCAGAGAGAGAGAGAGGGGGGGAAGCAGGCTCCCCGCCGAGCAGGGAGCCCGATGTGGGCCTCGATCCCAGGACCCTGAGATCATGACCTGAGCCGAAAGCAGAGGCATTAACCCACTGAGCCACCCAGGTGCCCTAAATGACCAACTCTTGATCTCAGCTCAGGACTTGATCTCAGTGTCATGAGTTCAATCCCTGTGCTGGGCTCCACACTGGATATGGAGACTATTTAAAAAAAAAAAAAAAGAAGAAGTGTTAGCACACCTGTGAGCAAAGAGTCATAACAACTTTAAGTTTAGTATTTGTGTAACATACCACCATCTATAATAGCACCTGCCTGGATTAAAAATGAACTTTCATTAAATGTTCTTTATTGTCTTAGAAAAAAAGTTAACATAACACAATAAAACAGGTACTTCTCTATCTGTGCCTATTTATTCATTTATCAAATATTTGTTGAGTGCCTGAGTCTAGTTTGAAGTAATTGTCCTAGGCTTCACCATTAAATGTGTGAAAATTATCACAACAAATATGACTTTCTGAGTAAATATCCATCTCTATAGTGAAAAAATTATATATATACACATATAATGTTTTACATATATATGTAAAAGTATTATTTTGTCTCATAAAATTGACATATAATATAAAAGAATTACAATTGGGCTCAAGTTGTAATCTAAAGTTTTAAGATATAACTGATTCCAAATTTCAAGTTCAACGGTCATGGTATGACTATTTTTTTTTCTAAGAATTTTCTGTAAAAATTCTTAAAAGAGTGTTTTTGTGAATAAGTACATGACATAGATGATACACTGGAAGTATACATAGTCCAATGATTGGAATGTTGGTGGAAATAAATAGAAAAAAGATAAAGACTTTAAATCTGTGCTGTCCAATAACATTGTCACTAAACATAGGTGGCTATTTAAGTTTAAATTAATTAAAACTAAATAAAATTTAAAATTCAGTTCATCAGACACACTTGCCATATTTCAAGTAGTCTCTGTTTATAGGAAAAATGTCCCCAAAACTTTTCAAATCAATCTCAGTTTCATATATATTTATATATTTATATACAGTATACATATATATACATATATATTTATATACAGTCCCTCTGTATACACTGTACTTAAATATTTGTAAATACAGCTGACTCTTGAACAATGTGGAATTGAACTCAGGGATCGACTTACACATGGATTTTTTTCAATAAATATAGTTGCAGTACTGCAAATACATTTTCACCCTTAAGATTTTCTTAACAGTTTCTTTTCTCTAGCTTATTTTATTGTAAGAATACAGTACATAGTACACATAACATAAAAAATATATATTAATTGCTATTTTTACTATTGGTAAGGCTTCCATCCAACAGTAGGCTACTAGTAGTTAAGTTTTTGGGAAGTCAAGTTAAACTCAGATTTTTGACTACACAGGGTGTGCGAGTTGGTTTCCTTAATCCCCACATTGTTCAAGGGTCACTGGAAATAACATATAAACATATAATTTATTTTTGAAGTATTTTCTTTTGGAAAATGTTACCTTGATATTACTTATTAAAATGTAAAGAACATTCCTGAAGTTAAAAAATATCAAATTTTCAATGTGTGTAAAATATTTTTTAAGTAAAATAATATAGTAACAACTACTGTTCTTGAATTCCTACTATGTGCTAGACCCTGTACTATTTATCTTTAATTAATATCTAATTTAATGATCTGTATGTACTTCTACATACCTAAGGAAGATCTTGATACTTTTGTACTCCTTGCATTTATAAAACATAGCTATTTCACAGAAAAATGAAAATGAGTAATAAAAAACTAAAAGCTTTTACCTGGGAAAGTTCAGTAAGTAATCATGGCCTCAATATTTAAAACACATTAGACCCAGGAGAGAAACTTAGAGCATAACTGTATAAACAAATCTCAGTTTTATTTTACCAAACTATGTCTCACTCAGATTTATTTTCTCTGAAAATGAAGAAAAGTAAAACTCTAAGACACTTTTTTTTTTACAAAATACTTTATCCATGTCCTTAATGGTACAATTATAGAATCTACAGTAAAAGCTTAACTTCAATCTTCATATTTTTACTTATGAAATGAATATAAAACACCTAAACACTCTCTTTATTCTTTGACATTAAACATATCTGAGACTTGAGAAGTACAAAAGAAACACACTGTCTTTTCTTCTTGCAGGGGAACATAAAGAGTGATTATATTTTTTCATATCACATATAAAATTAGTTCATTGGGATTATGTGTCAAAAGGAAAAGTCATGACAAGCACAGGAACACTTTAAATTTCAGTTGTAAGGACTATGACACTATTATGAATTATAAAAATAGAAGTAGTAACAAAAAATGAAATTAACATTCTTGGTCAAAAAAAAAATGCAAGCCTTCAGATTTGGTCAAGAGTTCATGACTTTAAATTTAGGGATCAAGTGAATAATATATTTATAATTAAAAGACAGATGTATGTGTGGTATCTTAATAATTCTGTTTGGATATCCAATCAGGTTGAGTCCAATCATATTCATCACTCTGAACTTGAATATCAACAAAGAAAAGGAGAAATTAGGCCTTTTTTCCACTTCAGACTTTTGAAGGGAGAAAGGGAAAGCAGCCTGTACTGAATAATTGAAAATAAGATACTTTAGGCTTCCTTCATTCATTCTGAAAATCTTCAGAATTGCAGGGGAGCTGATAGGTCACTAAAGAGGGTCATGAGAAAGAATCATTGATAATTTGTCAGCAAATTGCATACAGTGAGATATGAATACTAAAGCAGAGATTATCAGAGCTTTTCAATGAATTTATCAATTAAAATTTCAAGTCTGGCTCAAACATTAAATAGATGGCCATTCAGACTGGGAAGAAATTCCACTGGTGTAGGGCCTTTCTTTGTATTACCTAATCCTATCCTTATTTATTTTTGTTTACCAAGATGCCTAAATAACATCAATTTGACTAAAGTACTGTGAAAAATAAACACGTTTAATAGCTTTAAAAGTAGTTAGAGAAGTGGGGAGTCAATGTTACTAAAAATAGCTTTGGAGTGAGCATTGGATATGGACTCCACCTTGACTTCAGAGTCCTTAAGTGTTATTTTCTGCCTTGAAATTTGAAGGTTTTAAGTGCAGTCTTTCCTTCAAATTCTGTCATGTTTTGAGCTGACATTTAGTTCAAAAGGAAGAAGACATCAAGTTGAATTTCAAGATCCATCTTTAAGAAGGGGGTAATTACTGGTACTTAATATAATCTTAATTACATTGAATTATTCCTCCTCAAAATTTATATTGAATTGTTAATCTGCAGAACCTCAGACTAGGACCTTATTCAGGAACTGGTTTTTTGCAGATGTTAACATGAAGTCATAATGGAGTGGGGTGGGTCCCCATTCCAATATAACTATTATCTTTATAAAAAGGGAAAATTTGGACACAAACAGCACACAAGGAGAATGCCATGTGAAGATGAAGACAGGGATCAAGCTGAAGCTTCTATGAGCCAAGGAAGGCCATATGTTGCCTACGAATGACCAGAAGCTAGGATAGAAGCAAGGACAGACTCTTCCTCACAGCCCTCAGAAGGAACCAACCCTGTTGACACCTTAACCTTTGATTTTTAGCATCCAGAACTGTGAGGTAATAAAATCTTACTTAAACAACTCACTTTGTAGAACCCTGTTACAGCAGCCCTAACAAATTAATGCATCCTCTTTCCTTAGAGTTTATGATATTTACCATGTTTAAGAGTGACCAAATCTTATCACTAATATTTAGTCTATTAAATACTAGGTACATACCAAAATACACATGAATGGCCAAAACACCCAACTATTTTCACACTGATTTTTAGATACCAAGTCAAATTTCCTAGTGTAAAATATTTTAACCTTTTGGTTAAAGAGCAGTTATCTTTCAGGATATCAGAGGCACCCATAACTAAATGCACCCTCCAAGATTGGAATTAATTCTACTCTGTACCCTTCCATAACATTGATTATTATGATTTACTGGAATCCTTTATTTCACCAACAACATATAAACAGAAAAGTCATGAAGAAATCTTCAGGCCAAATTTTATCTATAATAGTATTTATCTGAAAGATAACTATTTGCTGTGTATAAATGCAAAAACTCAGCCTGAATCTGCATGCCAGTGTTAACATTTATACATTATGACCCGATTTATCTCTCTGAGTGTCACATTAACCCTCGTTGCTTGAGATGCCCCAATGTTATTTTAGAGCAGGACAGTACATACACCACTGAACATTATTACCTCTGAGAGACATAATAATTTCAGGAAATGAACCATTAAATTAGGTTTTTTTATCCACTTTTGCTGCATATCCATGCCATTGATTTTCTATGAAATGATGTATAGTTCAAGAATAAAAGTAATAAAAA
Source organism: Ailurus styani (assembly GCA_002007465.1). NCBI lineage: Eukaryota > Metazoa > Chordata > Mammalia > Carnivora > Ailuridae > Ailurus > Ailurus styani. Next base: position 127,757 of record LNAC01000881.1, read on the forward strand.
GTTATTTATAGACATATTAGAAAAATAGTTTGTTCATAATCATACAGTGAAAAAGTGAGATACAAACTAGTCAATGCAAGTAAAATAACTGGTAAAATATTACTTCTGGCAAAGCAGAGATAAAGGGATAACTTATTGATAATGGACTAAGAATATACATTTATTTCTTCGATATTTGAAAAAAATTTAAAGAATTGTATATTCATCCAGAAATTATACTTGCTTTCTTTCAGAAACAAATTTCTAAGCAAAAAGAAATTCTGAGCAAATTATCTACATATTATAAGCTAAAAAATATAGTACCCTTTTGTAAGACTCCTTAGGATCCAGAAAAGTATCAAAACAAAAATGTATCAATGTAATTTGATCATTAAATTTAGCATAATATGTTAATTATAGCTGCATTCAGTTAGGTTTGAGTGCTATGAAACTAGAAATATATTCCTAAGATATACTGTAGCAACCAAGTTAAATATTTTTCTTATCTCAATATTTTGGGGGGAAAAAATAAAGAAACCCACAAAACTTGCACCAAAATTTTTGACCAGTTTAAACACACTGGTACTAATAGGTTTAGAAAATTCTAAAAGTGCACTTACATTTTCTGCAAGCAGTTAAAGGATACACATTTTAATCTAATATCAATGCCACTAGCACATCACCAAGATTTTTAAGGTGTTCCTGATTTCCTATCTCATCTGTATTAGAGCAAGACAGATGAAGACATAATAAAGTGCTACCAGCCCATTTTCCTTATTATAAAAGGAAAAAAAAAGGACGTAAATTAATTATATTTTAGACATAAATTGTAGTCTTGTATGCACATTCTATTCTAGTCTATATTTTTTTTATTTTCAAACATTTTTCTTCTCAACTTGTATTGGTTTGTGAAGAGATAAATATATTGGGTTTAATACACAGCTCTGAAGAGTTAGAATTATCAACTTTAGTAATCCATACTTGCACCACTGTACACATGGTTTATAGCAGCATGCAGACTTTGGCACCTGGTTGCACAGTATCCAACATGTGCTGGTTCTGAACTCTATATTCTTTACCCTCTCACCCCAGGATAACAGGCACACACAATTAATGCTCCTAAGCACCCTGCTTATGCTATCTGTAATTCTCACAACCACCTTGCCAGCTTTGTATGATTAGATCTGTTTTATAGATGTTGGAACTAAAATTCAGAGAGCTCAACTGAACTGCTCAAAAATCTAGCAGATAGTAAATGGTGGAGATGGGACTCAAAGTTTAATTTAAATTCAAGTATTCACACGGAACCCAGAGTCTGAGTTCTTTCCAATACACACGGCAGCCTTGAGGAGAGTAAAACAGCAGTAAAAACATAATATAAGGCTCAAGGATGCTTATCAGGAAGGAAAATGTCTGTGGCATACAGAAACAAACCAAACCAAAACAAAACAAAAAACACAGAGGATTTGCAATCTTTCACAGCTGTTTTTGAATCTCATCCCTACCATTTTTAAATGCATGATTTTCAACAAGTTATTTGGCTGCTAAGCCTCAACAGCTCATCAGGGAGGATGAGAATAATATACTTGTTCACAGAATTACAATGACAATTAAATTGAAAAGCCATGTGAAAGCTGCTGGCATAATGCTTATCAGACAAGACAATCATTTATTTCTTTTTTCCTTCTCAATAGTTAAGGGATTAATGTTAGATATTAGGTTTTTAATAAAGTGTCAAAGAGCCACAATACTTCCCTCTAATTTCCTCAGTCACCACCCAAAGGCACTGAATCAATGCCCAGGAAGGAGAGACCTAGGTAGTAGCTTCTGCTCCTAAATCTTCCATAAACAGGCTTTTCCATCCTCCATTCTCCAGTGGTTACTCCCTGGAAAGCAATTGCTTTTGGAGAGTACTTTGGTACCATCAAAATGTGAGATAGGCAGATACTGTGAGCCATTCCATTTCTAGGAATCAATCCAATGGAGATCCTTTTACATGTGCCAAAAGGGAGATGTACAAAGTTATTTACTAAAGTATTGTTTGTAAGAGAAAAATGATTAGAATTTACATTAATAAAGACTTTGATGAATTATTTGCTGTCAATTCAGCATCACCTTCCTTTATCTAGACTCCCTCCTATTATACAGCAGAAGAGTCTAAGAGCTGCCCTTCCCCAATTACCAGAGTGCAGGAAAGTTGTGCCAATGAAAATCATGTGAATGAGATTTGGGATGTGAAAGAGTAAGATAAGCCATTATTCTCTGGCGCTGTTGAGGACAGACACAAGGGCACTGGCAGCAGCAGGCTGAAGACTTGGGAGTTTTGCCAATACCTTTCAGGCATCCTCCTGAGAATTAAACACTTCTATACTGTAGGCAGCACAGATCTATCTGCAGCATCAGCTCACCTGCTCTGCCAGCACCTCCAGGTATCCTGATAGTGAATCTGGGGCTTCTCTAACATTTGCCGTCCTCACACTTTCCATCATTGCATAAGCCTCTGATTTCTTATACTAAATCCTTTCTTACTTAAAATACTTAGAGTGCTTTCTATTTTTCTGACAGAACTCTGACTGATACATGGATATTTTAGGAGATAATTTCGAGTCTGCCATTTCTGCATAACTTCTGAACAAAGAGCACTGACAACTTTGGTCAAGAATGTCTGCAAAGCTACTCCGGGGCAGGAAACAAGTTTGCATATGGTCCTGGTTAATAAAGCTAGAGTTTCTTCTCCTACCCAGAGGCATTTCAGAATAACAGAGTGAATGTCTCCCTCCAGACTAAAGGACAGGTTAGATTCTTGACCAGCTTAATAAAGATATTTCTGAAGGTACTGTGCTAAGTTTGGGAAGACGGCAGAGTAGGAGGACGTTAAGCTATTTCTGTGCCATGTTTACAAGTGGATATCACTCACATTGTGTAAATAAACCTGAGACTGATCCCAAGACTGGCAGAACAAACTTCACAATTAAATAAATATAGAGAAGAAGCTGCATCTGAGAGGTTAGGAAGGGTGGAAATGAGGTTGGGAGCTGCCCACAGGAGGGAAAGAGCTGTGGGCGCAAAGGGGGACAAAAACGGTCCTTTGCAGGAGGTAGAGCACTGAGAAGACAAATCTCCATAATGTTTGGCTCTGAAAACCAGATGGGCTGAATTCTGTGTTTGCATAAGCAGAGGAACTTGGAGCCTAAAGCTTTAGAAGTCAGCTGACTCAGCACTAGGCAATTGGGAAAAGTGAGTGATAGCTGGGTTCCCACCTTTAGAGAGACAGTAGCCCATGGTAAAGCTACATTTCTATGGCAATTTGCACAATGTCTGGGGTAAACAAGAGGGAGATCTATTTATATGAATTTCTGAGCCTGTTGGGGGACTTCTCTGGGAACAAAGAAGCTGACAGGTGCCATTTTGCTCCCCTGCTCTCCAGCATAAACACAAGATCACCTGTGGGAAGCAGCACCATACAGGTACTTGCTACCTAGCCTGCTAGCAGGGCTCCTTGCTCACAGTTCTCTTGAGGACTCACTCACCCATTCTAAGCCTGCTGGCCTCAGCCCTGGGAAAACAAAATGTCACATGTGTGCACCATGCCCAGCCACCACATGCACAGACACTAGGCACTATCAGTCACACTATGTGCTGTCCCCAGCTATCACCTTGAGCTGTACCCAGCCAGGGAGCTTTGAGGGAGATCCGGCCTAGACACAATGGCTCAATATAAATTTTGCTAACATCACTGCCTTACCCCAAGTTCCCCTGCAGACATATCCCCTGGACCTGGCCTGGCTAGGTCTCACAAACACAACAGAGAACAAGCACAGCCCACAACAGGCAGAGAGTCAGAGCAGAAGATTGGACTGAAAGGAAAAGCAAATCAGACACAACAGCAGAATGCAAGCAACACACAAGACACTCCCCTGATATGCCAGGTTCTGGTGGCCAGGGTCACTGCACTGTAGGGCACTAAAGGACCTCTTCATCATAAGGCCACTACTTACAATTGCATAAGACTTAGCTGACTTTCCTAATAGAAGCAGACACAGACAGATATACAAAATGAGGAGACAAAGGAATATGTCCCAAATGAAAGAACAGGCCAAAATCACAGCAGGAGATCTGAACAAAACAGAAATAAGTAATATGCCTGATAGAGAAATTAAAACAATGATCATAAAGATGCTCACCGGACTAGAGAAAAGAGTGGAGGACAGCAGTGAAATCCTTAGCAAAGAGATAAAAAAAATTACATATTGGAAATAAAGAAGTCAATGAATGAAATTAAAAATACAATAAATGGAATACATAGGAGGCAACAGGGAGCAGAGAAACATATCACTGGCAGGACACAATAATGTAGGCTACAGTAGGAGAATATAGTGATGGGACGCCATCAGGCTAAACAGGTGACAAACAAATACTTCTCAATGAGAATACTTAGAACTCTGTAACACCATCAAGCAGAATACATTTGCAATACAGGGATCCCAGAAAGAGAAGAGAAAAAGGGGAGCAGAAAATATATTTGAAGAAATAATAGCTGAAAACTTACCAAATCTGGGGAAGGAAACAGATCCAGATTCAGGAAGCACACTCTCCCAATAAATTCAACCCAAGGAGGTCCACATCAAGACATAAAGTAAATTACAACGGCAAAAAATAGTGATAAAGATATAATTTTATAGATGACAACAGTAAAGAAGACAGTTACATAAATAGGAAACCCTTAAGACTATTGGCTGATTTTTTAACAGAAAGTTTGCAGGCCAAAAGAGAGTGGCACAATATATTCAAAATGCTGACAGGGAAAAATTCACAGCCAAGAATACTCCATCCAGCAAGGGTATAACTCATAAAAGAAGGAGAGATCATTTCCAAGACAAACAAAAATTAAAAGAATTCATGACCATTAAACCAGCCCTTCAAGAAATGTTAAGAGGCACTCTGTGCATGGAAAGCAAAAGCCATAAGTAAGAGTAAGAAAAGAGGAAGCACCAAAGCAAAATAAATAAATAAATAAGTTTATCTTCAAAAGTCAGTCCAAAAGGAACACAAAATAAAAGGCTGCTAAATTTGATACCAAATATCTGAAAAGTGGAGGGGAGAGGAGTAAAGAATGGGTTCAAAACTGAGCAACCATGAACTTCATATAGGATGCTATATGAAGAAGATGTTATATATAAACCAAATGGTAACCACAAATCAAAAACAGAACAATAGATATGCAAAAAATAAGCTTACTTAATCAAATATTACGCTAAAGAAAGCCAACTAATCATGATAGAAGAGACCAAGAGAAGAAAGGAAAGAGAGCAACTACAAGACAATCATAAAACAAGTATAAAAGGGCAATAAATACATACATGTCAATAATTTATTTGAATGTAAATGGAATAAACACTCCAATCAAAAGACACAGGGTGACAGAATCGATTAAAATACAGAAACAAAAACAAAACACAGAAAACCAAAAAAACATAAAAAAAAGACTCATCTATATATCTATATGCTACCTATGGGAGACTCATTTTAAACATAAGACACATGCAGACTGAAAGTGGAAGGATGGGAAAACATTTATCATGCAAAGAGATGTCAAAAGAAAACTAGAGTAGCAAAATTTATATTGGACAAAACAATTTAAAACAAAGGCTGTAACAAGGAAAAAATTAAGACACTATGTAATCATAAACAGTACAATCCAACAAGATAATGATTGTAAATATTTATATGTCCAACATGGGAACATCCAAATACACAAAGCAGGTAATAAACATAAAGGAAATAACCAAAAGTAATACAATAATAGTAGGGGACCTTAAAACCCTATTTAGACCAATGGACAGATCATCCAAATAAAAAATGGACAAGGAAACAGTGACTTTGAATGGCACATTGGGCCAATGAATCTAACAGATATATTGAGAACATTCCATTCTAAGACCCATTCTTTTCAAGTGCACATGGAACATTCTCCAGAATAGATTACATGTTAGACCACAAAATAAATCTGAACAAATTCAAAAAGACTGAAGTCATATCATGCATCTTTTCTGACCATGATGCTATGAAACTAGAAATCAACCACAAGAAAACAACAGAAAGGTATGCAAATACATAGAGGTTAAGTACCATGCTACTAAACAATGAATAGGTCAACCAAGAACTCAAAGAACTAAAAAAAAAAAAAAAAAAAATACATGGAGACAAATGAAAATGAAAACACTACAATCCAAAATCTTTGGAATACAGCAAAAGCTGTTCCAAAAGGGAAGTTTATAGTAGTACAGGCCTACCTCGAGATGCAAGAAAAATTCCAAATAAATATTTGGAATATAAATATATATAAATATAAATATAAATTCCAAATAAATCTAATCTCACATCTAAATGAACTAGAAAAATAACAGCAAACAAAAACCAAAAACAGAAGGAAGTCATAAAGATTAGAACAGAAAAAAAAAATAGAAACTAAAAAAAACAATAGAACAGATCGAAGAAACCAGGTGCCAGTTTTTGGAAAAGATTAACAAAATCAAGAAACCTTCAGTCAGACTCATTAAAAAAATTAAAACAAAGAAAGAGAGAGAGAGGACATAAATAAATAAAATTAGAAATGAAAGGCAAAAAATAACAACTGATACCACAGAGATATAACATTATTAAGAGAATATTATGAAAAATTACATGCCAACAAATTGGACAACCTAGAAGAAATGGGTAAGTTCTTATAAACATATAACCTCCCCTAAATGAATCAGGATGAAACAGAAAATCAGAACAGACTGATTTATTACCAGCAATAAAATTGAATCAGTAATGAAAACACTTCCACCAAACAAAAATCCAGGGCTTGACAGCTACTCAGGTAAATTCTACCAAACATTTAAAGAAGAATTAATATCTATTCCTGTCAAATGATCCCCAAAAATAGAAGAGGTAGAAAAACTTCCTAATTTATTCTATGGAGAGAGCATTACCTGGGTACCAAAACCAGATAAAGATACTACAAAAAAAGAAAATATGGGCCCAAATGCCTGATGAACATAGACGCAAAAATCCTCAACAAAATATTAGTAAACCAAATCCAATAATACATTAAAAAAATTGTTCACCACAGTCAACTGAGATTTACCCCTGGGATGCAAGGATGGTGCAATATTTATACGTCAATCAATGCAATACACCACAACAATAAAAGAAGGGATAAAAACCAAACTATATCATCATTTCAATAGATGCAGTAAAAGGATTTGACAAAGTACAACATTTAATCATGATAAAAACCCTTAACAAGTACAATTAGAGGGAAGATGCCTCAACATAATAAAGGCCATATATAAAAAACCCACAGCTAATATCATATTCAATGGTGAAAAACTGAGACTGTTTCACCTAAGGTCAGGAACAAGACAGGGATGTCCATTCTCAATACTATTATTTAACATAGTACTGGAAGTCCCAACCAGACAATCAGACAATAAGAAGGAATAAAATGTATTCAAATTATAGGGAAGAAGTAAAACTTCCACTATTTGCAGATGACATGACGCAATATATAAAAAACCCTAGAAACTCCATCAAAAAAATCTACCAGAACTGATAAATTCAGTAAGGTTTCAAGATACAAAATCAAAGTATGGAAATCTATTGCTTTTTATATATTAATAATGAAGCATTAGAAAGAGAAATTAAGAAAGCAATCTCATTTACAATTGCACCAAAGATAATAAAATACCTAGGAATAAATTTAACCAAAGAGATAAAAGATTTATACTCTGAAAACTATGAAACACTATGAAACTATAAAACTGTGAAACACTGATGAAAGATATTGAAGATGACACAAACAAGTGGAAAACATTTCATGCTCATGGATTATATGAATATTGTTAAAATGTCTACACTATCTAAAGCACTGTACTTGCAATCCCTATCAAAATACCAATAACATTTTCACATAACTACAAGAAATAATATGAAAATTTGTATGGAACCACAGAAGACCACGAATAGCCAAAGTGATATTGAAAAAGAAAAAGAAAAACAAAGCTAGAGGTATCACGATTCCATATTTGCTACTTGGCAAAATAATAATCATGCGTGCATTAAAATTAATAGGTTAAAAAAATTAATAGATTATATACTAAGAAATTGGGAAGCTAAGGTAGCCCAAATAAAATGCAGACATCAAATTGGATCAAGCTGGAAGACAACTCTATACCACCTATAAAAACTAACTTCAAATATAAAAGCACAAAGACATTTTAAAAATGAAAAAAAATAGATACTATGCAAACACTAGTGAAAAGAGAGGCTTTATTAATACCAGCCAAACCAGACATTAGAGCAAATAATATTACCATGCATAAATAAGCATGTTTCATATCCATAAAAGGAGCATTATTTAAAAAGGAAAGAAAAATTCTAAAAAAGAATTTCATAATATATAAAGCTTTATTTTGCTTTGTATAAAGCAAAAACTGACAATAAGAATCCGTAATTATAGTCAGATATTTCAATATCCCTCTCTCAATACTGACAGAAAAAAATAGACATAAATTTAGTGATCATGTAGAAAACTGGAACCAATCTCAACCAATAATCAACCAAGCTGACCCACTCGAAATTTATAGGCCATTCCATCCAATAACAGCACAATACACATTATTTTCAAGTTCACATAGAAAATTTACCAAGACAGACCGTATTCAGGACTACAAAACAAATATTAATAACTTTAAAGGAATTCAAATCATATAAAGTACGTCTCTGACCAAAATGGAATTAAAATAGAAATTGGTAACAGAAAAATCCCAAAATGTTGGGAAAATAAATTTCACACTTTAAAATAACCTATGAGGTAAATATGAAATTAAAAGAGAAATTATAAAGAATTGTTACTGAATGAAATAAAAATGGACCATATAAAAATTTACTGGATTTTTCAAAACTAATACTTAGTAGGAATTTAGAGCAATAAAGAACTATTTTGGAGAGTTAAAAAAAAATCACAAGTAAACACATTCAGCTTCCATTTTGTACTAGTGAAAAAAGAAAAGTAAATGATACTCAATGTAAGTAAAAGAAAATGTAGAGAAAAATCAAAATAAATGTAATAAATAGCAGAGAACAATTAGAGAAAGTAAATATAACTAATGGAATGGAATTTACTCAGTCATAAAAAAGAATAAATCTTGCTATTTGTGGTAACATGGATGGATCTAGACGGTATTATGTTAAGTGAAATAAGACAAAGAAAGACAAATACCATATGATTTCACTCATATATGGAATCTTAAAAATAAAACAAATGAATAAACAGACAAAAAGCAGAATTATATTTTTAAATACAAACAAAAAACTGATGATTCCCGGAGTAGAGGGGTTTGGGGAATGGACAAAATAAGTGAAGGTGAGTGGGAGATAGCTTCCAGCTATAGACTGAATAAGTTATAGAAATAAAAGTCACAGCACAGGGAATACAGTCAGTGATATTTTAATAATGTTGCATGGTAACTGATGGTAGGTACTTTGTGGTAAAATTAGCATAATGTATAGAGATGTTGAAACACTACGATGTACCTCTGAAACGAATGTCAACTATACTAAAAAAAAAGTGTATTTAAAAAATAGGCAAAATATTTAAATAGAAACTCCAGCAAAGAAGATATATAGATAGCAGGGCACCTGGGTGGCTCAGTCTGTTAAGCATGTGACTCTTGGTTTAGATTCAGATTATGATCTCAGGGTCGTGAGCTCAAGCCTTGCCTCAGGATCCTTGCTCAGCTGGGAGTCTGAGTCTCTCCTCTGTCCCAATCCCTGCCTCTTTCTCTCTCTAAATAAATAAATAAATCTTTCACGAAAAAGAAGATACACAGATGACAAATAAATGCAGAACAAAATGTTAACAATAGGAAAATGCTAATTAAGACCACAAAGAAATATTTACACAATGATGAGAAAAACTTGAATTAAGAAGACTGAGCACATCAAGTGTTAACTAGGTCATTTTATATATGCTGGTGAGAATGTGAACTGGTACAACCATTCTGAAAAAGTGTGACAGCTTCTTAAATATTTAAACTTACTAATCTCATATAATTCCAGTCCTAAGTATTTATCCATACAATGGAATACAACTCAACACTGAAAATGAATTGACTGTGTATAAACACTGCAGCATGGATGAAGGTTAAAATAATTATGCTGAGTGAAAGTTATTCTATCTTTAGAAGGTAGAATATGTATTCTATAGAAATACATTGTATTTTAGAAAACTCCTGTGTTTGAAATTGATAACTTCAAAGATTGAAGTTGTAGGTCAGTACTAACTAGTCATGTGAATGAGAGGGAAAAAGTCATAAAATGCTGCAAACTTTTTAAGTTTTTAAGTGGCCTATGACAAATGACTTATTTTTTTCATTGTCTTTTGTTGATAATATCTGAGGTCCATTATTTAATGTTCGAGGCTGTCACTTATACATTCTTTTACTTCAATATCTTTGACATATCTTAAAATCATGGTCTTTTCCAAAGTTGTTAGTTTCTTTGGGATAATCTTGTGATAAATTTTAATCGTTTAATATGGTATATAAATTATTCTTCATACTTTTAAGTCTGCCTTTTTTTGTAAAGAAGAACATCTAGTTTATCAATTATTTCTTATGGGGATATATTCTTGCACTTACCAGTAACCAGAGTTTTGAATCTCTTGTTATTTCTTCATACTGATTGTACTTGACTTTCACTAGGAACTTTTAAAGCAGTAAACTCTGTACTGAAGCTAGTTTATTAAACTGATACTTTGAATTTTCTGAGAAAAATCAAGTAGACTCATGGTCAGGATGTGTTTTATAGCTATGTATTGTCAATACATAAATAATCTTAAAATTATATCAGTGTTGGTGTTTATCCTATACTTGAAGTCAGTGTATATAATATCTACATCCTTTATATTTCACCATAATATGAGTTATGATATTATTCATGTTACATGTGAATAAACTGAAAAAATATAATTACTGTCTCAAATGAATGAAGGAAAATATTCTCTACTCTGTATACTTAACATAAATGCTTATACATATATTTTATATGTTTAACTTGTTTTTATTTTTAATGTTCATACTTTAATTTGCTTTCTTTTAATTCTTGGAATTTGATTTCAAAAGTTCTGCAATTTAGGTCTCCATACATACTATTCAAAAGGTGCTCCATAGACCATCAGCATCACCTGAAAGTATATCAAGCATGAAGACGCTTAGACCCACATACTGAATCAGAACCCCTGGTCATGGGGTCCAATAATCAGTCAGTGATTTACCAAACTCTCCAGCTGGTTTGTATGTTATTTATTTTCTTGATTAAAAAAGAAGACAAAACAAAATAAAAATAAACAAAAACAAAACTTCAGACAATTAGCTTTCCATTTAGTAAACAAGCTATCACAGGCAAATTGTATGGACGCTAAAGTTTGTGAATATATTCCATGTGACTGTTTAGAAGGTTTTCCTCTCTTTTCATATAAAGTCTACAATATAATTTGTCTACAAATACATGGGAAATATGCATTGTCCAATATAGCATGAGTAAGTAATCATGTAAGTTTACTTGCTATTCCTTATTTTTTTGTGAAATGAATGCTTCAAAGAGAAAAAACCCAGGTAGGGGTGAGGGACACAAAGAAAATACATAGTATTAACACTAAAAATTGAAGTATATTGGTATATTTTACTATAAATTAAGGTCAGAACTAAGAAGGGACTTGATTTCACAATCATGTTCCCATTCTTAAGGCTGACGTATGTTTACAGTTATTTTATTCTTTGGTGAAATTACTTCAATTTGAGAAGCCCAAACCAGGAATACTAACATTTTCTTAAAGATTTTATTTATTTATATATTTGAGAGAGAGAGGGAATGGGGACAGGAGCAGAGGGGGAGGGAGAGGAAAAGAGAGACAGAAAGAATTCCAAGCAGACTCTGCACTCAGCACAGAGCCCAACATGGGGCTCAATCTCAGGACCCTGAGATCACGACCTGAGTCGAAACCAAGAGTCAGATGCTTAACTGACTGAACCACCCAGGTGCCCCTAGGAATACTAACTTTTTAAGGCCAATTAATTTCGAAGATATAAAATATATCATAAAGTTAACAGAATTCCTTCTAGTATTTAGAATAAGTATTTTATAAATATGTTCAATCTTGTCTGAGTTGATATAACTATTAAAATATAAATATTTCAAGTGACTCTCATCATTTCAAATACTAAGTACTCCTTACTCCCAATTTACNGTGATCTCTCTCTCTCTGTCAAATGAATGAATGAAGTCTTTAAAGAAAAAAAAAAAAATATGTTCAATCTTGTCTGAGTTGATATAACTATTAAAATATAAATATTTCAAGTGACTCTCATCATTTCAAATACTAAGTACTCCTTACTCCCAATTTACTTACAGCATAAAAAAGTCAGTTGTTAAAATGACTGCTTGAGCTGACAATTTTTTTTGCCTTTCCTTAAAAACCACTATAGGTTTTAATTTCACCTGACATCTGAAAAATTCCAACAAAGATATTCTATACTTCTGAAACTTCACTCTGAACTGAATTCTATCATATTAAAAATTATATGATTATAGTAAATGGATGGGATCAGGTTTATTTTAAGAATTTATAATAGAACATTAAGGATAAAAGGTTTAATACATATATCTTGTGATTAATTCTGATCAGTAACTAAAAAATTTTTGACATAGATGAAAATAAATAATTCATAATCAGAATTTTGATGTATCACTTTAAGGCATAAAAATACATTACTTATGATATTAAAATATAAGCACATACGATATGGGCACATTACCAGTAAAACTGAGGTTATCTAAAATCTAATGCTCACCTAAGAAAAGAATTCCTTTTTTTTTTTTTGATGCATCTAATAACATAACTGTTATGGCTGGATATCTAATATATACTTAAAACAATGTTTTAATTCTGGCAGGTCATTTGTCTCTTGTATGTTCAACCTTTGGACAGGAAAGTCATCTCATCCTGTGGGATATCAGCCTCTAGTTATTAAGTACCATTATTTTGATTCAATTTATTATGTTATATATTTTTACCAAATACTATAATATAAAGAAAAGTAGATCAGTTTGTTAAAATTTTGTATAATCAAAACAATATTTCAAAAGAAAGATAAAATATAAATAGCAATGGTGAACTTTATCCAGACTCTCCTAATGTTTTACTTGATATTTTCATTATTTTTAGGCAGATTTTTTAAATGAAAAGTTTGCCATTCTATGTTCTGCTGGTAAAACCCTACATCTTATCTCACAAGTTATAATGGCATAGATGAACACTTCAGTGGAAACACTTCAAATTAATTTTATTGCATAAAGGCAAAACTAAAGAAAGACAATGTAGTGGGGAAAGATATTTTAACTGTCTTTCATGCCTTTCTTACAAAAATAACTTCTTTCTCAATTTATTTAGTCCTGTGAGACTGCCTGCCATAGAGATAGTATGTGATCAGAGAATTTAATATCATTGCCCTATCCATACCTTTGGTGTGGTAATTGGTCAAAGGATAAGCACTAGAATCAAATGGCTACTTAAATTCTTTCCTAAATATTTATATATGAACCTTGGGAGGAGGGCCAAGCTTTTCATTGAATTATGACCGAAAAGAAGTAAAGTTTGCTTTAAGAAAAGTCATAGTTTTCTCTTATGTGGAGAAACCCTATCTTAGAACCCGAGCCCACACATGGAGAGAAACAGAGTAGACACAGAGACAGGATCACATCACTGAAAGCATGTCATATTCATTACTTGTGAGTTAAGAGTCAATAAAACATCTTTTGTTGTTAAACTAGCCTGAGGTGCTTTGCTTTTTGTTTTTTGTTTTTTTAATTTTTTAAATGGAATCCTAGAAAATTTGCCTACTGGATGTCAATAGACACATTCCCAAAGAACAAGTTCCAAAGGTTTTATTTATACTTGGATTGTAAAGATGTTTCTTCTTCTAAAGTAAAGCTATTTTAAAATAATAATAATTATATTTAATTAGGGTATAAATCTATGTATTTGACAAAATATTTACTAAATACCTACTATAGTGCTAAATATTGAGCTAATCATCTTGGATATATTAGTGAACAGGCGGTATGATCCCTTCTCTCACAAAGCTTTTAGTCTTGTAGACCAAATAATCAAGCACACAAAAATATGTAAACTATAATATACAATATAACACAAAATATCTATGTTGTTTTGGGACCACAGAAGAGAAGCATCTAAACTGAGTTTAGAAGTAAAGAAAGGTGACATGAATAAAATACCCAGGGGAAATATAGAATAATATATACAATACGAAAGAGTTAGTAATTTAGGTCGAATTAAAAGAGCCTCTACAATTTAACTGATGGTTCTAGATTCACAGGGTTTTATTTGTTTTCTATTTGTTTTTTAAGTTAGGACAACTAAATACATTAAAAAGCCCATTTAGTTATTCTGTGGTCTGATACAATACAATAAATCCAGAGTAAGTTTTACGGAGATAGCAGCATTTTGCAAGAACTAACAATATCTACATATTATTAGTTATTATACTCATTTAACATAAAAAATTTGTTCTAATAATGAATTTCACACTATATGTTAAAGCTCTCTGGAATTTATAAAATTATTGTACAAATATTTTCATTTGATCTTAAGAGACTGCTATTGACCTTACCCTACCAACTTAATATTGTAGAAGAGGTAACTGGAGCTCAACAAGGGTGAGATTTTTCCCATGTCTTAAGTTAACACTGAGAACCAGAATTTGAATTCAAACCTTCTAAACTTCACACTACATTCCTTAACAGCTGTATCAAATAGCCCAGTATGCACAAAATACTATATTAGGTACTTCAGAGGAACTAAGGTAAGAACTATAAAATATCATTATTTATCATGGCCAAGACAAACAAATAACCTAAGTGTCCACCAATAGATGAACAGATAAAGAAATGTTCACGCACACGCATGCTCTCTCTCTCTCTCTCTCTCTCTCTCTCTCTCTCACACACACACACACACACACACACACACAGGAGTATTATTCAACTATAAAAAAGAACATGGATGGACCTTGAGGGCATTATGCTATGTGAAGTAAGTCAGATCTAAAGACAAATACTGCATGATCTGTTTTATATATGGAATCTTAAAAAAAGAAAAACAAATTTGCAGGCACAGAGAACAGGTTGCAAGAGACAGGGAATAGGGGGTGGGAAAATGTGTGAGGGGGATCAAAAGGTAAAAAAAAAGATATAATCTATGAACTTCAAGTTTTCATACTATAATAGATGAGGAAAAAAGGAACACTAAATAAAAATATAAAGTAGGTGGAAGCATGTGGAAAAAAAGCATTAGAATTAATCGTTACTGGTTATCTGTTAGAGAAGGAAAAGTGTATGTAAGAGCTGGGCAGCTAATTGTTGCCACTGGCTCTAAATATTAAGGTTAAAGTAACAGATAAGTTTATGTATCCTCAATATACCCTTCATGAATTACAAGGAAGGTGAGGTCACAAAATTAAACATAATTACTAGATGGTATTTCTTATGCTCACCCGTCCTCACACAAATGCACCTGTAACAGTTTTTGTGTATCTTTATAAACACTTTGAGGCTGTTAAATGAACACAGAAATACACAGAAAATAAATGAATAAATACTATTGACCCAAATTCTAATACCAATCTTTAAGGTCTCTAATATAATCAAAGTTTCAAGCCTGCTATTCAAGGGACACAATGTGTGAGTTCAGATTCAATGTTTTCTTCATAGAGTACAAAATATAATACACGAAGTTCCATTAGGTAACATAATACCATTGGCTAATACATAATGGAGCCATCCTCATAATCTACTGTATTTTAAACTAAGATAAATACGAACAAATCTAAACCATAGCCAGAAATCTACTCTGTCCTCTATATTTCCCTGATTTTTATAGAAACTTTCTAGTTTAAATAGTGTATAATAATAGATTTTAGAACACTGAAATAGGCTACCCAATATGTTACAAAAATAAAAAACTTTGAAAAACTTTATTTCCTTACAGCTTGTCATTATTATTATTGGATACTTGGTGAATAATGGGAAAAACATGCCAGGGTTTTACATGATGAACTCAGGAAGAGCAACATTGTAATTTTAAGTAATGTAAGAATAGATCAATATTTTCATTTTCATAGTGTGATATATCTGAATATTTTTGGAATTTAACAAATGTCAATTTCTGCTATATTAGTGCTGTGTTTTTCTTTAGATTTTTTTTATAAACTATTAAAATCTATGTCTTCAAATAAAGTATCTGCCATATTTTAAGTAATGTCTTAATTACCATCATTAACTTATTCTTGGTAGGTGGAACTGCTTTTTGATCTAACACATCTATAGATTAAAAAAAGAAGAAATATGAACACCCACACTTTGATGACAGTAAAGCATATACTTTAAATTTTCAACATGTGATAGAAAACATAGTAAAGAAACTTTTTTAAAAAAAGATTTTTATTTATTTGAGAGAGAGAGAGATGGAGAGAGAGCACAAGCAGGGGGAAAGGCAGAGGGAGAAGCATGTCCCCACTGATCAGGGAGCCTGACATGGGGCTCAATCCCAGGACCCTGGGGGTCATGACCTGAACCAAAGGCAGACACTTAACCTACCGAGCCACACAGGCACCTCATAGTAAGGAAACTCTTACACAAATGCAGAAATCCTAAAATAAGTAAAGACTTAAACTGAACCTCTGAATTAATGTTTATTAAATGCCTACAATGAGTAAGGTGCTATAGTAGTAGGAATATATATACACAAGTTGTAATCTTTGCCCTTTAGATATTACAACATAAGGAAATAAATGATAAATGCTAGTGGCAGTTGGGGATAATAGTAATTAGAGTGATTCAAAACAATTACTTTTAGAAATTTAGAAAGAGAGCAATCACATTTGTTTTTGTCTATGGATAGCAAAGGAGAATTAAATAAGAATACAGCACTTTATTCTGAACCTTGAAGACTCATTATTGACACCTGGAGAAAAATAGATTACAAAAAAATCCTGGCCCAATTAAATGTTAATACTCCATTCATTAGGGAGTTATTGAAATTTTGTGCTTAACAAAGCAATACAAATGAAGGTGTGTTCTAATATGAGTAACCTGGCTGCAGAAAAGGGAATAAACATTTAAAGCAAAGGATGCCAGTTAGGAAGGAGGCCATTGCAAGAGACCAGGTATGAGACAAAGGTGACTGACATTCGGCAGTATGAATGAATATGAAGGGATGAATGTGACAGTCACTATAAGAAGTGAATCAAAATCACCTGGAATGGAACAATTCCATCATTTTACTTGAAAAAACTGATAAAATGATCTGCAAGTGTTGAGTCTGGATCAAAGATAAAAGAAGCCGGTAAAAACTAAATATGAAAAAGACAGAACAAAAGTAATCGGGAAGGAAGATAACAAAGAGGGTAGAAAAAGACAAGCCCAGAACTGGACAGGTTATTCGCAGCAAGAAAGGTTTATCTTAGAGTCAGAAGCAAAGAAAATGTGAAAAAGAAGCATGAAAAATATAGAGTAAAGTAACATATTTGAAATGATGAGAAGAAAATTTTGAACTACTTTCTGTTGGGTGACCTTGAAATTTGCACTAAAGCAGAAAATTAAGTCATTTTCTGGAGGTGTAGTACTATGCTAGGATTATTCTCCTTAATCTCATCATCTTTTCTTCCTCATTCACAAATTGCAACAAATCCTTCAGACTTAATTCCCACTCTGACTTCTATTCTAATTGTAAAAAATGCTTTCCTAGTCTACTCAACTGAATAATCCATCCCTGTGACTCTCACATCTCTGTACATTCACTATGTTTTTGCACACTGTCCTTTTTAGTTACCGGTATATTGACGTTATTGTACCAATCTTTACTAGATTATAATCTACATCAAAGTTAAAGACTGTTGTCATTCAACTGCATTAGAATGATACAGATTCTGCTTATTCGCAGACCAGTCATTTCTTTCTTACTATGTCAAACAGTGTACCCAGCTGCCTCCATCTCATTTCAGAATGAGAAATTCTGAAATTCACTTCTGACTACAACTCAGAAGAGCATCATCATACTTCATTATGGATATTTTCCTTTACATTTATATATATATATATATGATGTTATAAAACTTTTTTGATATATATACATATATATACATATATATCAAAAAGTTTTATAACATCACCAAGATTAAATTTTGTATTATCACACATGTTTATCTTTATTGATCTTTATTTTTTATAATAGGTAGACTACATGTAAAAATAAGCATCTAAATACCTATTTAATGTACTCAGAACTCTTAATAAAAAATTGCTAAAAAACAGCAAAAAAAATTCCCTTTTCATTGACTATATAATCCATGCATTTCAAAACATTTAATATTTACTATATATGAGCCAGTGAATTAGGAATAAAGGATGCCATCTTTCTGTTAAAGAACTTATATCCCATGAAAAGAGAAAGAAAAAAACAGTATGATTTAGCATTACAAATTACAAATTTAGCATTACAAATTAGCTTTTAATCCAGTTCAAGCTCACAAAGTCATGACCTTCTCTTAAGCTTTTATAAATTTCTTGTCTTGATTTTCTGGAATCAATGTTCACGAGTAACAAAAAAAATCAGTATTTGTAATTTTTTCTTTTTAATAAAAATTTCTAATGATATTTTGCTAATCATACCATGTTTTATTATTATTTAGATAATTACTAACAAATATACTCTAAAATAATTTAAATTTTAATTAAAGTAATAGGCAGTGAAGAGACAGGTTTTTTTAGGTACTTACTAGTTAAAATGTACTATTTTAGAATATCTATCACATTTGTGTATAAAATTCTAGAGCACGGTTTTATTGTAAGAAAACAAAAAAATGTATAAATTTTACATTTACTTTAAAATCTTTGTTATCTTGTCCCAGATTGAAGCCTATGAAATTGAGAAAATAAAAAACTTTTTCAAAGTAGCAAATTATTGGAGAAAGAATCTTTAAAACCTAAGGCACTAAAGTTCTCGGCCTCAGAATTTTATTTCAAAGTTTGAAAAAATGTATTTTTTTGAGAGAGAGAGAGAAGGTGAGTGGATGGGGAGAGGCAGATGGCGAATGAGAGAGAGAATCTTAAGCAGACTCCACAATCAACATGGAGCCTGATGTGGGGCTCAGTCTCATGATCCTGAGATCATTATCTGAGCCTAAATCAAGAGTTGGATGCCTAACTGACTAAGGCACGTGGGCATCCCAAAAAAGAATTTTCTGATGGAATAATTAAAACCTATCCATGAAAATACAGAAAATAGATGCATTATGGGATAGTAATAGTGTCAATATCAGCATCATTAGCTTTCTACTTACAGTAATAAAAAGAAAACTATAATTACAAAACATTCTAATTGTTTTTCTATTTTCTAAAAAATGAACAGTTGACAATTATACTGACTATGAACCAATTGCTTACTAGAATGAAATGCCTAAGAATCTATGGTTTTCTACATATTTTTATGTGTTATTCTTCAGTAAAGAACAGTCTCAGGAAATAATTTAAAGGATACTATTATGACTATATAAGAAACTAAGAAACTTAGTGGGTAAAAGCACAGGTTGTGTGTGCAGGCACAAATGACTTGACAAAGGATCCATTACTTAGTAGCTATGTGTTCTGAACAAGTTACATTTATTCAACCCTTGACTAGTTTATCCCTTCAGCAGATAATTATTGAGCATGTACTCTATGTTAGGAATTCCTATTAGTTTTCTATGATTGTTGTTAACAAATGACCACAAACTTCGTGGCTTAAAATTATACAAATATATGATTTTAGAATTCTGGAATTCAAAGTCTGACATGGGTCCCACTGGGCTTAAATCAAGGTTTTACCTGGGCTGTGTTCTTTTCTGGTGGCTATAGAGTAGAATCCCTTCCCATGCCTTTTCCAGCTTCTGGAAGCTCTCTGCATTTCTTGGCTCATGGCACCTTCCATTTTCAAACCAGCAATGGAGGACTGAGTGCTCCTCATATTGCCTCATTCTGGCACTGACTCTTCTTTCATGACCCCATTCCACTTTTAAGAAACCTTGCAACTACACCAGGTTTAACAAGATAATTCACGATATCCATCCTAAGTTCCTTAAACTTAATCACATCTTCAAAAGTCCCTTTCACTATGTATGGTGACATATTCATAGGTTCCAGGGATTAAGGTGTGGACACCTTTGAGGGGACCTTATTCTGCCTACCAAACCACTGTATAAGCAAAGTTGTTATGGTTCTAGGAAAGCTTCTTTATTTCATTAATTTATCCATAAATAACTTAATGAAATTAATTGTGGAAAATTATTACCAATACAAATGATTATTCTCTAAAAGCAATGTAAATTTTAACTATACATAGCCATGTAATGTTATCCATTACAGATGTGATTTCTATCTAGAAAGAATAATCCTAAATCTTAGTTGTTGTCTGTAGGATACTAAGTAGTTTTGCATCTATTAGGAAATTTATTTCAGTATTCCCTGAATGACTACACAAATCCCTGTTCATCAAATTCTCCTAAAAACCAGTTTTAGCATCTCTTGATTCTCTCATTAATTAGCTGAATAAAGTCAATGTTTATTTTATATTTATATGAGGTCATGTTTCAACATTTTGAAAATTACACCTTAGCAAACTGGAATAGAACTGTGTTAAAAATTATTATTTACAAATGCTTATCTTCTGGACATTTATTTTTTTATTTTTTATTAACATATAATGTATTATTTGTTTCAGGGGTACAGATCTGTGATTCATCAGTCTTACACAATTCACAGTGTTTACCATAGCACAAATCCTCCCCAATGTCTAACACCCAGTGACCCCATCCCTCCCACCTCCCACCACTTCAGCAACCCTCAGTGTATTTCCTGAGATTAAGAGTCTCTTGTGGTGGATGCATGGGTTTCTCAGTCGTTAGGCGACTGCCTTCAAATGAGGTCATGATTCTGGAGTCCCAGGATTGAGTCCCTCATCGGGCTCCCTGCTCAGTGGGGAGACTGCTTCTTCCTCTGATCCTCTCCCTTCTCATGCTCTCTCTCCCTTTCTCACATAAATTAATAAAAAATCTAAAAAAAAAGAGAGAGAGAGAGAGTCTCTTATGGTTTGTCCCCCTCTCTGGTTTCATCTTGTTTCATTTTTCCTCCCTTTCCCTATGATCCTGTCTTGTTTCTCAAATTCCTCATATCAGTGAAATCATATGATAATTGTCTTTCTCTGATTGACTTATTTCACTTAGCATAATACTGCCTAGTTCTATCCATGCTGTTTAAAATGGCAAGATTTCATTTTTGATGGCTGCATAATATTCCATTGTGTGTATTTATATCTATATATCTATATCTATATATGTATATACTTTTACCCATTCATCTATCAATGGACATGTAGGCTCTTTCCATAGTTTGGCTATTGTGGACATTGCTGCTATAAACAGTCAGGTGCACATGCCCCTTCGGATCACTACATTTGTATCTTTGGGGTAAATACCCAGTAGTACAATTCCTGGGTCATAGGGAAGTTCTATTTTAAACTCTTTGAGGAACCTCCATACTGTTTTCCAGAGTGGCTGCACCAGCCTGCATTCCCACCAACAGTGTAGGAGGGTTCCCCTTTCTCCTCATCTTCACCAACATCTGTCATTTCCTGACTTATTAATTTTAGCCATTCTGACTGGTGTGAGGTAGAATCTCACTGTGGTTTTGATTTGTATTTCCCTGATGCCAAGTGATGTTGAGCATTTTTTCATGTATCAGTTAGCCATTTGGATATCTTCTTTGCAGAAATGTCTGTTCATGTCTTCTGCCCACTTCTTGACTGGGTTATTTGTTCTATGGGTATTGAGTCTGATAAGTTCTTTACAGATTTTGGATACTAGCTCTTTATCAGATATGTCATTTGCAAATATCTTCTCCCATTCTGTTGGTCGTCTTTTGGTTTTGTTGACTGTTTCCTTTGCCGTACAGCTTGATGAAGTCCCAATAGTTCATTTTTGCCCTCCTTCCCTTGCCTTTGGCGATGTTTCTAGGAAGAAGTTGCTGTGGCTGAGGTCGAAGAGATTGCTGCCTGTGTTCTCCTCAAGGATTTTGATGGATTTCTGTCTCACACTGAGGTCTTTCATCCATTTTGAATCTATTTTTAAGTGTGGTGTAAGGAAATGGTCCAGTTTCATTCTTCTGCACATGGCTGTTCAGTTTTCTCAACACCATTTGTTGAAGAGACTGTTTTTTTCTCACTGGATTTTCTTTCCAGTTTTGTCGAAGATGAGTTGATCATAGAGATGACGGTCCAGTTCTGGGCTCTCTATTCTGTTCCATTGATCTATGTGTCTGTTTTAGTGCCAGCACCATACTGTCTTGATGATTACAGCTTTGTAATAGAGCTGGAAGTCTGGAATGCTGATGCCACCAGCTTTGCTTTTCTTTTTCAACATTCATCTGGCAATTCAGGGTCTTTTCTGGTTCCATACAAGTTTTAGGATTATTTGTTCCATTTCTTTGAAAAAAGTTGATGGTATTTTCATAGAGACTGCATTTCTATCTTCTGGACATTTATATATCTGGTACATTGGAACGTCTAAATGAACATCACACTCAGTAAGTTTTTTTTAAATTTTTTTCTCTTTTGTAAAATGGGATAATAAGAGAAAATAATTGACATGATGTTTTTGTGAGGCTGAAATGAGATAATGTCTTTAGCATTGTATCTGACACATTGTGAACCTTAAGTACATAATATTTATTTTTACTATTAATATTAATATTCAGAATTACATTAATACGCTACTGGGATGTATGTAAATATAGCAATAGGGCTGATAAACCAACCATGGCTTTGACATTAATGTAATTAGTCAAACAGCCCTACTGTTACTTTGACTACTATTTCTGAAACATATTTAAGCTTTATTAGTCAGCACTAAATGGAAGAAAAGTAATTCAATACAGTAGTAAAATTCTATATTGATAATGTAAGTTAGGTACACTTTTTAAAATTCAAGTAATAGAGTTATGAATGGTAATTCTTAATATAACATTTAATTGTTTAGGTTTATAAGAATAAAAAAGCATTTTAGGATGTGTTGAAACATTTGTTTAAGTAAGTAATTACAGAAACAAACATGTTTTAAAGATTTTTCTTGTCATTTTTGTTATTTTGGTTTTTACATCAAGGCAATCCCACTTGCATTTTACAAAAGTAACTGATATATTAATCAAGTTTCAATTATAATGCTGAACAAATTATTGGGAGTTTTGCTACACAGAGGATTTTCTATTAGTTTAAAGAATCTTTTTGCAATCCATTTTATATCCAATTTATATAAAAATCAAACCAAAATATGGCTAAATACATACATACTGCATTGTTTGACATATTATTTAACTGCAATTAACTGGATGATTTTTAATTTTTATATTGAAATCTGTTATTGAATACTATGTTACATGGCATATTTCCTTGGATAAATTTACAGTAACTATATTAGCTTTCTAATGCTGCAAACAAGTCACTACAAGTACAGTAACTTAAAACAACATCCATTTTTTTGGCAATAATTTCATTGCTTAGAAGTCTGTCATATACCCCTGGGTTCTGCTCAGAGTATCACAAAGCTGAAATCAAACTGTTAACTGTATTCTTCTTTGGAGTTTCTCAAGGGAAAAAAAAAATCACTCCTAAGCAATGACACGCACGTTCTGTAGGGAGAGATAAGTTCTTTGCAGTTGAAGTAACTAAGTCCTCATTTCCCTACTGACTCTCAACTGGAAATAGGCAATTAGAGGCTACTGTCATTCTCTATCATAATGTACCCCTTCTTCAAGCCAACAAAGGAAGGTCAAATCCTTCCCATGCTTGGTATCTCTAAGTTCATCCTTCTCTAACCTTTACACTAGAACTTAAAAGTCTCCCGTGATTACATCAAGAAAACCTGGTACCCTATTTAAAGGTCAATAATTTAGAAGAGAGGAAGATGACAGTGGAGTAGGAGGACCCTAGACTTGCCTCGTCCCAGGAACACAACTAAAACTATTAAATCATCCTAAATATCCCAGAAATCGACCTGAAGACTGACTGACTATGGTTCTCTTTACAACCAAAGGGAGAAAAAAGGCCACACTGAAGAAGGTAGAAGTACGGAGATGTCATTTAGGGAAGAAACAGATTGTGGGTGCTGGGAAGGGGAGGGAACCATGGTTGCAGAGAGGGAGAGAGAAAGAGAGAGAAAGGAGCACACAGGGAAATGGACAAGGAGAATGTTTCCCAAAAGCCACTGGAATGGAAAATGAGAGAGGCTGAATTTCGTGAATTCTTGCCAACAGTGGGGCTTAAAGCCTAGAGTTTAAAGGTCAGTGGGCTTGGCTGGGGTAGATCCAAAAGGAACTACATTGCTCCTGGAGAGAAGGCAGGCAATCAACCTGAGGTCAGACAGCATGTGAAACAGCAATATGAAGAGTGCCTGTGGCACACAATGGGGAGAATATTTATTCTTCTCAGAGTGTGTCCCTGAGAGGTACCATTCATGGAGACAGCTCTTCGGGAACAAAGGATTTGGCTAGCACCACTTCACTCCCCCACTCCTGAGCATAAACACAAAACCACCTGAGGGAAGCAGTGGAGTGCCTACACTGGCTGCCTAACTTGTACACACCAATCCCTACCTTAAGGAGAGTGGAACTACTGCTCTCGGTCACGTTTGCCTAGTGGGCTCCTTCCGCAAAAGACTAGCACAAAGGCCTGCCCACACATATCCTGACCAGAGAACTCTGCAGGACCACAGATGTGGTGGAAGAAGGAGGTTTCATTTCACAAGGAGACCAGAGCACACCTAATAAAAATTCACCACATTCAGTCCAGGGACCAAACACTGCCCACAGCAGGCAAGGAGAGCCTTTGCACATGACAGGCCTGAAGGACAGAGCAGCCAAACACAACAGCAGAGTGCACACAGCTAACACCAGAAACATTCCCTGAAGCACCAGACCCCAGGCACTACAGGACTTGTTCTTCACAAGGCCATTACTTTCAGGAGCAGGAGACAAACTGGCTTTTCTAACACAGAGAAGAAGGCAAGCATCAGACAAAATGCCCACATGGAGGAATTTATCCTGAATGAAAGAACAAGAAAAAGTCACAGCCAGAAATCTAAGTGAAACAGATATAAGTAACATGCTTGATGGAGAATTTAAAGCAACAATCTTAAGGATTCTCGGTGGGCTCGAAAAAAGAATAGAAGACATCAGGAAGACCCTTACAACAGAGATGAAAGAGGTAAAAAAGAATCAGAGATGAAGAGTGCAATAAATGAGATTAGAAACATGCTTGATGCAATAAACAGTAGGCTGGTGGAAGCAGAGGAACGAATTAGTGACGTAGAAGACAAAAAATAATGGAAAGTAATGAAGCGAACAAAAGAACGAAAGAAGAATTATGCAACATGAGAACAGATTTAGGGAATTTAGTAACGCCATCAAATGCAGTAACATTCATATTATAGGAGTCCCAGAAGAAGAAGAGAAAGAGGACAGGAAAATTACTTGGAGAAATAACAGCTGAAAACTTTCCTAATCTGGGGAAGGAAAAAGACATCCAGACCTGGGAGGCACAGAGAACTACCATCAAAATCAACAAAAGCAGATCAATACGAAGACATATTGTAACTAAATTTACAAAATACAGTGATAAAGAAAAAATCTTGTAAAGTAGCAAGACAAAAAAAGTCCTTAACTTACAAAGAAAAACCCATAGGGGTGGCAAGAGATTTTTCAACCAAAATGTGGCAAGCCAGGAAGAAATGGCATGAGATATTCAAAGCACTGAATGGGAAAAATTGGCAGCCAAGAATACTCTATCCATCAAGGCTATCATTCAGACTAGAAGGAGAGACAAAGACTTCCCCGGACAAACAAAAATGAAAGGAGATCATGACCACTAAACTAGCCCTGCAAGAAATATTAAAGGAGACTCTCTGAGTGGAAAGGAGAGACCAACAGTGACAAAGACAAGAAAAGATCAGAGAAAATCTCTAGAAACAATGACAAAACAAGTAGGAAAATGGCAATAAATACCTATCTATCAATAATCACTCAGAACGTAAATGGACTAAATGTTCCAATAAAAAGACATGGTTGGGGGGTGGCGCCTGGTTGGCTCAGTCGTTTATTGGCTGCCTTTGGCTCAGGTCATGATCCGAGGGTTCTGGGATAGAGCCCCTTATTGGGCTCCCTGCTCAGCAGAGAGCCTACTTCTCCCTCTCCCTCTGCCTGCTGCTCTGCCTACTTGTGCTCTTTATCTCTTTAATAAATAAATAAAATCTTAAAAAAAAAAAAGTAGGGTATCAGAATGGATGAAAGAAACAAAAATCCTGCCTGGAAGACATTCACTTCAGATCTAAAGACACCTGCATGTTGAAAGTGAGAGGACGCAAAATATTTATCATGCAAGTGGATGCCAAAAGAAAGCCAGGATAGCAATACTTATACTGGACAAACTAGACTTTAAAATACAGACTATAGCAAGAGACAAAGAAGGGCACTATATAATTACAAAGTGGACTATCCAAAAAAAAAGATATAATGATTGTAAATATTTATGCACCCAACATGGGAGTACCCAAATGCATAAAACGATTAATAATAAACATAAAGGAACTCATTGTAAATATAATAACAGCAGGAGACTGTAACAGCCCACTTATATCAATGGACAGATTATCTAAACATAAAATCAACAAGGAAAACAATAGCTTTGAATGACACACTGGACCAGACAGACTCAACAGATATATTCAGAATATCCTATTCTAAAAAATACATGTTGTTTTTAAGTACACATGCAACATTCTCCAGAATAGACTGTGTAATTAGGTCACAACACAGGCCTCCACATACACACACACACCAAAAAAAAAAAATATATGACTACCATGCATCTTTTCAAACCACAATGCTATGAAACTAGAAATCAACCACAAGAAAAAACCCTAAAAGGCCACAAATAATGGAGTTTAAATAACATGCTGCTAAACAAGTGAATGGGTCAACCGGGAAATCAAAGAAGAAATTTTAAAAATTCTTGGAAACAAATAAAAATGGTAACACAACAATCCAAAACCTGTGGGATGCAGGAAGAGTGGTCATGAGATGAGATGTACATAGCAATACAGGCCTACTTCAAGAAGCAAGAAAAATCTCAAATAAATCACCTACCATTACCTAAAGGAGCTAGAAAAATAACAACAAATGAAGCCTAACACCAGCTGAAGGAGGGAAGTTATAATAATTAGAACAGAAATAAACAAAATAGAAAATAAACAAACAAAAACAATAGAAAAGATCAATGAAACCAAGAGCTGGTTCATTGAAAAAATTAATAAAATTGATAAACCTCCAGCTAGTATCATCAAAGAGAGAGAGAGAGAAAGAGAACCCAAATAAATAAAACCACAAATGAGAGAGGAGAAATAATGACCAACAGCATGCAAACAAATATAAGAGAATTTTATGGAAAACTATATGTCAATAAATTGGACAACTGGGAAGAAATGGATAAATTCCTAGAAAAATATAAACTACCAAGATTAAAACAGAAAACTTGAACAGACTGATAACACTCAAGATACTGAATCAGTAATCATAGACTCCCAACCAACAAAAGTCCAGGACCAGATGGATTCATAGGCGAATTCTACAAAACATATAAAGAAGAGTTAATACCTATTCTTCTCAAACTATTCCAAATCACAGAAGAAGAAGGAAAACTTCTAAATTCATTCTATGAGGTCAGTATTAATTAGTCTGATACCAAAACCAGACAAAGACTCCACTAAAAAAGAACTACAGGCCAACATCCCTGATGAACATGGATGTAAATAATAAAATACTAGCAAACTGAATTCAACAGTACATTGAAAAAATCATTCACCACGATCCAGTGGAACTGTATTCCTGGGTTGCAAGGGTGGTTCAATATTCACAAATCAATCTGTGTGATACATTGCATTAATAAGAGAAAGGACATGAACCACATGATCATTTCAACAGATGTAGAAAATGCATTTGACAAAGTGCAATTTCCATTCATGACAAAAATCCTCAACACAGTAGATTTACAGAAAACATAATAAAGGCCATATATGAAAAACCCACAGTGAATATCATCCTCAATGAGGAAAAAACCAAGACCTTTTTGTCTACAGTGATGAACAAGACAAAGATGTCCACTGTAGTTGTTTTTATCAACATAAAACTAGAAGTCCAAGCTACAAAGGTCAGACAACAAAAATAAATAAAAGGCATCCAAATCAGCAAGGAAGAAGTAAAACTGTTACTATTTACAGATGACATGACACTATACATAGAAAACCCTTAAGGACTGGTAGAAGTGAAAAACAATTTCAGCAAATTCACAGGATACAAAATCAGCATATAAAACTTTATTGCATTTCTATATATCAATAATGAAGCAACAGAAAGAGAAATTAAGAAAACAATCCCATGTACATTTACACCAAAAGCAATAAGATACCTAGAAATAAATCTAACCAAAGAGGTTAAAGACAATACTCTGAAAACTATAAAATGCTGATGAAAGAAACTGAAGATGAC
The DNA here is from genome assembly GCA_002007465.1 of Ailurus styani. Taxonomy (NCBI): domain Eukaryota; kingdom Metazoa; phylum Chordata; class Mammalia; order Carnivora; family Ailuridae; genus Ailurus; species Ailurus styani. Next base: position 156,485 of record LNAC01000881.1, read on the forward strand.
ACAGAAAAATGGAAAGACATTCCATGCTCATTGTTTGGAAGAACAAATATTGTTAAAATATCTATACTACCCCAACCTATACATTTAAGGCAATCTCTATCAAAAGACCAACACAAGGGCGCCTGGGTGGCTCAGTGGGTTAAAGCCTCTGCTTTCAGCTCAGGTCATGATCTCAGCGTCCTGGAATCCAGGCCCGCATTGGGCTCTCTGCTCAGCAGGGAGCCTGCTTCCTCCTCTCCCTGTCTCTCTGCCTGCCTCTCTGCCTACTTGTAATCTCTCTCCCTGTGTCAAATAAAAAAAAAGACCAACACAATTCTTCATAAAACTAAAACAAACAATCCTAAAATTTGTATGGAACCACAAAAGACCCTGAATAGCCAAAGCAACCTTGAAAAAGCAAAGCAAAGCTGGAGGCAACACAATTCTGGACTTCAAGTTATATTACAAAGCTGTAGTAATGGAAACAGTGTGGTACTGGCACAAAAACAGACACATAGATAAAGAGAATAGAATAGAAAACCCAGAAACAAACCCACAACTATATGGTCAATTAATCTTCAACAAAGCACAAAAGAATACCCAATGGAAAAGACAGTTTTTTCAACAAATGGTGTTGGGAAAACTGGACAGCAACATGCAGAAGAATGAAACTGGACCACTTTCTTAAACCTACATGAAAATAAATTCAAAATGGATCAAAGACCTAAATGTGAGACCTGAAACCATTAAAATCCTAGTAGAGAGCACAGACAGTAACTTCTTTTATAATGGCTATAGCAAGTTCTTTCTAGATATGTCTCATGAGTCAAGGGGAACAAAAGCAAAAATAAATTATTGGGACTTTATCAAAATAAAAAGTTTCTGCACAATGACAGAAACAATCAACAAAACTAAAAGGCAACCTATGGAATGAAAAACGATATTTGCAAATTACACATCTAACAAAGGGTTAGTATCCAAAATATATAAAGAACTTATAAAACTCAACACCTAAAAACCAAATATTTCAGTTAAAAAATAGTCAGAAGGGGAGCCAGGATGGCTCAGTCAGTTGAGTGTCTGACTCTTGGTTTCAGCTAAGGTCATGATCTTGGGGTTGTGAGATCAAGCCCTGTGTCAAGGCTCTGTGCTCAGCTGGGAGTCTGCTTGGTATTATCTCCTTCTGCCCCTCCCCCACTCACTCGCTCTCTCACTCTCTCCAATAAACAAATAAATTTGTTTAAATGGGCATAAGGCATGAATAGACATTTTTCTAAGGAAGATATACAGATGGCCCACACACACATGAAAAGCTGCTCAACATCACTGACCACCAGGGTAATACAAATAAAAAATACAATGCATTAACACCTCACACCTGTCAGTATGGTTAAAATCAACAGCACAAGAAAGAACAGGTGTTGACAAGGATGTGGAGAAAGGGGGACCCTCTTGGTGGGAATGCAAACTGGTGCAGCCACTGTGGAAAGTAGTATGGAAGTCCCTCGAGAACTTAAAAATAGAGCTATTCTATGATCCAGCAATTGCACTACTACCCAAAGAACACAAAAATACTAACTCAAAGGGATACATGCATCCTGATGTTTATATCAGTGTTATCTACAAGAGCCAAATTATGGAAATAGCCCAAGTGTGCATCATTTGATGAATGGATAAGGAAGATATAGTGTGTGTATACACACAAACACACACATGCAAACACATGCACACAATGGAACATTTTTCAGCCATAAAAAAGAATGAAATATTGCCATTTGCAAGGACACGGGTAGAGCTAAAGAGTATTATGTTAAGCAAAATAAATCAGTCAAGAAAGACAAATACCATATGATTTTACTCAAATGTGGAGTTTAAGAAACAAAACAAGCAAAGGGGGAAAAAATGAGAAAAAGATCATTTAAGAAACAGTCTCTTACTTATAGAGAACAAATTGATAATTACCTGAAGGGAGGTGGGTGGAGGATGAGTAAAATGGGTGATGGGGATTAAGGAGGGTACTTGTGATGAGCACTGGGTGTTGTATGGAAGTGTTGAATCACTATATTGTGCACCTAAAAGTAATATTACACTGTATGCTAACTAACCGGAATTTAAGTAAAAACTTAAAAAAGTCAATGACTTAGAATATTAATTAAAAAATGCCTTTTCCTTATGACTTACCCTTATCATACACAGTCCTAGGGATTTATAATGTATATATACAAGAAGTGAAAATCTTGGAGACCATCTTAAAATTCTGCATACCAGTAACATTTGGCTTAAATAGAATAATGATAAGATTGATACAGTTTTTCTCAGAAATTGTATGTTTTGTGTTACTCGGCACTAATGATGAAAATAATAGGTTCCAATTAAAAATAAATTGCTATATATTCCTAAGAGAACATGAGTTACATTTTATTTCAAAGATACTTTTATTTAACATTTATAAGACTGTCCTTTGATATCTGAAAATCAAAATCTGACTTTCTGAATATTTTCTTGAATCTTGAATATTTTCACCCACAACTTACTTTTAATCTCTTGTATTTAGCTGAAACTAGAAATAGATATGCTAGAAAACCATACATGCATGTGCACACGGACACACACACAAAGTGTTCTCATTTGAGAATAATTTTGACCTTTGAGATAGAGACAAGCTTAGTTGAAAATCAATACTCGGGATATTTCTCAACAAAAAAAATAATTATTTAAAGGTTCAGTCTATCAGTAAAACATGGGTTAACATTTTACTACATTTGACAGAAAGTACATTTTCTTTTTTTAAATAACTATAAAAAAGTATTTTGTGCAAATAACATTTTCAAATCTCAAAAATGCGAAAGAATGTAATATAATAAACTGAATAAAAAAACACTGAGTACAGGAAGTGCAGTAGTTACGGTTTATGTGAGGTATAAGAAAGAAAAATAAAATCTACTAACCACAATGAGAAATAAATCCACTACAGACAAAACAGTGTATTCAAGAACTAAAAAATTAATGATGATTCTTTAGAAGATTACTTATCATATGAATCTAAGAAATTTCTTAAGAGTTAAAAGTAGTGAATTTGTAATATTAGTCAATTTTTCATAGACTATGCAGAAAGTTGTAATTTGTCTCAAGCATGAATTAACCAGATAATTGGATCAATTTTCTACTTCACCCTTGATGTCTTAAAGTGTGAACATTATCATCAACATAATATTACCTGAAAGAACTTCTTTAAATATGTATGTCTCCTTGGAACTATTGCCAAATTTGAATTACAGTTACTTGATCAGGTGGTCCATTGCTAAGAGAACAGAATGAGGGAAAATCCTGTCATTGAGAGTTTCCCTGACATATCTGATCGAAAGGTTTTTCTGTAGAACCTGTGTTTGACTGTATGTTCATATTAATCAGCTGCAAATAATGGTAAATTTAACATTACTTAACAAAGTGTTTTTAGAGTCATAATCTAATTTGACTTTTATATTAATCATGAGGAGTAGTAATTTTATTCTCATGTAACACCTATTTTACCAACCACCGTGCCACCAACTAATATAGCAATCCATATTCAACAAATTTCTCCTCTCCCAGATTTTTAAGGTAATCTTTGAGACTCCTATATACAGAAAAACAAAATGAAACACAACACAAAACAACAAAAGCTGCTTGGCACAGGTAATTCATCGACCATCCCCTATATGGTAATATCCACCCAGTCAGATACTGCCAAAGTATGACCATACACATGCAGAATCACTGGCACTTTCACCAAAATTTCACAAAGAATCACTAATTTCCCCCAAACACCAAGGCTTTACTGTCATGTTAAGTTTTTGTCTATTTTCATGAACGAGGAGTTTTCATGTAGAAGATCAATTATTCCTCATGCAAATGCACTTTTTGCAGGCCTGCCCTGCCCATTTGTCAGGAAGGCAAATATGCCAAGGCATTTGTAAATTCCAGGATTCAATGCACTTTAGATCCAAGTCAGGGCATGACTTCCTCTACTTAAACTAAGCTTCCTAACTTCGAGTGGGAGGGTCAGTCGGTTAAGCACCCAACTCCTGATGTCACTCACCTCAGGTCTTGATCTCAGGGTCCTGAGTTTGGGCCCTGCTCCGGCCTCTATGCTGGGTGTGGAGCCTACTTAAAAAACTAACTAACTAACTAAGCTTCTGAAACTCAACTCAAATTACAGATGAGGAAACTGAGGTCAAGAAGGAGGTAAATACTCAGATCAATGTCACACAGAAAGCAGGAGGCAGACATGGGACACATATTTTCTGTTACCAAAATCTAAGCTTTTTCCCCTAAAGGAACTTCCCCCAAAATAATTCTTGACAATTCTTTAGATAGTAATAATATGGAAACACATAATATATGTATTTCTCACACACACACACAATGTGTTTGTTTTCCTTCTTAACAATACCTTTCCTTAATGAACTTGAATCAAGTGGAACCAAACCAAACAGATCTGAACCAGGTCTTCCCTTACTATCTCAAAATGATTCCCCATCTTCCAATTTCCCTTCAAATGTCCTCATTTTTTCCTTGAATTAAAGATTGTAATTTATCTTCCACATGTGCACCTACTAAATAGTTTAAAGAGTTTTTTTTTTTTCTAAGATTTTATGTATTTATTCGACAGAGAAAGACACAGCGAGAGAGGGAACACAAGCAGGGGGCATGGGAGAGGGAGAAGCAGCCACTCTTTCTCTCTATTACTGTTGATTCATCCATATATTTTAATGATAGTTGATGGGAGTAATTTTGAGGTGCTATAAATCTATAATACGGATTTACATATTAAATTATATACACTACTGTGTATTAATTAATGCATTTTGTTTCATATTTTTCAGCTGTTTGAATTAATCTTTCTAGATAGAAAATATTATGGAATTTATTGTACAAGATNTGGATTTACATATTAAATTATATATACTACTGTGTATTAATGCATTTTGTTTCATATTTTCAGCTGTTTGAATTAATCTTTCTAGATAGAAAATATTATGGAATTTATTGTACAAGATGTTAAAGCAGATTTTTGCAAGTAAAAAATAATTCTAAAATACTTGAGTTCTTTTCAGTGAAGAGGTATAAATGAAAGGTCTTCCTAGTTAACTCTTTGTCAATGAAGTAATAATTAATCAGAACTCACTTTTGGATTCTGGATTTCAAGGATTCCATTAGGCAAAATATCTTAGTTTTATTTGTTTGTTTTTGTTTTTTGGGTTTTTGTTCTGTTTTGAGAGATAGAGAGAAAGTGTGACTGGGGGGGAGGGGCACAGAGAGAGGGAGAATCTTAAGCAGGTTCCAAGACCAGTTTGGAGCCTGAGGCAGGGCTCAATCTCACGACCCCGAGGTCATGACCTGAGCAGAAATCAGGAGTGAGACACTTAACCAACTGAACATCCCAGGTGCCCCATTTTATTTATTTATTTAAAAATTTTTTTTCAAGTTTTTATTTAAATGTGTTAGTTAACATTCACTATAATATTAGTTTCAGGTAAAGTATCCTTTTTTAAACCCTAATTTCCTTTTTTAAAATCAAATGCATTTTTCAAGTAAAAGAAATATACTTGGACAGTTTTCACCAATAAAGGCTAAAATATATTATATGCAGTAACAAAAACTTAAATGTCTTTTAGCCATTATCTATGTATTTCCTCTTGACTATTTTTGATAAAAATTTCAGCATAAAGAGNGCAGTAACAGAAACTTAAATGTTTTTTAGCCATTATCTATGTATTTCCTCTTGACTATTTTTGATAAAAATTTCAGCATAAAGAGTTGAGAAGTTTATTCAGTGAGTTTGTGAAGAAAAGTGTTAACTCAGCAGGTCTGTGTTGTTCAAACCCTGCACATTCCCCAAAAGAAGACATATCTTCAGGACTGGCACTTGGCCAGCCACTGGGAGATGAATTCTGAGCCCTTAAAATATTCTGCCTGACAAGAGCATTTTTGTATGCCTGAGGCCTTGGGCTGCAAATACCAGTCTGGTCAGATATTTAAGCTAACAATGTCATTTATAGCAAATGCTTGTTTTGTGCTCTTGTCTGGGGTGGGTGGGGCGGCAGGGTGGAGTCTGAGTGACTGAAGTCGGTCACACAGGTGTTGCATAGTTAAGCATCAGACCTGCAATAAAAACTCTGGACATCAAGGTTTAGGTGAGTTTCTCTGGTTGACAACACTTCAAATTTTACACTTGAGGAAATCAAGGTACACAAAGGTTAAATAATGTCCCTCTGGTCACATAGTAAGCAAGAAAACCTGGAATTGACATGAATTGGTTCAGCTCCAGATAGAGTCCATTAACTACACAGGTGATAGCATTTATAATATTCAGTGGCACAATTATGCATGTGTATTTATATTTCTTTATATATTGTGAAAAATAGTATAATTCCACATCCCCTGCATTCTAATAAATAAGAAATGTGAGGCACAAAGAAATCTGATTTTATTTGGTATATAAAAATTATTTTTTTAAACTGCTGTGACTTTTTTCTTTGTTTTTATTCTCTATTACTATTAAATGTGCATTTTTGCTTTAGACTGACAAAAGGGGAAGGAGAAAGAAGATCTGTGTATTAATTCAATTTACAGAAACATAAGACTTAACTCATCTTTTTCCTTTTAAATCTTTCATTTTTTTTTTAAGATTTTGTTTATTTATTTGACACAGAGAGAGAGATTACAAGTAGGCAGAGAGGCAGGCAGAGAGACAGGGAGAGGAGGAAGCAGGCTTCCTGCTGAACAGAGAGCCCGATGCGGGCCTCGATCCCAGGACGCTGAGATCATGACCTGAGCCGAAAGCAGAGGCTTTAACCCACTGAGCCACCCAGGCGCCCTAAATCTTTCATTCTTATGAATGAAGTTACCCTCCAGTACCCACAAAAACTACTGATTTTCCAAATCACCAAAAAGTTCAAGTATGGGAGGAAGTGAGTTGGGAAATGAATTACCCTAATACTATCCCTTAATATCTATGTTTTAGAGATTTACAAAAAGATTTGCATGTAATTTTTCATTTCTGAAAGCCAATAACTTCCCCAGGTGCTGTATATTAATATTTTATAACATCTAGTAATTATATATTGCTTTTAAAAATAGCTATGGGACATGAATGCAAGGAGGTATGGATAATCTTTCTGAAAAATTATATATGAGCAGATGGATACCACATGAAGTAGATTAATATGTTAATTGTCTAAATGGAAAAGCCTGTCATGCAATTTTGGGCTATTAATGAGATCAAGAATCCCAACTCTGAAACAAAGAAGTGATTGTATGCCATTGGTTAAGTAGATTTTTGCCCTTGCCACTCTGTCATTTTGTAGAGTAATTGCTCCCATAGGAAAAAATAAAATTGTTAGATCAGAAAACAGTGGAGTCGTTACCTCTGCATTGCTTAAAATGACCATGTTCATTGCAAGAATATTAGCAGACCTGCTAGGCCTGCATTAAACGGAGACAAACTAAGCCCTTGAAAATATTATTTGAGTACCCCAGTTTCATTATTAAAAAGAGATAGTCTGAACAATGGTAAACGTTAACTCTGCATGTGTAAAATTTAATTTTCTCTGTTAACACGGCAAATAAGCATTACCAATTTTTTCTTTATTTTCAGATTTTAAAAATATAAATCATTTTTAGTAGTAAAGATGTTTTCTTGTTAAGAAAACCTTAGTCAATTAGCTTTCTATTTAGTCAACAGTCATAGACAGCATAATATTTATAACTTTTATAAGCACTTAAAGTAAATAGAGAAGATGGTCTGCATTCCCCTATCACTAGCACCAGTGTCTTAAATCAATTTACAACCAGTGTTGTAAAGCTATAATAATACCTGCCTTGCCTACCTCCAGGGTTCCTGTGAATTAGATAATTAATGGAAATCTAGATAGTATATATGAAATCAAGATTTAATACATTTTTTTTCAGTGAATCATAATAGATTCCCCTTATTGATAGTCTATGTCAGGAATTTTCAGATACTTTCAGTCAGCAAACAAAGCCCTCCCTCCTCCAAAAATGTCCATATTTTACCTAATACCTGGAACTTGTGAACATATTATGTTACAAAACAAAATAACATTAAGGTTGTAGATGTAATTAAAGTTGGTAGTCGGCTAACTTTGAGATTGGAGATTAGTCCTGGATTATCTAGATGGATCCCATGTAATCCCATGAGTTCTCAAATGTGGAGAAGGGGCAAAGAAAAGGCCAGGGTGATGTAACATCACAAGAACTCAATCCTGCTTTGCTGGCTTTGAAGATGAAGGGAAAGGGCCATGGGCCAAAAAATGTAGGTGGTCTCTAGAAGCTAGAAAAGGCCAGGAATGGTTTTTATTCTCTAAAGTCTCCAGAAAAGAAAACAGCTCTGCTGACACCTTGATGTTAGCCAAGTGAGACAGATGTTGAAATTCTGACCTATAATAAATTTGTATTGTCTTAAACTACTAACTTTGCGTTAATTTATTATGAAAGCAATAAAAAAACCTAACACAATAATATAAATATATTACCTCTTAAGTCTTCAAAGTAGTTTTTCTTTTACTCACGAGTTGTAAAGGAGGGTATTTAGTCTCAGATACTTTGTTATTTGTAAAACTAACATAAGTCTAAAATATATTTTGCCAAACTCAAAGTCAATTCTCCATCTACCATATCACAGTACTTCTTAGTTGGGTAAATATAAGATAAAATAGTTTTGATAATACACGGCTTGATAGTAGTAATATTTTTAGAGAAACAGCCTCATTACATAACATGAAAGTGTAAGTCATGAAATCTCAGATGTGCATCATAAAATGAAAGAAAAACTACTTGTTAAATAGTTAACATTTCTCATAACAGCATCAAGAAATCTCCACCAAAGTGTCCTCAAACAAGTCGGATATTTTTGAAAAATAAAACTTCAGTTTTTTAATCAAGTAGTCCTGGGAGATAAGACATTCCTCTTTTTTTTTTTTTCCATTTTGTGCAAATGGATAAGCAACATCGGGCAGAGTTGCATTTTTGTTGTCTTCTCAATGAAAATATTGTCAATTAAAGCTTTATTGGGACAATTAAGTGAGATTATGTACAAAGAGTTCTCTTAAAGCAAGAGACATAGATAAGGATGTCAATGACTAGAGGATATTATCATTGTCTTCAAAATTTACTCAAATCCACCCTGCAGTATTTAAGTGACATAGAAAGGAGTTATAATAAAGCATACTTTTTAAAAATTAGCCTCTTTTTATTAAATAGGGAAGACTGACTAAGTGCAAAATGCCACCGAAATGATTGCAAAGAATAATCAAAAAGGTGTTAGCCATACAGGATAAAAAGAAAGAAAAGAAACAACACAGGATAAAGAATGAAAAAGGAAAAGCTGATACAGGAGTGGGAACTGATACCACAGTGGAGAAAGTTATAAATCTCTGGTCCTGCAGAACAGAATTAGCACTAGAAGAGAGCAAAATCAGCCTGCCCACTTCCAGGGAGGAGACTGGACACGTCTCTCCAGAAAAATAATAATTATATATCGTGCTAAACACTATTCATTAAATGAGACAGTAGATGAAAATATTTCTAAACACATAATGAGTAAGAATGAGAAGGAAAATAGTAGTGAATTCAAGAAGAGAGAGTATTTGTATGATTATTTAAGGTGAAAGAGAAAAATAGATAAAAAAAAGTCTTATGTAGCATTGAGGTACATTTTAAGTTCAGATCAGGTATTTATTGCAATGATATAACTGCACATGTTAACAGAATGGGCTATCGCTGACAAGTAGTGGCTAAATTGAGTCACAGATAGAATTTAATAATAGAGCAGGTCAAAAGTAAAAGAAATAAGGAGAAATTGATGAACTGTGGAGCAATAGATACAGAAAAAGTTAAAGAAAGGCGATAGGTAACAGTTTGGGAGAAAATGGTGCAATCAAGGATTTGAAATTCTAGATATAAAAATATCTCAAAAGGTTACATGGGATACCTACAGCTCCTCTCTGTATGTTCCTTCATGAGAAGGGAGGAAAACATTCATTAAACATTGCAAGTTTATGGTATTAGGAGAGGGAAATTACTATATCATATTTTCACTTATATGGCTGTAGTTTGGGCAAAATAATTTGCTTAATATTATATCCTTGAAAACACTAAAGATAGTTTTGTTTTGTTTTGTTTTTTGTTTTTTGTTTTTTGTTTTAAGAGAGAGAGAAATAAAGAAAAAGCAAGCACAAGCCAGGGTGAGGCAGTGGTGCTGGTGGTGCTGGCGGTATGGGAAAGAGGAGGCAGGGGGAGAGAGAATCGTAAGCTAAGTGTGAAGCCTGATGAGGGGCTTGGGCTTGATCTCACAAACCTGAGATCATGACCAGAGCCAAAATAAAGAGTCGGGGGTTCAACCAACTGAGCCAACCAGGAACCCCAAGATGGTATTCTATTTTATTCAAAGATGCCTTACCATCAAGCTGTTTTTTTTTTTAACATATTTAGGTGTTTATAATTCGCATATTTATTGAGAGTCTTTTATGCATCAGGAATTCTGCTAAATTCTAGTACACAGTAATAAACAAAACAGATATTATTCCTGTCCTCACAGTGCTTATAACCCCTTACAAATTTAGGAAAAATTTAATGTATTTCTCTGGTTTACATGACATTATATTAAACAAAACTTAAAGTTTATTATTTATAAGTAGATTTCTAATCCATTTCCTGGCTTGTAGTTTTGTATATTTATTATGGTATCATTGAAATCCATAGAGGTAATGTTTCATATGAAGTCTCAAACCCTAAATATATTAAGAAGTCATCATAAACAAACTAAATAACTGCAGCATTCATTTGACAAAAAAAATATTAATTTATCCAAAAAACTAGACAATTTGCTTTAGGATGTATCAGTACTGATTCAAGGAATGAAACCATCAGGTTCTATGAAACTCTGCTCAGGTAATATTTCATTTTTGCTTTGTTAAACGTATACTTCATTTTTTCCACAGTTTAAATGGTGTCAGCAAAAAGAAGATTCTTATTAAACTCTTTATAATGAGGTAACTTCCAAGAGATACATGAAGACAAACAAACATGGAAAAGAATTTGGTGTCTTTATGAACTATGAATTAATGGTGTAAACTATATTTCGGTGCCCAAAGAAATAAAAGCAGCTATTTTATTTTTTGCTTGCTTATTATGGGTAAATTAATAATTTTTAATGAATATAAGTAATCACAAAATAAGTATTAAGAGAATATCTTTTAACACTGCAACAAACCAAAACTGATATTTTTTTACAAATTATAACATTTCTGAGAAAGTTAAAAAAGGACATGAAGTTTCACATTTGTCTTTTTACTGTTAAATCAAATATGACTGTAGTTTAAATATTATAAAAACTCCTTAGCCTTGCATTTTGTAGTAAATTTATCAATATCCCTTCCAACTTTAAAAATCACCTTTATGTCTTATTTCCTTAAAAATGTATTTGTCTTATTTTAACTTTCATTTTATTTTTAAAGTATAGAAGGCATGATTTTTAATGGAATTTGTAACAGTAAAATATGCTTTATGATGTGTTTTCCTTTTGATTTTCAATTCTGTTTAATATAAGGAATTACAGAATGACTTTTGTTAAAGGAGGTAGATATTAAACCAAACTAATGAGTGAGAACCAACTATGGAATGTGTCAGTTATTAGTAATGCTGAATAGTAGCTCTTCAGCATATACCAATGAAGACTACACCACATGTGAAACATGCTATGATTCTGAATTCTTCACAGCAATCCCCAATATGGTGATCACTATCATTAATATCTGTTTCCAATCTTGGAATAATAAAGTAAAAATAAAGTCCTGTAATGAGTTGGAAAAAATGGGTAAATATTATTTATTAAGGCAGACATATACTTGTAACTGCCCTCTTGTGGTCATAGAAGATTACTTGATGAATTTACTTTAATGGCTACACCACTGAAAATAGCCAAAGGAATTTTAGATAGCTAAGGCAATCTTTGTAAGAATAGGACTTGGCTCAAATAAGCCTAGGGGGGAAAAAAATCAATTGCTCTTTCATATTTTATAATCTGAGAACATAATTCAAAAATAAATTATTGGGCATAAATTATGATTGAATTCTACTAGAATAACATGCTTTAATCCCAACTTTATGTGATCAGTCAAGAGGAAACTATTTGACTTTATAATATTTTAGCACTTTCAGCTTAATTAAAGATACAAACGTTAAAGTTAACACTTAGGACATCATCAAGATTTGTGATACTCTCCAGGGCATCATGCATCCATAAACCAACAAAAGCATCTGTAAATAAGCTATTTCCTTCTTGGACTGAGTCTTGGTGAATGTCTTTTAAAATAATAATTTCAGAAGGCCACTAAGAGTTGTGTGGCCTAGAAACTACCTCACAGGGGTGAAGGAGGGAATAGAATGGCTCTGAAGATAATGACAAGAGTTGTGTCTTCCTTCTGTTCCTTCCTTCATTCCTTCTGAAGGGGTCTATGAAAGGTGAGTCATAACGTATTTGTTGTATTTTATTTTGTGAAAATCCATTGCCATGGATTTCTAACGTAGACTTTCTGCTATTTTTATATTAATATGATAAAATTGTAAAGGAGAACAAGCACCCAGTAAGAAAAGATTAACACTAACTCAATTAACATGTTATGATAAAATGAACAACTAACTAATTCCTTATTATATGTTAAGTCTCCTGCCAGATGATTTATAAGGTAACTCTCGTTTCACTTTTCTTAAGGCTTTTTAAACAACCAGATATAAATTGAAACATCCAGAGACAAACTAACAACATTTTCAGTCATTAAGTAAGCTATAGCATTAGAGAGTCATCTTATAAAAAGAATATGCTTTTTAAAAATATTTAATTATTTATTTGAGAAAGGGAGAGAGATAGTATGTGCACAGACTAGTGAGCAGGGGGAGGGGCAGAGGGAGAAAATCCTCAAGCAGACTCCCCACTAAGCACGGAGCCAGATGCGGCACTCAATCCCAGGACCCTGAGATCATCATCTGAGATGAAATCAGGAGTTAGATGCTTACCTGATTGAGCCCATCTAGGTGCCCCAAGAATATCAACATTAGAATAGTATTATTATTTTTCAAGATAAAGGTATTAAATAATTTAAAATTATACACAAAAAGCATTTCAGATAATAAGGAGAATATATGACAGATAATTTCTAACAAATCATACATTCAGAGTTTAAAATCCCTATTAAGTGCCTTTACGGGCCCATGAAGGTAACATTTATGCAGATCAAGCACATCTTCTTTATAATGGGCACCGAGATAGAAATAACATGGAGAATCATTCCTATAAAGCAAAATGTAAATGTTAAATAAATTGTGCACCTAGCCCATCAGGTTTCATCCTTGTCTGGACTGGGCAATTTAAAGCCATTTGGTCAAGTCATGAAGTCCAGCCTGAGTATTGACTGGGCAAGTCCTATGTCTGGATGGCAATTTCAATACAGTGACTATAATTCCAGAAATCTCTGATTATTCATTATCCATTTCCCCAGCCCAATCTAGGCTGTTTAGAGCTTTGAATTTAGAGAATATTTGGATTCAGAAATACACCTTGGTTTTCTGGCTTCTTGGTAGAGGGTAGATTATTACTTTGTGCTTTTGTGCTTTTGTGCCTTTTGCAGTTCTCTCTCCTCTACACAAAACATAGCCAATCTGTTTGAGAATTACCAATTGTATTATATCCCAAATCTCCTTATGCTACAAGTGTGGTATTACAGGCTTTTACTCCATCGGTGAAAGTACTGCAGCCAGCAGAAAACCTTCAGCTATCAGCCCTTCACAGAACCAGTTGAAGAGAGGGCCCCAGAGCAGCCAGATCAAACCACTGGTCAATACAAGTAAATAAAGGCCCAAACCCGTCACCCCAACTTGGGCCATGCCAGCTTCGGGTTAGCTGAAACCTTTGCTACATGAAACTGTCTTGCAACTCAACTTCTCCCTCTGCCTACTCCTGCCTTCTTCCCTCCCATTCCAGAGATGATGATCCCCAAATCACTCATTAATACATATCTCATGTATTATTATTATTATCTAGAAATGTTCAGCTGCCTAGAAATAGGAATATAGAAATCAGATAGTGGTATTTACACAAGGTGGGAGCCCAGAAGACAGTATGGATTAGTGGAAAGGAGGGCAGTGGACCCCAGCAGACCTGGGCTGGAATCGGCTTTGCCACCTAATATTGCTAGATGAAACCAAGGGTCTATAAAATCTCTCAGAGTAGACCTTGAAAACTGGCAACACTTGGCCTAAATTTGGTTTTGTTTCACCCACAGAACAGTTAAAGACATGATTCAATTGCCAATATTAATACAGGACTATTTCAGGACCATGATCTCAGGGTCCTGGGATCGAGCCCCACATGGGTCTTTCTGTCAAATTAACAAATAAAATCCTTTTTTTAAAGATTTTATTTATTTATTTGGCAGAGTGACAGATTACAAGTAGGCAGAGAGGCAGGCAGAGAGAGAGGGGGAAGCAGGCTCCCCACCGAGCAGGGAGCCCCATGCGGGGCTCGATCCCAGGACCCTGGGACCTGAGATCATGACCTGAGCCGAAGGCAGAGGCTTTAACCCACTGAGCCACCCAGGCGCCCCAACACCATTTCTTATTTCACAGCTATTCCCACCATTTATTTTACTTGACCAATTCTTTTGCATTTTGAGTACAAGAGGATAATGTTATCTACCTTTTAGACAAAGATATTGGGAATAAAACACTCAACACATTTCTAGGTATTTAGTGGATACTTGTGCCCCCCCCCAATTTATACCTTGAAGCCTTAACCCTGGTGTAATGGGATTTGGAGATGGGTCCTTTGGGAGATAATTAAAGGTTTAGATGAGGTCATGAGGACCATGCCCTTATAAGAAGAGATACCAGAGACATTAGGTGAGGTTTATAGGTTAGGCAGGAAACAGGTGAGTCCAAAAGTAAGGTGATGTCCTGGAAGAGGAAATTTCTTTTCAATGATTTCTATATATTAAATGTTAATTTTATTTCATGTTTACTTAATGTGTCTATTACAAATTTGAGTTTAAATAATAATAATGTTTTTATAGAGAGCATTTCAGATTCTCTGATTATTTTGATGATCATAGTTCTTTCTCAGGCCAGAGAAAGGCACACACTGTTATCATATGGTAGCAACTACTCTAAATTGCTGGCAATTTTTTCCCTGAAATAATCAGTAGTCAATAGAAGATGATCTTTGCCAATTCGAGCTCATCTCAGTGTCGGAAGAAAAACAGAAGTTACAACCTTCTTAGATGCATCCTTTGTTTGATATTTAATCGCAAATAAACTCTATATTACCACTTTTTAAATAACACAATTGGAATTATGCTTGATAAGAAACATTTACGGAAATAAAGACATCTAAAATAAATTTTAAAAATACGTATTTTAAATTAAAATCCACTCTTTCATACTTTCTCACATTCCATGACACAATAATCACATACTGAGAATATGGGAAAACTTTTTAAGTATTCACACTTGAAAATATGAGAAATGTTACCAAGTCATGTCACGTTAATACACTGCCACCTTTGTGGAAGTACTTGCTGAGAAACATCTTCAGAGTTTGTTACAGTATCTTTCCAAGAAAGAAAATAATGTCAAACTGATAATGCTACACAATGTTAGCTTTCTACTTTTTCTTCTCTTCTTTACTGCTAATAGAATCCCATTTTGTCTGATTTTATGCTGAGTGTCCAGTCCACACCTGAGTCAAGACTCAGGGTTGGTCTAGTCCACGTATAATCATCCTATGACCTGATTTTCTAGCTTCAGTTCTAAGTGAGGTTATCATATGATTCTATTATTATCAATAAAACCTAAATGTACTCAGTTGTAGTTGGTGATTTCAGGTACCTTGGAAAGTTTCTATCATCTCAATAAAGAGGATGGATGCAGCTGGTAGTCCTTTTGCCTTTCCTCATCCTCTTGCTTTGATCTGGGTTATGATCTTTGTTGCTGAGGCAGTCTGCTGCCTAATAAAACCAAATTGTTCCACTTTCATTTTTAAATAACAGCCAATTCTTTTTTTTAAAGATTTTATTTATTTATTTGACACAGAGAGAGAGATTATAAGTAGGCAGAGAGGCAGGCAGAGACAGGGAGAGGAGGAAGCAGGCTCCCTGCTGAGCAGAGAGCCCGATGTGGGCCTCGATCCCAGGACGCTGAGATCATGACCTGAGCCGAAAGCAGAGGCTTTAACCCACTGAGCCACCCAGGCGCCCATAACAGCCAATTCTTATAAACAGCTTAGTATACACAGAACAGCATGCTATGTGCTTTATTTGCATTTTACCTTATGTAATCTCAACAAACAGTAGATATAAATGAAATATTGTTTATCCTTGTATATGAGGACACTGAAGCTCAGTGAGAAAAAAATTGGCTTGCCTATGGTCACAAAGCTACTCAGTGGAAAAGCTGGGAAGTGAACTCAAGATCATCTGATACTAACAAGATATCTTATGTATCATTATGTCATGCTCCCTTTTATTTACACAGAAAATGACCTCTGCTCAGGAAACACATAGAGTCACCAAATCAAAAATAAATTCATAGACTGTATTTCTGCTAGCACCTTACCTTCATTGTAATTTTTCATTAGTGACTAAAATCCTCATTAAGAGCTGTTAATAAATCTGAACAGTTTTTCTATACTTTGAGAAATTTCTGATTAGTTGCAACCAATGTCCAAAATATTTCCTCAGAATCCAGGCCCTATAAGTAGGCTTTTCTTGGGAATCAGTTTGGATTCCATTTTAAGTGTGGTTTGGGAGGAACGCAAGACCCCACATGACCTTAGGTATACCTCCCAGGGGCTACCCTATTGAAATGCTTTATTAATATGAGCTGAAAATTTTTCCTCAGTTAAGCCAGCAAAGACAGGGAATGTTTATCAGGAGGCATGAGAAAGCACAGAAGTGGCCAGAGCTACTACTATTCCTGTATCTTGTCTCCATCTGCCCTTCCAGATCCACCTTCACATTTCATAGCCATTCTCTGCCTTGATGGATTCCCCTGTATAGGCCTTGATGGATTCCCCTGTATAGGCCACAGCAGAAAGCTCCTTTGCTCACTGGAATCCTGTTATGTTTAGCCAATGGGGACATTCAATAAAGATGAGAAGGAAGGAAGAGGCAAGGTTTTATTTCCCTGGCTCCTTTAACATGCATTGTCTCTGATTAGATACATCTAGCACACTAAGATAAAATTTCTATCAAGTTCACTTTCTATACAAGCCTTCCATCTTCCTAATGAAGGCAATTTCTTCCTTTAATGTCTATTCAGACCTAATAAAGGTAACAGCTCTAGTATGGCCAAAACCCTTGTGATTCCCTTCATTTCACCCATACCTCTGAAAATAGTCTCTGTTAAACCCTTCTTGACTTATCAAAATTGTATGGCTATTTTTTTTTCCCCTGCAAAGTCTCTAATTGGCATGTCTATTGACACTATATTCATAGTTGAAAAAGCAGGAAAAAAATTAATCAAAGGATATTGAGATGTTGAAGAAGAGTGAGTACCAAAAATAAATATCAATGTGTAAATGTGTCTGTTGCTTGTCTTTTTTTTTTTTATGTAATTGCATCCATAGAAAAGTTGGAATAGTTTACACATTTTGAATTACCTCAGTATTGGGAAAATATTGGAAGAAAAAGTCCGTAAAGATACTATAGAAAAATACAGTAGGACTTCTTTGTTGCATTTGATTTTGTATGCATTATTTAAAGACAAATTTCAGTAAAATATTTTATACTAAATTATATTGTTGCAATTGAGATACAGTGTCTTCAGAAAATCTCTACAAAATAGTGTTATTTACTACAAAGTAGTTGCCTCTGACCCTACCTTCAACTATAATATTTACTAAAAAAGGTATTTATTTAAAGTTAAATGTGAAAAACATTCTTTTGGGAGGTTAATGAGCATTAGTGATGACAAAATGCATCCATCGGTCTAATATTCTTTTTTTTTTAAGATTTTATTTATTTGTCAGAGAGAAAGATATCAAGAGAGCAAGCACAAAAAGGGAGAAGAGCAGGCAGAAGCAGAAGCAGGCATCCTGCTGAGCAAGGTGTGAGCCTGATGATGTGGAACTCGATCCCGGGACCTTGGGATCATGACCTGAGCCGAAGGCAGACACTTAACCCACTGAGCCACCCAGGTGTTCCCATCGGTCTAATATTCTTAAGCAACTTGCAAAAATAAAGGTAAATAGGACCAATATTATTGGTAGTAGAGCTATAATCATCTTTAATATGATACATTTAGAATCTCGAGATTTTCTAATTCTCCATTCTCTAAAACTTCCTGATAAATACAAAATTTTTGCTGTATGCCTCAATTGTTGTGGTTGTTAGATAATGATTAATAAGCAATTATGGGTGATGAATGAATACCAAATCTAAAATAGGTATTATTTACTGAGTAGTTTTGGCTTAGTAATTTTAATTTTAAAAACATAAATGATGACTCTAGAATAATCTCATAAGCCTTTTGGGATATTGCCTTAAAATCCTGCAACTGACAAATATGAATTATTGTGTGGGAACAAGATGCCATAGTATAGTAAGAGAAGAAAAAAATAGAAGGCATATATAGTGGATACTTTCAAATTAGTAGATATGTATCGTATGTCTGAAACACAAATTGTTATTGAATGTTGGTATATGTTTTTATTTACATTGGCTAATAAATATGGGGTAAATTTGATTAGTCATATAATAAAGAAGTTGAAGTAAAAGTGGTAAAGCTTGAGAGTTGTAAAGAATTGTTTCAATTTACATTTCAATTTGCTATTCTAATTCAAACCCCAGTAATAATATCATAATACATAATAATTTAGTAAAGTGGAATATATTTCATTAGCAGACTGAAAATATTAAATGTAACTGACACTCGAATGCCTCCAGTAAACTCTAGAAGTTCTTAGTATAAAACAAGAATTTCACAATTAAGGAAATAAGAAATTTTATTTATGTAACCTCATGTTTTAAAAAATTCAGCTTTTATACATGTGACTTTCTAATTAAAATTGTAATCTAGAGTGCTATGTTATTTACATATTTTTCTCTACCACAGTTCATTATGTTCTATTTACGTTTATACCTCTAGCACATAGCCTAAAACAACACACAGTAGCCATTATACAAATTTCTCTCGTGACAACAGTTTTGCTTTCCTTACCCTGAATACAGTCTTTTGTTTTGACTTATAACTAGTTCATTGAAATTCTTAAATATACATGTATTTATATATGCATATCTATACACCCATACAGATAAATCTTTCCACTTGATAAACATAGTTTTAAGTATATATCTTCAGTTTACAACATCTGATTTCTACAATTTATATTTGCATTGTTCTTGTTCTTCTATGTATGTATTTAGTAAATATTTTATCTATCATATATGAACCGAAAACGTCATTTGAAAGTGTAAACTCTCATCTGCTTTCTACTTTTCTTAAAAAGTGAAAGCTGCCTTTTGGCTGGAACTGCCATCTTCCAGTAATTGGCCAAAATGACTATCACAAAGGGAAGAGGGGAAGTACCTGCTAATCTGTTCTCTAGGCTTTTAGGAAACAAGGAGTCATTCTTTAGGCCACATATATGCAAATACACAAGAAAGATGATTTTGTAGACATCAGGGAATAGGCTCTATTCCAAAAGGAATGCAAAACAACAAACAAACAAACAAAAAACAAAAAGAAATGCCCCCGATATGACCATGGCAAAACTGACAGAGTTTGCAACTCAGCATGTTACCAGCATTGTTGCAAACAAACCAGTTAAGGGCAAGATTCTTGCCAAGAGAATTAATGTACACATATTGGGCATAGTAAAGCACTCCAAGAGAGTAGACAGCTTCCTGAAGCCAGTAAAGGAAACTGATCAGAGAAAGAAGGAAGTCAAGAGGAAAGTACTTGGGTTCCACTGAAACACCAGCCTGCCCCACCCAGAGAAGCACCTTTTGTGAGAACCAAAGAAAAGGAATTTGAGCTGCTGGAACCTATTCCCTAAAAATTTATGGCATGATAGGTTTGGTGGGGGGGAGAAGGCTAAAGTTTTCTTTCTGTCATTTAGTTAAACTAGCTTATTTGGTGAAGTTTTCACAGTATGTGGTTTTTCATCTGACCTTCAGACGAGTACTTTACTAAATGTAGCAAAATACCTTTTTTTTATTTCCTCCCCATGCTGGCACATTAGATGCTTTTAGTCATATTTTTCCTGTTTCTATTTAATTGTATAGGTGATACTAAAAAGAACTTGAGCCCTGGCTACTATGCTCATTATAAATGCCAACTGCTAACATATTCGTAAATAAATTTAGAAGTCTAATTTTATTATAGTATATAATAATTTGCTGCCTTACGTAAAATGCTGGTAAGCTAGGATCTCTATTGTGAAATCTAAGATATGTGATATTCATGGCCTTGAACATAAATCATTTCCTTTTTATTGATCTGTATCAATACACTTTTAAAACAGTATCTTGCCTAAGGCAGTGATTATCATCATCAATTGAAGTACAAATGGGACACTAATTAGTGAATTTAATGACTACAAATTTCTTTAGGCAACAGTTAGCATTTAGTATTTGCAAAAACAAAGATACGCCATTTATATTTTTCTAAGTATGCCCCTTATTTTTTTCTTATATTAAAATCATTCTGACATTTACAAAAGTGAAATTAAAACTGAACAGTTATTTGAAATTGGGAAGAGTACAATCTCATAACAAGCACATTCTCAGGGGAAGCTAATCACAAATACCAAAAATTGCTGGTAAAAATAATGAGCTTTAAATACTCACTTGCAGACAATGAGGAAAGTGGATCCCTGTATATTTTAATATTCTAGAAATATTAAATACAAATAAAAGTAACTTAATAATTTAATAGTGGATAAACAGAAATCAATAGCTGCAAAAACATGTATCTGAATAATTTTATATTAATCTAGAGTATGCCTACATATTTTTGATGCTTCACCTACTGTGTCATCTAAGATGAAAACCATCAGGATATGTCTTCCCATGGCAAGTCTCTAGGCTCTGTACCTGTATTACATCAAAAAGCCTTCCCATATAAGTGATACCATGTGAAGCTTTAAAGAATGCTTCATACATTTTTCACGTTTGTAAAAATGAAAAACTCAAGAGGGTAAAAATGGATTTTTTTAGTTAGCATATTTTTGAGCAAAGAATACATTTTCAGCAAACTTCCTACTGGGAAAACAGTAATTACTTAAGTTGGCAGCACACATCTGGCATAATAAAGACGGGAATATAAAAGTCCTTGATGTAACCCAAGTGTTTATCAGTTTTTAGAACACTCCTGTTCTTGCTAGATCCCAGGAAATATTTAATTAGGAATTGGCTCTCTTCTCATCTTCACCAACTCAAAGGGGCTGTCCTCTTTACCCTCCTGAGTGCTAAAGAGCTCAGCAGCATAAATAGCATCATATTCTATTTCCCAAATATCTCCATTAGTAACTAGAGAGGATGATAAGTCAAATCCTTTAGCTTTGGGATAAGAAAAGCAAAATCTGCATTCAGTTACAGAAATAAAAGTTCTCCTCAAACACTGGTATGCTTTTAAGAATTTGGAAATTCTCCATAATATTTTGGCTCCTGTCCTTTTGGAAGTGCTTTTAGCTGGCTGATACATAGCAATATAATTCCACATGTGAGCTGCCCCCAACCACAAACCAGAGGAACAATGGAGATCTCTAGATGTGCCCATATGTTACCGATATTCCCCAGATTATTACCGTGTTTTTAAGTTCACTAAATATTTTTATTGTTTAAGAGTGAATCGAATCTTTATTGCCAAAGTAATCCAATTTTATTATTTTAAAAATTCAAACAGTGCGTACACGGAAAAAACTGACTCCCCCGGAACACTCCATGCCCACTCTCAAGGAAGAGATAACTGTTACAATTGACATTTAATCTTTAATCTTTACTTCCAAGCTTACAAGTGTAATTTTAATTTCACAATATGTCATGGACATCTTTCTATGATAGTAAATATAAATCCTGCTTGTTTTAATGGAAAAACATTATTACACTCTTTAGATGTACAAAATTTATTTGAACAATTATTTATTACTGATACTTGTTCTCTCCAATTTTTTGCTTTTACCTATGATGCTATGTTGAACTATATGATATGCAGAAGAGAAGAAACGTATTTGGTAATAATACACAGCACACATTGAGCACTTTGGTTTTAAAATGTTATACATTATGTTATTTTATTTGATGAGTTGGTGTGTGGACCTCTTGAGGCAGTAGTTTTGTTATCTTACAGATGAGAAAATGAACATCAAAGAGTTTAAATGAATTAAGTAGTAGTAAGTTTCTATCTGAGAATCCAACCCTTTGCACTATAGAGTAACTTTCTCTTGACTAGATATTCCATTAACAGATATGCAAAGTAAGCATCAAGTGAAGATACTGAAAAAACAAAGTGATATAGGATTATTTTTTAATCTGTTCAAATGAATGAGTTAACCATTTCCCAAACTTATAAATAAATTGCTCTTCCTTCCTTAGTAAATGCAATTGAGTATTTGCGGGCACTGGATGATTAGCAAGACACAGTCCCTGTCACCTTGTGTACTTTGTTAATAGTTCTAATACAGGAGAGCCATAATACATAATTTCCATTAAAAATGAGAACCAGAAAACATACATAACAGGGAACAAGTAATTTGGTCAACTCTGCATGTACCCTTTCTTCTTAAAGTTAATATTTATTTGCTTCTTTTCATATTATAAGAATCTTTGAAATGTACAAGTCTTTTGTGATTAGAAACACAGTTCAATTAACATTTTATAAAAAGAACTTTATCACTTTTTAAAGATTAATTTATTTGAGAGAAAGAGAGCATGCACGCATGGCGGGGAAGGGGGAAAGAGCATCTTAAGGAGACTCCACTCTGAGCACAGCACCAAGGTAGGGTTCCAGCCTCCATGCGGAGATCACAACCCGAGCCAAAACCAAGATGGGAAGCTTACTGACTGGGCCACCCAGGCACCCTTTATGACAAGAACTTTAACACACAACTAATACAATATTTGATTAAAGCTACATTCGAAAAAAAATGTGTTAATTTAAGGACCACTCAGATATCATGGAGAGTTAGCACTCTGCTTCAGAGATTATTACCCTTTAAATTAAATACAAAGAGAGCTCCTGTCAATTATCTCAATGTTAAAAGTGAAGGATAAGCTCAACAGTATACTTCGATATTATCAATAAATCAGAGGTGTCAGATAATTTCCACATGGCTAGCATGCAAAGAAGTATAAAAAGGTAGTCATATAGCACAGTATAAAACACACTTCTTGCTGAAAATTTGTTTAAAAGTAGTATTTAAATTAATATCCTAATTTTATGCTTATCATTTTTATATATTAATCTTTATGAAATGTTTGTGTTGGGGTAGAAGCCTACTATTTGCCATAGTAGCTAACTATAATAAAGTAACACACCAATTAATTTATTTAACATTCAGCACCTCACATGTACTGGCACTGTGCTGAGATGCTGAGAATGTGAGAGTGAATTAGATATAGTCATTATCTTTATAATGCTTAAAGTGTAGTGATGATGAGATATAAGGAAATATGTAATTTATATATTAAAAGTAGACAATGAAAGGAAGTACATGATATCCTGAGTGTAGAGGTGAGGAGTTCCTAATATACTTTGGTGATATTCATAAGGCTCTCCAAGAGGAAGTGAAACCTAAAGGATGCATAGGAGACTTGCTGAAACAAAAAATGCTTACGGGAGAGAGACTGGGTAGAGAAGAAAGTACTGTGGCTAAAAGAAAAGTGGAAGCAAGGAAAAAGTCATCTTCAGGGAACAAACAGAGGGTCAGGAAAGCTGGAGTACAAAATATGAACAGAAGTGAAAAATGATGCTTAAGTGGAAAGCAAAGACCAAATCTTCCCAGCTCTTGCAAGTCATGTGAAGTGATTTAGACTTTACACTAAGAATAACGGCAAGACACTAATAAATACCATGCATTCTATCATCACACCTCTTTGTGAGAAACTGCATTTCCAGAATTTGAGATATATATATATATATATATATATATATATATATATATATATACACACACACATACACACACACACACACATACATACGCGCACACACACACACACACACACACACACACACACATATATATATATATGGCAGGTGGTTAAAGTTGTATGCTATTAAATATTTATTAAATACATACATATATGTTGATATATCACATATTATATTTTAATTATGGTATAAAAATTCATTTAATTAGTAACCCAAATAATGTAAAATATACTAAAACACCGCATACACTTCCTAGAAGAACAATTAATTCCAGGTAGAATATAGGGAAATGAGATAACCTGATTTAGGATGATCACAGAGATCATCACTCTCCATGAAAGAAGTGAACCACATCCTTAAGAGCAAAAGAGGAGGTTTTCCAGAGAAGAGGGTATTCTGCTTCAAGAATGTAATGTAGACATCCTGCTTGAGTTTTCAGCCCGCCAGCAATGCCCTATGGATTTTGCCAGCCTCCAGTATTATGTGAGCCAAATCTTTAAAATAGATTACAGAGAGATGGATAGATAAATAGATACATACATAGATAATAAATAAATTATGTATTATATATAATAAATAAATAGATAGGTATAGTTAGATAGATACAGATATATTTCCTACTAGTTCTGTTTCTCTGGAGAATCCTGCCTGATACAGATACACTGTTACGGGTTCATTTGTATTTCTACCTCCCAGAGATGTTGATGTCTGAGCCTGTAAAATTTTAGAATGGGACCTTAGTGAGAAACAACAGTTGTTACAGATGTACTTGGTCAAGATGAAGTCATACTGGAGTAGAGCGGGCCCCAATATGACTAGTGTCCTTATAAGAAGATGGCCATGAAAAGGCCCAGAGAAACAAGGAAAATGCCAAGTGAAGATACAGGTTAGACTGCAGTGATGCACCCAGAAACCAAGGAATGCCAAGAATTGCTAGCCATCAGCAGAAGCAGAGAGACTTGGAACGGATTCTGCTTCAGAGCTCTCAGAAGAAACCAACTCTGTCGACATCTTGCTTTTGGACTTTTAGTCTCCAGAACTGTACAAAAATTAATTTCTGTTGTTTTGAGTCACATGTTTTGTGGTACTTTGGAAAAATACTTACAAAAAAAGGTCTTAAAAAGAAAGAAAACTGCTACAACACTAAAACGTCAGCTTACTTGTGGTTGCCTTTTTTCTAAATTCTCAAAGGATAAATGTATTCCTCAAGTGTATATTATAGTACTGTACCTAACTAATCATTTCCCTAAATTAAAGTTCAGGCACAAGGCACATTAAGGAATAAATTATAAATATCTACTGGCAAACCAGGTCATCATATGTGTTTTAAATAACAATATTCAGATAGTATTTTCAACTAGGAAGATGTTAACAATCACTATTGTTAGTTAATTCAACTACTAGGACAGCCCATCCCCCAAAACCTTATGATGAGATATAAACAAACAGACTTCTTTTCAAATGCATGGATGCGAGTTCTCTCTCTCCCTTGCTACTTTTTCCATTTTGATACACAAACACAGACCAATAACTGCTCTTTTATGTCACTTGATATTCTTGATATTCTTCATCCTCAACTGGTCTTATAAAACTTTTTTTTTTTTGCAGGAAAAATACAGTGTTCTAGATTAATCTGTGGTAGTCCTAAGGAATTGGTAGATGTAATTTTGAAAAACAAATGTAAATGAATGAAAAGGTTTTTTTGCTAAAAAGTTATGTCAAAATATTTTGTTAACTGAGACAGAATAATACAGAACCTCAAATAAAAAGAAAAAAATGGGATTAGTAGAACAAAAAAGAATAAATTTTAAGAAGGATCAACCCCTCTCAAGTTATTATTCTCCTCTTAGAAAATTCCCATCTTCAGCAAGTATAAAATATCCCTAAATAACATACTTAAACGATAAAGATTACCTAACTTTGAGTATGCTGTATATCTTCCCCCAAAAAATGTATACAAGAAAAGAAGTAGTTCTTCCTGATAAATAAATACGCCTTCCTCTCTTCAACTCCTCACTGGCTACTCCTCCCCTGATACCCAACCTACATTTTTCAAATTAAAAAATGGAATGATTAAGCCCTAAAAAAAAGTAAAAGTAAAATATAAATATGTACAAAGTATCTAATAGATGGTTTTGATAATGATGTAGCAACTTTTATTGTTAAGTATCACCACTACTCTTTGTAGTAACTCTGAAATTCTGGGGAGGGCTGCTAGTCCCCCCACCCCTATGTCCAGGAGTTACCAAGACTTATTGAATCCACCTGTGTAAAGCCTCTTCATACTATTTTTCTTCTAGTCTCTATTCAAATTCCGGTATTTTTTCCTTATCTCAGTGGTCTCCAAATACCAAACTCCTTTTTCAATCCTTTGCACACTTACCTGGACCATCATCTGGAAGTACTGTCTCTACCTCTAACCCTTACTTATACAATGATTACTGTATTGTAATCTTACCTATACAATGATTATTTATCATTATTTATCAATGATATTTACCATTCAAATATTATTATATTCTTCTTCTCTCCCAGGTCTTTCACCTGGGCTGCCTTACTTGGTCTCTTAGTTTCTTTTCAGTCATATCGCTATGCAATATCCAAAATGGTTCCATAGAAACATCCAGTACAGAGTCTTATGTGTATACCCTGCACTCTCCCATCATTTGCCAATGTTTCTTCTCCTAGACCAGGTATGTTAAATTCTGTTTCATGGCCTAATGCAAATTCAAACAGTTCAATGAATGCTTTCCTGAAACACCCCATTTTTCATGTCTATCCCAAGCTGAAAGCAATCTCCTTTTACGAAAACGCTTTTATTCTGACTTCTTTTATGGCACTTATTTCTGCATTTTATTATGATTATTTATTATGATTTTCATAATTATTTATGATTTCATATTTTATTATGATTATTATGATTATTTTATTATGATTATGACAATTTTCCCAGCAGACAAAGTTAGTGGAAGGAGAAGTTTCACTTATATTTTTTCCATATTACAGACATTTACTAAACACTTAGAGGATGAAATGTTATATTAAGATGCAGGTAACTGGTCAGTAGAGACCATGTCTTGCTAAATCACTGTCCAATTAATATTTATTGAAGGAAGCATTACAGGCAAAAATGCAGTAAAGGTGATATCAGTGTATGATCTGTGAAAAATGTTCATGGTATGCAACACATAACACACACTATTTAATAGATATTCATAGGGGCTATGTTTCAAAAAGTGTGCTGGAAAGGCTGCTGGAATTGGATCCAATGTGGGCATTTATTTGGCAAACAAATTTTGGGTTTTAAACCAGATAAATTAAATTTTTATTCAGAAGCCAAGAACATGGCTCAGAAAACTGCCTACTATAGATTCTTGCTCATTCCCCTCTCCCAAGAATTCTTCCGAACATTACAAGGGGATCTCTTATTAAAGGAGAACATACCAGTATATAGCTTTAAATGATATTAAAGATTGTTGAAAAATTGTTACTATGACTATAACTCTTTTCTAAATTTATTCTGTTTTCCATGACAAAAATATTAATGAGGGTTTCCCAGTTCCCACTATTCACTAGAGGACAAGTCACATTAAGTTGTTACCCTAACACCCAAGGACCTAGAGTCTCAGAACTTGTGGGAACCATCTATAATGCTTGGCATTCTGCTTGCTAGCTACTCCCAGTCATCAGTCCCAGGGCCTCCGACCAGGTACCAACTTCCACTTTCTGTCTGTCCTTTGAAATTGTTGGTGGAAATAACAGTTCTGTGTGTTTTTAACATGTGGGAGACTTGTGTGTTTGTGCTGTTGTTGTATAGGTTCACAAATGACAGATATGCAGGCTGTGACAAATGAGTGACACACTGCTAAGGGCTGCTTTCGAGAGTTGATGGAGATAGACTGTAGAGCCTGAGCGTGGAATGGAGCATGTGGCTGCCAATCACACAATCCATCTTCCTTTGCCGTTAGCTGTAAGAGAGTCATGTGCACTACCAGAGTTCTGTCCTATAGGAGATCCAGACTTAGGCTTCTTCAGAGTCCTCTTCATGACCATTATGAGATGCTTTCTAGCCTGTAACTTATACCCCAGAGTGACTGTCCTTGTCTTTTCCTTATTTCCAGAAATATGGGAATGCACATTACATGCCAACTTGAGCCTTGTTAATTAGTTCATTTGAGCTCGATCTTAGCAAAAACATGAATTATAAGTTTTCTAGGAAATGGCCTTACTTATTTAAAGATTCATTTAACAAAGAACAAGTGAGTAAATATACCTTTTTAAATAACATGCTAGTGAGGTACATTTTTCCCCTGCTTAGAAATCAAATGGCGCAGGGTAGACCTTTCACAAATCCTTTTCCTCTGAATTAAGATCAATTTGTAAAGCCACATGGAATTTAGAATCAAATTATCTTATACCTAGAAGTCATCTTTAATTTGGAATCATTCTCTAAGATCAGTGAGAGTATATCTGATAATGCTTATCAGATATGTACTTTAGAGAGAGAATGAGGATATTTTCCTTTCATTGACTTTATTTTCTGAATGGTTTTTCTATTCAGAATTCTAAGTTTTAGAGTTTTGGAAAGTCTAAGACACAAGTTTATTTTCATTTTTCTCCTATTCCTCATAAATGATATGTGTTTGAGTTTAATTAGTTTGTAAGACAACTCAGGTAGAAGAAACTGGACCAAGAGACTAGAAAAAAATGTCCATATGAACACAAAAGTGAAAAGGTAGGAACACGTTCAAGCAACATTATTTCTCTTTGGTAATGGCTAATAAGAGCTGTTTTCTTTGATACAAATCACAATGAAATAGGCATTTTATTCTAAAATACAGAATAAAAAGGGCGCCTGGGTGGCTCAGTGGGTTAAAATACAGAATAAAAGATCCTATTAGGGACATTTCCAAAATAGTACACCAACAATTAAATAAACTTTATTAAATACACAGCTGTCTATCTTTTGCTAATAAAATGGTGTCATACAGTAGACCTCTACTGACAATGCTAAACAATAGAGTGGACAAATGTCACCCAAATAAGCCATAAATACCATGAAATTAATTTCTCTAAAACTTATCTCATATGAATTTATTTGCAAATGCATGTTTTATCTTTCTGACCTTTCAAGTATGAAATGTAGATCAAATGTTTTAATAATTCTTCCTGCAAATCTATTAAAGCTTAAGCTCAATTCTGACAACCTTAAGAAGGCAATATACATATAAACTTGGGGTTTATAAACTGGGCTTTGGAAAGCCTTTTGAAAATTAAATCCAGTGTGCTCCAGCTAAAAAAGTAAAAATCATTTTCAAAAATTAATTAAAAAACAAAGTAAACCTGAACAAGAACAGCTATGATATAATTGACGTAAGGTAATATAGTTACAAACACCTTGCAAGTCTCAGAAACTTCAGGTGCCTCAAGGTGACACTTGCAGTTGGGGGATGCCAGGCTCTCCAAGAAAGGACAAGATGCTGAAAAGTACAGTTTCCACTCAAAACAAACTACATTCTTTATAGGAAAATATATACACTTATACATATTCAATGTCATTCATTTACTAAGTAAAAATATAAACAGATTTTGTAGAAAATAAATAATTAAAATTATTTTCCACTAAATTCTCTTGCTTCAACATTAGTTGTTTTTTTACACATAACATTAATATACTAAAGGCACAGCTGGGGATACTAAGGCATATCTAAAAAGGAAACAATTGATTTAGACATTATTCAGGGTAGAAAAATCCCCTGATCCTTGAGGTACACTTAGAAGCTATATCTAAGAAATATTAATGAAATGAGAACATTGATGTTTCCACCATCTCATCCCTGTTCTAGTTATTGCATTTTATATAAGAATTATAAAGGCATTGTGTTACAGTGAATTTGGCATCCTTTTGGAGTCAGTGAGCAAAACCAGTCTGATGGACTTACTCTTCCTTAATAAGCCCAATCATACCAGTATCCATAGAAAAGGATAAGAACTTAGAAAAAAGTCTTAAGCAGGAGAGAAAATAATCTCTGTGTGCTTCACTTTCTTACATCTGGATCTTAGGAAGGCAAACTAGTTCAGCCAATGCCCCTGGGCGTTAAAGCTAAGATAGAAGTCTTCCACATGAAACTCAGATCCGACGTCACAGGGTGCAAATCATATCTTTTAAGAAAACGTGCTGGTTGCATGCTGTACTCTGTATTTATTTAGCTATTGTTATTCGCCTGCCTAGATTTTGCTGCAGGATTTTATTACAGCCTTTTATGCATAATGTGTATTTTAAAATTCCCTAGAGGAAAATACTGTTCGCAACACTTTCCAAATGTATTTGACAGTGAAATTCCTTTTTTAAGGGAGTCATGTTTCAGTAAAAATAATTTGGAAAAGCTGCTACAGCTTTTAGAAAATCTTCTTTAATGTTCCAGTCTTTACTATGGAATATCAGGGAAAGGTATCCATGTTTGAGCCAAATACATAAAAAGAAGCAACAGTTGTTTTCCCTTTTGGATCAATGGGAGTATCTAAAGGGAAAATGAATTTTGCAGAGCAAGAGTCATAGCTGAAAATAGAAGCGCATTCATAGGACTGGAGGGTAGTTGTTGACAGGGACTTCTGAAGGCAAAGAGGAGTACCCATCCTCTTCTTTCCAAATACTGGATGGTGGGAGCAAAGAAGAGACTGTTATTTTAAGGAACGGGACAGCATTTTAAGGAACACATAAAATTAGCTCCTTAAATTCTAAATCATAAGTATGTTTTGCTAATTCTATATCCCTTGATGAATTGCATTGTTTTTATGAGGAAAAAGAAAAAGAAACAAGTCTCAATAATACCATCTCATAAAGAGACCAATCACTATGACCTCCAGATAATCTGTGATTTTCCCATTGAAAGCCTCAAAAAATCTGCTCAAGCTATGACTATGTCCAAGAGATGTAAAAGGCCCTCCCAATGAAAGAATTCCTCTATTACCAACCACAGAAATTAAAGCTAAAGTAGAAGTTACTTTAACAGAAGTTAAAGTACTCAGTCATTTTCTGCAGATCTAACGAATGTAACAAGGAGAAAAGGACTGCAGCCCATGTGAAGGACAAGAAATCAGGGAATGGGAATCTGAAAGATGAGTTTTAGCAATGGCAAGCAAAATCTAGGCATTCAGACTATTCCCCATAACTACTGGAGTCTGGCAGACTATTCTACACATCTATGCAGTGACAGCCAATTTACTCCAGGACTAGTTTGTTAGAAATATTTGTATATGCAGACAGCTCTGGAAAGATGCAGATAAAGATAACTTCCTTTACCAAGTGAAATTTGCTTCATTTCCAAAATACATAGTAAGGCTTAAACATTGCCTAAATTTAACTTTTCCTTTGGTTTCTGCAAGGTAATAGAAATGTTTTTGTTTGCCTAGGGTTATTTGGTCACACTGGATAGTCTAACAATGGGAATTTGGGTAGGAGCCGACCATACCAGATGTAATTTGGAGCAGGAACATTGGGTCACTGAGTATCAATTTGCCCTCTGGAGAGGATAGAGACAAAGACTGGCCATGTGGGCAGTCAATTACCCTTAAGTAATGGAGTCAATTATGCTTAAGTAACAGCCTCAATAAAACTATGGACACCAAGGCTCAAGTGTGTCTTCCTAGTTTGATAATTTTCTGCCCATATTGTCACACAGAATTGTGGGGACTCTACTGTGAGAGAACAATTAATAGCTCCATGTGTGGAACTTTCCTGGACTCTGCCATATGCATCCCTTCCCTTGGCTGATATTAACCTGTATTCTTCACCACAATAAACCATAACTTAGAGTATAACAGCTTTCTATGAGTCCCTGCAATGCATTATCAAAACCAAAGGTGGTCTTTGGTACCCAGACTTGGACTGCACCCTAAATTTGCAGAGGATAACTAAGAGAATGTTTTTGTCAGGATGGAAAATGGGCACTTTTACCAAAAGCTTCCATCAAAGACAGAATCTTCTAAACACACGGTTCTTCTTCTGAAATGTATCCTTACTACATGTATGGGCATCACCTGGCCTTTATCATGTTGACCTGTGAGAACTTCACACTTAGGTAACAATAGTAACCGCAGTGTTACTCTGGATGAGACTTTGTCTCTGACCCAGATGCCTCATATCCGCTACTAATATCTATTAAGTCATGACAGGTTAACTCACTAGCTCGAGCATAGGATTGAATTTCAGACATTTTCACAACTTCAGACTTGATGGTTGAACATTAGCTAACACATCTAACTGATTATCCATCATACACCTTCAGAAAGATTTATTAACAGACAGACAAGCAAACAAAAAATACATTCTAAGAGTGAGGTAGTGGCCAGTTTGGAAATGGTTTCAGTTACAGGAGATATTATCGTTAAAATGCAATGAAGAGTCCTACAGCTGGAGTTAAAGAAGTGTATATTAGACAGTCTTGTGAGACATAGAAACACTCCACTCCATGCCTGAGAAGCAAACTCATTTTGTAGAGTGAAGGTCTATGGCATTTTCACCACAGACTCTGTCATGGGATGTCTGGTAATTTAAGGTGACAGCACCTTTTTACTGTGTGACATCCTGTGCACTCTCTTCAGACTTAATTAAAGAACAACAATAACAACAACAACAAAAACCACAATTACCATGAGGTTTTGAAATGCTTATTTCCACTGGTTGTTAAATTTTCCAAATCTAATTTCCATCTAGAAACATTTATGACTACAATTCAGCACAGTAGGACTGCTTTTTAAATTCAAGCTTTAGTGCCCATCTACATATTTATAATCTCTTCCTATATAGGAAAGATACATTCTCAAATTGTACCTAGCAGTGAAGAGTGAAAACTCAGATACATGTGGCTAATATTTTTATAGTAACTCAGTATGTTTTAGGCTGGTTTCTATTCTTTCAGCTCCTGGGAAGATCTCTCTCTACATAGGCATTGCAATTTCTATTCAACAACCACTGAGGGAAATATGAACAAATGACACAAAAATATGAAACATCGGTAATTGCATTTGAACTCCCAGTATGAAATCTATTTGGTTTCTAATTCCTCAGACTGACAGACATGCATTACCAGCAAATGTAAACCAAGTAAACATAAGGGCCTCATACGCCAATGTTTCTATGAAATTTTAAAATATAAGCGTTTTGAGGTAAATGTGAATATATGCAAGGTGTAAACATAATTTTTTTTAAATAGCAAATGATTTTAGTAAATTCCTTTTTCTCCCCTCCAGACCAATGTTAATGCTAAAAACAAAGGGGGAAAAATGCTCCTCAGGGATTCATTTACAGTTGCTGGAAAAATATATTGCCCCACATGTGATAACAAAGGTTCACCGGCCTCATAACATATTTTAACAAAAACTTCACTTAGACTTCTATGATACTGAAAACTGGCTTTAAAAAAATATTGGCAACAACATTCATACTTTTTTACAGTAAATACGTTGTCTTTTTTAGATATAGGAGTAACCATTGAGCCTACTAAAAGATAAAATCTTTCCCCCTCTCATTTCTAGCATTTACACTTGCAATTCAGTTCTGATCTGATATATAGTTTGTTACCATAGTTTGCAATAACTGAGAACCCTAAGCGACTAAGACTTGTTTGCATCAAAACAACTTTATTATGGCGCGTGCAGCTTAGCTTGATGGCTTTCTCATTATTGATGCAACTGTTATTCCATAGCAACAACAGAAAAAGAATAACATGTCTGAGCCTGAGTAGAATAAGTGCACTTCTCACTCTACTCCTGCTGAGTGAAAACTCTGTTTTCATCTAAACTACAGAATATATCCGTGAACCTAATGGGATTTGACAGTCTATCTTAAATAGTGTCATTAGGTAACAAAGAGAAATCTAAAGCTATATAACCCTTGGTCATTTTGATGACTGCTTCTTTTTCTTTCAATTTGAACAGATAACTGGAACTCCCCATCAAAAGGCTTTCTGCAATTTTGTGCTTTTTAATTTGTGTTTCTGTCTGGATAGTTCTTTTATCATAAATCAACATTTCAGGTAAATGCTTGCAAAATATCTAGTGAGATACTGAGCCATAGGAGACTATCACTAATGAAGCACTATTTCCATACAATTACTTGTAGATTTTGCAACCTAACAAATTCATACAAACCAAAAAGTAAATGGAGAAATATATGATGCCCACATTTGCTTTAAATAAATGGTATTAAATATAAGTTTTAGAATATGCATATTAGATAAATAATGTTACTGTTGAATATATAATAAACCACTTCCAGGAAAAAGATTTATGGTACCTGGAAAGCACTAGAACATTCATTTCTACCTAACAAAGTAAAGGGCAGGGCCAATTTTGAAAATAATTTGTATTTAATATCACAGCATTTATAAACCAAATATATATATATATATATATATATATATATATATATATATATATATAATCCTTTGGAGTTAGGTATTACTATCACCATGTTACAGGTTGATAAATTTATGTTTGTAGTTGTTAAGTAATTTTCTCCAGATCAAACAATTTATGGGGTTTGAGATAGGATTTGAAACTAAGCAATCTGAATTTTGACCTCGTGTTCTCCATAAGCTCTCAGTATCCTATGAAAAAGGCAAAGAAAAGCTGACTTTAAGGACAAGAAAGCTGACTCAACCAAAGTTGTAATTTAAGTAACTAGTAGAGAGAAGCCACCCTGCACTTCAACTCTCATTCTCAGACGTCCTTCCATTTCTTTGTTTTACCTACACTGTTCTCCAGCTTCCTGCTTTGACATTCAGCAGTTCTAAAGTCCCTTTCTTCAAATTAATTTTGTTTCACCCTCTCCATTTCCCTCCTCACTAACCTAACCACACTTTCATGAAAGAAGTGAATGGCCAATATCTGTAACTTGCCATGGTTACAAATTATTGATTGCTAACTAAAATGTCAGCCACGTTTTTATGCATCCATTATGTCAAGTAATTCTTACAACAATCCCATTATTGTTGCTTCTGTTTTATATTATGGAAACTAAGGCTCCAGATAATTATGCAACTTGTCCAAGGTTCAAGCACCGAGAAGTAGCAGAGTAGGTGTTGGGATCCAGGTCTGTCTGAAAGCCCATATGCTTTGAAAACTCCTAAACTCTCTGGTATATGTTCTGTCATCTCATCTTCATTTATAGCTAGAGCCAGTAATTAATGCAAATACATCAATTTAAAAATATTTGGTGGTGGCATATAAGCGATAATAATCATACTGTCCTATTTGGAATGAAAAAATACTGATGCTCACATAATTATACTGTTAAACTGCATTCTTATGGATTCACTGCTTTCAAAGGATTTTAAGGAATATTTAAATATTGACTTCCTTATAGTTTTGAGGGTAATATTGTAGATGCATTCCCATGAGGACTGTCAATGAAAAATAATCGCATAACTAAAGCCTGTGAAATGTCTTTCTTTGGTTTTCTTGCCTTGGGAATCTTCTCCCATGTTATCATGATTTTAACTACATAAAAATGAAATAATTTGCAACTGTGACCTCTGTTGTTGTGTATTATGTCCCTTGAAATAATGCTACTGAATGGGTACACTGACCTTTCTTTGGAGATAAATTGAACATTAATCTCATTATCTACTCTAGATAAACAACAATGAGACCTTTCCTTTTAGAGGTTAAAAAAAAAAGAAAGAAAAATTGGTCTTACCTATTTTATGTTCCTACATCATTACAAAATTTGGAGGATATGTCGATAAATATGAAAAATAATTGTTAAATTTAGGAACCTTATGAATCCAACTGCTTTGGGCTAAGATCAAGTAAAGAATCTTAAGAACCTGCAAAATGTGTTTTATACTTATCAAGTAAACTATTTCACAGTATTATTTTTCTACATTAAGTTGGATCTTTCCATTGCTTACCTTCTAATATTTTGCTTTTCAAAAACTGTCAATGGAGCAGCACCACCTACCAAATCAACTAAATCCACAATCTTATCTAGGCTTCAGGTTTATTCCGAACATTGTCAAAAGCTATCCATATGAACAAATTCATCCCATCCTTATACATAACCTATCGCTGATATCTGAAATTGCCCTGTTTCTCACCATTTCCATGTTTTTTGTTGTCCTTCCCTTTTACTAGAATACAAGAGTCTATCTATAAGTGCCTCTGATATTCTACCTCTTCTCCAAAATTCAGGTAAATTGCCACTTTTACATAAACCATATATGGACCTCTACCAACCGTTGATTCCCATAATACGGTCTGCACCCTCTTGTGTATTTTACGCATTTATTTCGTTGGTTGAATGACTGTTGGGGTTATTGCCCAGTGCTCTTATTCTTTTACAGGTCTCATAGTTTCTACAAAACTTTGGAACAGGAAGTAGTTCTACTTAGGTTATGTCTCAATATACTACATGGTTCATTAAACAAGCATTTATTTGCCAGTTTCTGTGTGGGTGCAGGACATGTATGCAATGGCGATAGGGTCTCCACCCACTTAGAGTATGTATTCTAGTAAGGATAATTGAGTTATAGTAAAAAGAAATGTAATCTAAAAGTTGTAACAAGAGCTAAAGATGAGTAGACCTGGCCGTATGAGAGCACAAGATAGGGTATTTCATCATGTTAGGAAGGCACAGATGATGTTGCTCTAGAAGTCTGAGCTGAACTGTCATTCCTTGACTAAGCCATATGTTTTGAGAACCTACTATGTTCCAGAAAATGTTTTAGGCCCTTAAGCTAAATATCTGCTTCCTTAGAGTTATATTCTACAAAAGGGTTACTGAAAAAATTTTCATGCCCCTCATCCCTTTGTTAGTTTTATAAAGTCTAAGGACCCCTTTTTACAATTATGTTTTTAAATATACAAAATTAAATATCTAGGCTTATAAAGGTAAACTGTTATATACTGCAAAGTATCACCTAAAATATTTTTAATTTGTGATATAATAATGTTTATTAACAAACTAAGTAACAAGATCTAGTAGCAGATCTCCAGCTGCTGAAATTTAATCTATTCATGAGCTTAAATGACATTTTAAAATATCTTTCATAAGTCTAATATGTTATAAAAATATATGTTGCATGTATTTGTGACAACGTGAGAAGCATTATGGATAATACTACAGTTTTTTGCCTAAATTTAAGGAATGATGTTTCAGCTAGAAGTTAATAAGAATGTGGATGAATTTTCTTTTTTTCCCCTGAGCTCACAAAGGGTCTGACTTGATCCACGAGTCCCCAAATACAGCACTTGTGGCACCCTGAAGAGGCAGAGAGTAGGCAATAAACACGCTAGAGAGTTGAGGGAACACAAACTGAACTCTCCACCACGCCCGCTCCCCCCAACACACACACAGAAGGTGGGAAGGGGAACTTTCTGACAACAAAACCAAGGTGAGGAAACCCCTTGTGGCCAGAAAATGCATGGTACATTTGAGGCAACAAAAGAAAACCAACGTGACTGCACCCTACATTATGAGTGTGAGCACCCTACAAAATCCAGCTGCAGTGCATAGTAGGGGAAAAACCATAGGGAGACTGGCAAGACAGTTAAGGATTCCAATCTCTATACAGTGAGATACCAATGTGTCTTAAACAGATAGGGAGTAAGTTGGGGATGAGAAAGCAATGGTATGACTCTACTGCATTTTGCATTTCACTCCATGAAGATCATTGTTGTTCAGGGAAAAGACTGACAGCAGCAAGAGTGGATGTTGCTATGCAAGAAGGGAGACTCAGAGAGGAGAGATGATGACACCAGCCTGGTGAAAATGAAGATAGGAAGAAGTGAATTCTAGGATGGAAGGATGAACTTGACATTTGTTTTTTAAGATTTCATTTATTTATGGGGCGCCTGGGTGGCTCAGTTGGTTAGGCAACTAACTGCCTTCAGCTCAGGTCAGGATCCTGGAGTCCCAGGATCCAGTCTCGCATTGGGCTCCCTGCACAGGGGGGAGTCTGTTTCTCCCTCTGACCCTCCCCCCTCCATGTTCTCTCTCTTTCTCCTTCTCCCAATCTCTCTCTCAAATAAATAAATAAAATCTTTTTAAAAATATCTTTTAAAAGAGATTTTATTTATTTATGACAGAGAGAGATAGCAAGAGAGGGAACACAAGCTTGAGAGGGAGAGGCAGGCTCTCTGCTGAGCAGGGAGCCCATGCCAGAGCCCAATATGGGGCTCGATCCCAGGACCCTGGGATCATGACCTGAGCTGAAGGCAGATGTTTAATAACTGAGCCAACCAGGTACCCCTGAACTTGACATTTTAAGCCAAGTCATGTATCCAATCCATAGCGTGTTTTACTGAGACAATACATTCCAAAGATGATTCTCACTACACCAAAATTAAATAATGACAACTGGAAATAATTGATTAAAACACTGCTCCAGAATCTAAATATAATCTAATATGTCTGAGGCTTTGATTCAAATAAAATCTCAAATACCAGTCAATAGTCTATTGTAATTCTACTAGCCATTTATCCTTCCCTGGGGAAAAAAAAATCACAGTACTATATTTTTCTTACAGTTACTTAATCTCACATCCTTATAAATATTACGTAAGATATCTTTAAACTTATTCTTTTGTAATATTTCCTTTGTGTGTTCTCAAAATATCTAGAAAATTTCTGAGATTTCAAATTTCATCTAGTTAATCTATTGGTATACTTTGCATTATCTAGCAAGTTTGACTTACTATTACAATATTTAATTTAGAAAAATTCTAAAAACTTATTAAGTATCAATATCCAAATAGAATAATCTGAGCTTATACTTTTATGAAATTATTTAAATGTATGAAATTAAGTGAAAAAAGTAAAGCTACTAGGGGCACCTGGGTGGCTCAGTCATTAAGCGTCTGGCTTCAGCTCAGGTCATGATCTCAGGGCAATAAACACGCTAGAGAGTTGAGGGAACACAAACTGAACTCTCCACCACGCCCGCTCCCCCCAACACACACACAGAAGGTGGGAAGGGGAACTTTCTGACAACAAAACCAAGGTGAGGAAACCCCTTGTGGCCAGAAAATGCATGGTACATTTGAGGCAACAAAAGAAAACCTTTGGGTTTGAGGGTTTGAGCCTCGTGTTGGGCTCCCTGCTCAGCAGGAAGCCTACTTCTCCCACTCCCACTCCCCCCCGTTTGTGCTCTCTCTCTCTCTCTGTCTCTCTGTCAATTAAATAAATAAAATCTTTTTTAAAAAAAGTAAAGCTACTAGAGAAATTATGCTGCATTTTGTATTCTTTTATGGACTTTGTCAGTGGTAGAAATATTCGTACAAAGAAAATATTTGGCAACTTTGTTGACAAAACATTTTGTTCTGTTTTATTAATATTCACAAAAATTTCAGAAGTCAAATAATTGATGTACTACAAAAATGGAAAAAGTTTAAAAATTATTTTATACCTGAGTGATTCATTCCACAAAGTCCTGACCATTATATTTCACATTATAATTACTATATCATTTCATTATTTCTGATGAAAAATGAACTACTCTACAGAGATACTCTAGAGACTTTGTAAGATAAATATTTCAAATATTTCAATTAGAGAACAAGTGAATAATCCATCAATGAATGAATTTGTTTCATAAGCAGGCTAAAATATAATTTAAAATGAGCCAGTGGTTAAACTGTTACAAAATATAGTATCTCATGCCACAAAACATGCTCTCAATGCCAAAGTAGACAATGTTCTCAGCTAGAGTTTATGACAGAAGCAAATCTGAGCAAAGGCAAATCAAAACTGCCAAGCAGTAAAACAAAATAACTCTAGTTTTAAAGTACAAACTTATAGAAGACTTGCAGGGTAGCTGGGTACTAATGTAGCAACTCATCTCGCACAGTATTCCTCTCAACTAAGGAAAAATGAAAAGGTAATTTAAATTTTATATAAAAAAATCAGTAGGAAAATTTAATTCTATGTAAATTCTTCAGGCATAACTTGAAGACAGAGAATGGGAAAACTGCACATTTCTCATGCTACAACCCACTTCCTGCTCATAAGCAAGCAAATGTAGACTGAAAAAAACTGTGGAGAACACAAAAGAGCATCATTTGCAATAACCACTTGAAAAACAAAATGCACCCTAAATGTGAAAATGTGTGTGAAAATCAGAGCAGGACTACAGGGAAAGGTTATCAGAGTAGGTACAATTCAAAAGGTCAGAGGCCTTTTAAAGAGAAAGACATAATTTAAAAGGCAGACATGATTTAAAGAGATAGATGCAATTTAAAGTGGAACTCTTTGAAAAGCATAAACTATTGGAAAGAAAAAAGACAAAAAATACTCTGGTAATTTGATGATGAAAAAGCAAAGAAAGGGGTGCCTGGGTGGCTCAGCTGGTTAAGCATGGTTAAGCATCTGCCTTCTGCTCAGGTCATGATCCCAGAGTCCTGCATCTGGAATCTCTTCAGTGGGGACCTGCTTCTCCCTCCCCAGCTGCCCCTGCTTGTACTCTCTCTCTCTCTCTCTCTCTCTCTCTGTCAAATAAACAAAATCTTTAAGAAAAAGAAGAGAAAAGAGCAAATTTAGGGTCATGCAAGACAGAAAGTGAAGAAATTGGAGGATTCACAAACTACGCCCACCAAGACAAACAAACAAAAATCCTATAAAGTACCTGGATGGATCTGCTGTACTAAGAGAAGAGACAACTATTAAACTTGGGATACTGTACAAAATCCCTATACCATAAAGATGAATAAGAGGAAATTCTGCAGAGCTACTGCAGAAAGTTAGCTAAGTTCTGCACATATTAACTGAAGAGAATTCCTTCATGCAGCATTTAATACACTCACACAAGAGTCTGACGATCTGTATAAAAAAAAGACATCTTTAGTCAAGAACTCAGAATCTAAAAACAAAGTGGAAAAAATAAGTGGATAAATGGGGGGAAAAGTTGATTGATCTCCAGAAAGAAACAGAAGAAAAAGACAAAACTATCTCTGAAATAGAGAATACATTACAAAATGCCCAAGGCAGGGGGAAAAACAAAAAAACAAATAAAAATGCACTAAAGTTCATTAAAGAAAGATAGGAAAATAACTAAAAGAATGAAAAGGCTGTAAGAAAAGTAAAAAGAGTCAGAAAGAAGATAGTGAAAATGGAAGACAGGCAAAAAATAATTAATATTTGAATCACCAATTTGAAAAATTTTTATAGAAAAGAACACAATGGAACAGAACTAATAATGAAAACTACAAACCAAGAAAACTTTCCAGAGAAAGAAAAAGATCCGAGTCAGCACGTTAGAAAAGCTCAGCTGGGAAAACTGACCGAGAATAATTTTGAAGAGAAAGACAAAAATCCTCAAGGCCTCCGAGGCAAAAGTGGCAAATAATTTATAAAGCAAAATAATTAAATGAACACCAGACTTTTCAAAACTATTATACAAAGCAAGGCAACAAATAAGAAAACTCAATGAATATTGAGAATAGAGAAAAATAGTTTTCAACAGACAGAAACACAGAAACAGGAAATTCTACTCTCACTGATCCTCCTTAAAGGATCCACTATAAATGATCTTTACACAAATCTGATGACAGTAATAGTCATGTAAGGTAGTTAGAATTTTCCCCATTCTAGGGCGCCTGGGTGGCTCAGTGGGTTAAAGCCTCTGCTTTCGGCTCAGGTCATGATCTCAGCGTCCTGGGATCGAGGCCCGCATCGGGCTCTCTGCTCAGCGGGGGGCCTGCTTCCTCCTCTCTCTCTGCCTGCCTCTCTGCCTACTTGTGATCTCTCTCTCTGTGTCAAATAAATAAATAAAATCTTTAAAAAAAAAAAAAAGAATTTTCCCCATTCTATACAAAAAACAGTGGTAAGAAAGCTTAGAGGAGAAGACTAAATTCAAAGCAGCATTAATAACAGAACTGGAAATTAACCTACATCTTCAATTATCAGGTCAGTGTGCTTTCAATTAAGTCACAGCTTTCTCCTCATTCTAGATGAATCAAGGTCAAGCTAGAGACTCTACACACACAACGGAGTTAGCAACTGCTACACATTCAAATACCTGGTTGCCTCCAGAGTGTGGTAATCAGAGAGGAAATAATTATAATTAAGGTCAAGTTATAGGATATATACTTAATCCTGCCAGCTCTGTTGCAAATAGGCACAGATATTCCTAACTACCATACCCTTACTACTATGAGGTGGGAAATGTAAAGCATTTCTAAAACATGGAGTATCAGTATCAATACACAATAGCTTATATGTTGTGGTATATTATACTAGTATTATATATATTACATATTATAATCAAGACATTATAATCAAGACATTTTATAATCAAAGCAAATACTGTCAAGGCATTTAACTGGAGCCTTCCTCTCCTCATCTGTGAAAATATGATTAATGTCACCTAAAAGGATTCTTATAAAGAACAAATTAAATTCTCAAGTGAAGCAAATTGTCTGAATATTAAACATATAATTTAATAAAAGTATTTCCCACTGATCTATTTTTGAAAATGTGTGCTGTCTTCCTGTATCATTCTACA
The DNA here is from genome assembly GCA_002007465.1 of Ailurus styani. NCBI lineage: Eukaryota > Metazoa > Chordata > Mammalia > Carnivora > Ailuridae > Ailurus > Ailurus styani. The sequence goes on from LNAC01000881.1 coordinate 199,174, forward strand.
GTGTTATCTGTGACTCTGCACATTCACTGAAGCTAAGTTTTCAATATTTATGGAAGTCCTACCATTTGCTTAGGTGTTGTTCCATACATCCATGTACAAAGAGAAAATAGATCTCTGCTCTTACGCTACTTACATTCTAATGATGTGCCACTGTAAATGCAGATGTGGCAGAATAGTACATAGCCCCTTGGTATAGGACCTTATTTAGTATCTCTCTGTGCTAATTCACGATCAATATAGTTTTTAAAAATTCTCATGAAAACAAATGATCTTTGCTACCATTAAAGTTTATAAAATGATCTCTAATGCTCAGACCTACTATAAACCCCAAACAAAAAAACTGAACTAGCTGTAAATTATTACACAAGCTTTTTAGATTTTTAAGTAAAAATTTCACATATTTCAACTGTTCAAAAACTATTTATAATTTGAAAATTACCTCTTAATAAGTCATTCAGAATTTAATAGTTAACATTATCTATTTCCTTCACATACTTGGTAAGTCTAACATTAGAAAAGTGCTTCTCAAAACTTAATACATAAGAATAACTTGGTGATCTTGTTAAAATGCAGATTCTGATTTCAGTAGAGCCCAGATTCCCCATTTTTAGCTTCCAAATGGTGAAGATCCTGCTAGCCCTTGTACCACATTTTGAGCAGCAAGACATTAGTGAATAATTAACACAGACACAATATCAATGAGAAGAAATCTACACATGTTAAAATAAATGATAATTTTAGTAGGTATTAAATATGATAAAAATGCTCTACAAAAATAATGACAGATGATTTTATAAATGCCATATATTTTTAAATTGATATGTTTTATATGAGCACACATGTAGAAATGCCTAAAGAAAAGCCTATGATATTTCTATCCAGTTAATCTGGCCTAGACACAAAAGAAAATGATATACTTCAGATGATCAGCTAAGCATAAAGGAATGCAATAACGATGTCTGCATTACAGAATAGTTAACATTTTTTCCTTGCAGTGAAACCTGACTTGAATTCCTATCCTGACTGACTTAAAAGTAAGGACTAATGCTAAAACAGCATTATCTCATCTTTTTTTAAAAAAAAAAGTCTATGTGAGTGTAAAAGTTAAACATTTATCTTCATTTTAGCCCTCCACTATCTGCTTAAATTCCTACTGAAAGTAATAATGAAACCCTTCAATAGTGACTTTTTTTAATACAAAGAATAAGCAGATAATGGTGATAAAAGCTGGCACATTATCCTATCAGCCCAGCGGAGTGGCAACTGTGAGCAGTAAATTATTGTTTAAACTGTATATTTCATTTAACTGTACAATAAACTCAGAGAACCAGTACTGAAGCTGTCTATAACCTTTAGCAACATAATTGTTCCCAGCGTCTTATAGAGAAAATGAAAACTGTGTTGTTCTAAAGGGTAAATGTAATATTATTTCTTAAAGCATCTGACATGATATCTGGAACATTCTGTTTCCTGAATCATAAACAGCCAAGTTCCTGAAATACAGGAGATACTCAACAAATGAATGTCATTTTTGAATAAATAAAAGAATCAATTAATGGAAAAATTGATAAGCAACAATACTTTCAAATACTAGAATCCAGAACCCTAATTTGAAAAATAAATTCATTGAATGAATTCTGAGGTTATTGGGAAACACAGAAATGAAACAGTTTCCAAATCTTCCCAAATCCTTCCCTAAAACAGGATGGCAAAACCAAAAATCTTTGGACATCTACTACAAATTCCAGTTATAAACCATTCTGTGAACTCCAAAGCACTAATTTCTATTAGTGAAACCACTGGATAGCTACAAAGTCTGCAAGGTATCAGTAATTGTGTAGAAGGAAGCACAGGTAAGGCATTTAATCTCCTCATGGCCCTGAGAACCCAGCTTATTTACAGAGAATTCAAAAGCACAATTAACCAATCAGAGAATAACAGCTAAAACAGGGAGAAATTCTGCTGACTCAAATTTGCAGATGAATACAAAGGGATCATGGTAAAGTCCGAAAGGCAGTGGAATAATCTGGATCATATGAAGCCTTAAAACTAAAATAAATAAAACAAAACAAAACAAAAACAAAAGAAACAAACCCTAAGTTCCTTTCTAGGACAAAGTCTCACACTAGAAAGAAACTCCTGGGAAGATAATTTAAATTGATCTGAATAGAAACAGTAGGGACAAAAATAGGGAAAGGTGAGATAGACACCAGGGTGGGGAGGAGGGAGACAGGAAGCAGACGATCAAAAGTTCAGACCAATCTTACTAATCATTTCGTGAAAATAACAAAATGAGAAGATCTAGAGTTGTGAGGCTGAAAAGTCATCTTAGCCAAATCATTTCCTTTAACTGTGAGAAGTAGGAGAGAATTCTGGTAGAATCCCATAAGATTCTTTCCAGAAAAAGAAAATAAGAAGCAAAACAACATATCTAGAATCACAGCTTTGTTCAATCATATGCTGCACATAGTTGCTTTCATTCCAAGATGGCAAAGTTGAATAACTGTGACAGAAACCATATGTTCCTCAAATTCAGGAGATATGCTATGTTCTGCAAATTACTATTTGGCCCTTTACAGAAAAGTTTCTGCCTTCCCTGGACTAGAAAGAAGTCTCTGGACTAGAAGGTCTAACTTTTAAAGACTGAGTAGAAAAGGCTAGGAGGGTATAAACAGGTATAAAAACAGATTGAGAAAAAGTGGGGGAAAGAGCAAGAGAAAAAGGAAAACACTATAGTGGAAGCCAAGGAAAAGATGTTTTGGGATGGCATAGGGGAGTAATTGTTTCAAAATATGCCAAGTCTATGTAAAAGGAAGACTGAAATGTACCTGCTGGATTTAAAGATATGGAAATCAAATAGCTGTGAAAAAAAAATGGTGTGAGAAAATGGAAAGTGTGAATTCTCTCAAAAAGCTTCGCTTTGAAGGATTATAGAGACACAGGGCAATAACTGGAGGGGTAAGTGGTCACACAAGTAAGTAAGTGAACTTTACTTATAAAAATTTATATAATTGTTTTATAAAATTTATAAAATTTTATAATTTATATTTATATTTATAAGTATTTATAAATATAAATTTGATTTATAAAATTGTTACATTCTTTCATATGTACTATTACTTACTCTTAATTGTAAGGTTTGCCAAAAAAGTCTCATAGGGATATGTTTTTTCTTATAAGAAATATGTATATAAATTCTTTTAAAATCAGATTCCAAGAAGTCAGTTTTTTATTGTCTTATTTAAAATTTTATACTGTCTTATTGTAATCATGACTTCAATGTAATGTTTTCTGATTCATATGATACACACTGTTGAAAGCATGCATTCATACTGGGCATGCTGAGAGAGTCCTTATTTACTTATTTGAGTAAAGTTTAATAAGAAAGAAACTAGGTGACTGATTTGTGAAAGACTCAACTAGGAAAATATATGTCCAGACTGGTTTTGCTCAGAATTTTCAGTGCTACTATACAACTATATCATACATTTGGGTACAAAGTAGTTCTCTATTTTTAACTTATTCTCAGCTCCACACCCCCAGTACATCTGCACTACTCTATCTAAATGAATCAAGCATCTAATTATCCCTTAAATAACTGACATTCAAAGGCACAATGAAAGGTATTTCTTCTCTTCTTACTGATTAAAAAAAGCTCAAAGTCTGTTGAATGGACTCGTAAAATAAATATTTAGACTCAGAACCACACAAACTAATGAAAAGAAACCCGGTCAATAAGAGTTTCTAATCTCAAAATTTTCTAAATTTACCAAAAAAAAAAAAGAGGAAGGAAGAAACCTGCAACTTGCCACATTTGAAACCCACTAAGGATGTTATTAAGTTCAGTGAAGAAATCTCCAGGGAAATGAATACCCATTTTGAGATCTGTAAAAGTCTCTGCAAGGCAAAGCAATTTAACAAATTAACAATGAATGTTTATGCAGGAAGAAAAGAGTAGAAAGTGTCATTTCCTTTATAGATCTGTTTTTCATTTTCTACTACAACTCTTTAGAAAAAAGAAAAAATAATAAAACAAAGTCTACATTTTTTGGTAAGATTGCAACTCACATAAAACTAATTCACTATGTTACATGGTTAATAAACAAACATGAACTAAGGTGGGACAATTTCAGCCAATTATTAATCAGCCAATATTTGTAAGGATAATCATTCATCCAATTTAAGTAAAATATTTGCTTTTGGCAATATTTTAGTTTTATTTATGGACAGGAGCATATATTGGGCAGTTTCATTGACAGCAACAAGGAAAACTAACAGTTGGTTAATCTTTTTAGCAAAATTACAGAAAAGACTATGAAGAGATGGGGGCGCCTGGGTGGCTCAGTGGGTTAAAGCCTCTGCGTTCAGCTCAGCTCATGATCTCAGGATCCTGGGATCGAGGCCAGCATCGGGCTCCCTGCTCGGCAGGGAGCCTGCTTCCTCCCCTCTCTCTGCCTGCCTCTCTACCTACTTGTGATCTCTCTCGCGCTGTCAAATAAATAAATAAAATCTTAAAAAAAAAAAAGACTATGAAGAGATGGTTTGATTAAATTCCCTAATATATGTCCCTACTGTTATAATTATATATAGGAAATTCTAACTATATATATATGAGAGGTAAAGTTAGAATTTCCTATATATAATTATATCTCTACAATACATAAATATCCTTATCATACATTATTATATTATATTTATTATATATTATATATACACATATATATATATTCTAAGTATGGCTCTGAGAGTTCCATGCAGATGAAAATTCTTTTTTTAAAATTTATTTATTTTATTTATTTATTTATTTTTTGCAGATGAAAATTCTTGAATGGCTTAAGGAAAAATACCCTTTTCCTGTTCTTGACAGAGCAATATTTCCTAAAAGAAAAAGTGGATCATCATATGGTAGCTTTTAGTATTTTGCCAGCATCTAAAGAACTGTCTTCTCTCTACTGAGTTTTAGGGAAGTCTGATAACATAAAGCACACCTAGCATGAATATTATGAGAGTAGACTTCTTAACAGAAGAGATGAAAAGTAATTGACATTTATGTTTTCTTTAAAAATTGGACATATTTTAAAAACATCCAAATTTTGCTAAATGTTGCTAACTGGCCAACAGCAAAAATAAGCAATGTGTTCATATTCTTGTCTGTGAAAACTGCTGAGTTTTGTATTCTTAATTAAATTATCAAGTTGTTAGAGAAATAACAAGGGAGTTTTAGTTGTTCCTAGAGAACATCAAAAGTGGGTCACTGATACATTAAAACATAGTGATTATAAAGTCAAATCGCCTCAGAAACACAAACTGTAGATACATATACTACAGCCTAAGATCTGGCATTAACTAGACTATAAAATATTTAAAGGAGGTTTATATGTATTATGTCTGCTTTTCGTCATGCCTGAGAGTAACTTACACAAGGCACTAGCTACGTATTAATCTACATGAATAACTGATCACAGATTTTAGAATCAAAGGACAGCTATCTGCTACAATGTGTGTCTGTCCAGTATACAAATAATAATGTTGAGAACAAAAGTACAACACAAAAAGACTGTAAAAATCCTTTCTCAACCATTAGCCAATATGAAACCACGCATGATACAAACACCAGTTTCTATTATTGACTGTAATGTAAGTAAAACCTTGCCTAAATATTGAAAAAAAATGTTATAAGAAATGCAAATTTGGTATTTTAAAATACTGCAGAAGTATGAAGAAAAGGAGAGGTAGTTCAAATGCATTCAAAAATTTGGATGATATCAAACTGAGAGTTGCTGGAGAGGAGGAGAGTGGAGGGATGGGGTGGCTAGGGGATGATCATTGAGGAGGGTATTGTTGTGGTGATTACTGGGAATTGTATAAGACTGATGAATCACAGACCTGTATCCCTGAAACAAATAATATATTATATGTTAATAAAAAATAATAATAAAAAATTTGGATGATAGGCAAATGTAAAACAGAAATTATTTCGGTAGTAAGCTCTCTGAGAATAACTAGATATAACTGTTTAAATTTCAAAAGAGGAATATTTGATTTTACTCTTATAAACAGAATTATACTCACTATGTCTCTCACTTCCTGAAGTACTACCTCAAGGGATATGTTAAAATACCATTTCACCAGTCATTTAACAAAGCAATGGGAAATATAACATAAAAAAACAATTGCAGAGACAAGGTGACCTAATATACCTTTAAAATTCCCCTACACTATATTTAGAATAAATGAGTTTTATTTCACAATATCTAGATGCATGGATGAAATTTCAAGCAAATTTACTTTCTCAGGTGACTGAAAAAAAATCAATGAACAACAGAACATAATGGTGTGCTCAACAGACATATTTACTTTTACAGTGGATTGCATATAGCAGAACAAAAGGCAGGTAGATTTACTGAACATAAATGAAGTGATATATGAGTTAGTTTAAGTTTCATTGGAGCAAATTAATCCCCATCCAAGAAATATCCAGGAGTAACTAGAAAAAATAGTATTTCTAAACCTGTACTGCTAAAGACAAAGTTGCACAACAAACTGACTCCATCAAAGCATGGCAACAAAAAGTCAAGAATTCTCTTTATTATTTGGGTATCTGGATCATATTTGTTTGTGTTTTATTTAGATTTCTGATAGTGTAGACCCTTTTTTTTTTCTTTTGGTAGGACATACAGCAGAAGAGAAAAATTACTGAATACAAGAAGGTCAAGTTACAATTTAATAATACTGAAAATCATGGACTACCTTCCAAGTAAGTGAGGGCAGAAGGAAGAAAAAACTACAAAACAGGTAACATAATTATTTTCTCATCGGCATTTCTATAGTCCTTTAACACCCAAAATGTATATTTTCATATATTGAAAGCCAGCTTAAAGGATATCCAGTGGACTGTGGAAGTCTGCTCTACTGCCAGGAATAAATGTATAAATCAAATACTGAGCAACTGTCACTTTCAAGTTAAATTTCGTTATAAATAACTGTTTATAAGTTTCATTATTTTCCTTCTCTGCCAAATACTGATAAAGATTCACTCTTTAAATCATTATAATTTCCCCTATGCTGTCAGCAAAGAGATTTAAAATCTCGATAAAGAAATAAATGGAAAATAGTATGCGTTCCTTCCAAGACTTGTATATTTTATGTAAAGCTTTGAAAACTATTATAGACTTTCTCTATTTATACTTAAACAATGCCATCAACTTATTAAAATATATAATGACCAAATAAAATTTAAAATTCAGTAATTTATGCAAACTAGAATTTAGGATGTATCAGATATCAAGAATATATAAATAAAAACCAATAATCAAATAAATATTTTATGTTACTAACTTAAATTATATACTTTTTGGAAATTTTTTTCATCAGCCTAGCTATGATTTAATTTTAGCTGATATAAGTTCCATTATACTAAAAGTCCAGTGAGTCCTAATTTCTACAGGGAAAAAAATGTGCTGGTAAGAAGTTGTCCACTTATGAAAACAATTGGCAAATATTATTGTAATTAATAATACCTAACATTTAATAAGAATTATATATAGAGAGTAGACTGGTGTGGTATTTCTGGATTAACTGTCCAAATTAATTCTCAGAAAGAGCCTTATAATGTCACTTACAAAGTATGGTTGAAAAAATTGAAGCATATGGCAGCTGAAAAATCACTTTAAGCCTTTGATCTATTAAGTGAGAGCTGTGATTCAAACTCAGTTGATTTCAAAGCCCATTTGGTTTCTTTATTATTGTCGTTTTTATCCGAAATAATACAAGATGGGTTAAGGCATCTATTTTGCTTGGCTAACCAAATCCAATACAATAGGGTTAGAGCGTAAATTAAAAAGTAAAGAAAGAATTTTTGTTGTATAGTATCATGTCTTCTGCAAATAATGACAATTTAACTTCTTCTTTACCAATATGGATGGCTCTTATTTCTTTTTCTTTTCTGATTGCTTTGAGTAGGACTTCCAGTATTATTTTGAATAAAATTGGCAAGAGTGAACATCCTTGTCTTGTTCCTGAACTTAGAGGGAATGCTTTCAGTTTTTCACCACTGATATGATACTAGCTGTGTGTTTTTCATAGATGGCCTTTTTTATGTTAAGGTATGTTCCCTCTAAGTCTACCTTATTGAGAGTTTATCATGAATGGATGTTGAATCTTGTCACATGCTTTTTCTGCATCTGTTGAGAGGATCATATGATTCTTATCCTTCATTTTGTCAATATGGTATATGATGTTGATTGATTTGCAAATATTAAACCATCCTTGCATCACTTAAGTAATTCCCACCTGATCATGGTGAATGATCTTTGAAATATCTTGTTGTATGCAGTTTGCTAATATTTTATTGAGGATTTTTGCATCTATGTTCATCAGGGAGATTATATGATTAGCTAATCTATAACAAAAGAAGCAAGAATACACAATGAGGAAAAGACAGTCTTCAATAAATGGTAATGGGAAAACTGGACAGTTACACATAAAAGTATGAAACTGGATCACTTTCTAACACCATACACAAAATAAACACAAAATGGATTAAAGACCTAAACCTGACGTCTGAAACAATAAAAAAAATCTAGACGAAAGCACAGGCAGTAATTTCTCTGACATCAGCCACAACAACACTATTCTAGGATATGTCCCCTGAGGCAAGGGAAACAAAAGCAAAAATAAACTACTGGAACTACATCAAAATAAAAAGCTTGTGCATAGCAAAAGAAACCATCAACAAAACAAAAAGACAACCTACTGAATGGGAGAGGATATTTGCAAATAATATATCCAATAAGGTGTTAATTTCTAAAATCTATAAAGAATTTACACAAGTCAACACAGGAAAAAAAAATCCAATTGAAAAATGGGCAGAGGACCCGAATAGACATTTCTCAAAAAAAAAAAAAAGACATGCAGAAGGCCTACAGACATATGAAAAGACACTCCACATCACTAATCATCAGAGAAATGAAAGTTATGACCACAAAATATCACCTAATACCAGTCAGAATGGCTAAAATCAAAATGACAAGAAATACGAGATGTGGAGGAAAAGGGAATCTTATGCACTGCTAAGTGGGAAGGTAAATGGGTACAACCACGATGGAAAACAGTACAGATTTTCCTTGAAAAGTTAAAATTGAAATGCCATATGTTCCAGTAATTTCACTGCTGGTATTTACCAAGGAAAATGAAAATGCTAATTCAAAAAGACAAATAACTTCTATGTTTATTGCAGTATTATTATTTATAATAGCCAAGATAGAGGAGAAACTTAAATATCCATCAACCAACAAATGGATAAAGAAATAATAATCTTGCTGCACTTCTCTTTAACTAAAGTGAATGTTTTGTATGTTTTTCTGGCAACAACCTAAATTGTGTCTTCATTCCAAATTTTATATGCCTACCATTTTCAAATCTTTTATTCCTGCTGTCTCTTAATGATTAAATCATCATCAAATAATATGTACTTTTCATCTTCATGGCACCTATATTATCACATAGCCGAATATATATATAGTTTAATACTTCCAGTGTTTTAGTTAAGATGCCTACTTAGTATTTTAAAAACAGTTTTCTAGCTGCCCATAATTAAAAGTATGATATCCCTTTATGTATTGAGAAAGTACACATAATTTCTGTGAACACGAGGAGAAAATGCTGCATATGCTGCTTTGACCACTTTGGACCCTTTTCTTTTTTTACAGTTTCAGGTGTACAGCTCAGTGATTTGACAAGTTTATACATTATGCTATGTTCACCACAAGTGCAGCTACCATCTGTCCCATTACATTGGTATCACAATATCATGGATTGTATTCCTTATGCTTCTGTTTTTTATTCCCACGACTTACTCATTCCATAACTGGAGGCCTGTATCTCTCACACCCCTTCATCCATTTTGACCATCCTCTCACCCCCTCTTCCCTCTGGAAACTATCAGTTTGTTCTCTGTATTTATATATCTGTGGGAGCTACACTTGTAGTGAGTATGCAGCTGGTGAATCCTTAGGTTGTACACCTGAAACTAATAAAACACTGCGTCAACTATACTCAAATTTGTAAATTAAATTAAAACATTAAAAATACAGGTTTTATTTTAACTGTCCAGCATTTTAAATCGGAATATTATTGTAGAACTTTTCAATCCTTTGCACAATTTCATATCTTTTTTTTGCTTTCAAATCTCTTTTCTGTCACTACAACTAGATAATCTAATATTTGTATTATAATTTGGTAGATTAAGCAAAGAGTAAAAAGGGGCTCCTGGGTGGCTCAGTTGATTAAGCACCAATCTCCTGATTTCAGCTCAGGTCATGATCTTAGGGTTGTGAGATCCAGCTCCCACATCAGGCTCCTCACTTGGTGCAGAATCTGCTTGAGACTCTCTCTCTCTCCCTCTCCTCCTGTCCCTCCCCCTGTCCCCCCCCAAATAAATCAATAAATGAAATCTTAAAAAAAAAAAACAAAACAGTAACAGGGGCACCTGGGTGGCTCAGTTGGTTAAGCGACTCCCTTTGGCTCAGGTCATGGTCCCGGAATCCCGGGATCGAGTCCCACATCAGACTCCCAGCTCCTCAGGGAGTCTGCTTCTCCCTCTGACCTTCTCCCCTCTCATGCTCTCTCTTACTCTCTCTCTCAAATAAATAAATAAAATCATTAAAAAAAGTAATAAAATTAAGGAATTAAAAGAGGTACAGAAACAATAAGAGCACATGAGGACAAAAAAGGAAGTTGAATTTTATTGGTCTGATTTCCGTAGTAATAAATTTAAGCTTCACATGAAAAATCAGAAGAATTAGACACAAAGTGCTTCTGTTCTGGAAGCTACACCCCACTCTTTATCAGCTTGCTCTGCTCCAGCTGTCTTCCCTGAGGCTAACCACTAGACACTAACACGAGAGCGTGCTATGGTGAGAATTAAGCTTTATTTCCCTGGAAAACAGGCCTGAAGTTTTCCTTAGCAGTTGAAAGATTTGTTGTTTCCCTCAATGAAGCGTAATTCTAATCGAGTTCCTAAAATATCTAAAGAGTCCCACTTTTAAAGACTTTAGGCAAAAGGATAAAAATTAGTTTATTCATTCCCATAATTTTTTCCTAGCTTTGGCCCAGACTGAAATGTTCTTCCTCTAGTCTCATAAATAATTTTTTTAACCTGGTCCTGTTGAGCTCTTATCTTTTGGAACATTATATATAATATTTCAAATTCCTAAGTATATCTTAAAAATCTGTCCCATACCTCCAGATAGATTTTCAGCTTCATGAACATGTACCATGCTATTCAGATATTGTCATCTTTCACTTAACACTGTATACATTATGAATTTGTGATTATAGGTATGTAATGATTATTCCTTGCATTTTATAGTGATTTTTCAGATACTCCTTTTTTTCCTGATTCTTCTAAAAACATTTTGAAAGGCTTTTAGACTTTCCAGATCCATTATAATTTAGGATATGGGGAATCATGAAAATTGTCTCATTTCATCCAGATGATGAAACTAACTTATCCAAGGTTAAACTGGTAGTAGAAGTAGAACTGAACCTGGAACTTAAAGTTCCTAAATGCCAGAACTCGGTAATCTTTCTATTTTACCTCTAAATATCACCAAAACATAAAAGCGATAAAAACATTCTTGAGTCCTATACTATTTTTCTTGTTAATATAGTTTTACATATATATATATATAAACAACTGTATATCTGTTGTAACATTTATTACCTGTCAGAGATGTGAAAATGCCATCCTTTATTTGCCAACAAATCAATTATAAGAGGATGACTAAAAATATAATAAAAGTTGGATAAGAGAAAGAAAGCATGAGCCCAGTTAATTTAAGTATGTAGTGAGTCACAACAGAACCAGAAACAACTTTAAACTGGTGATGAATTGTCTACAAAACTGGCACCTTTGTTATCAGATTAATATATGAGTCAGTTCCCAGCTCTGTCAGTTACTAATACATAAACTTAAACCATTTATTCAATTCTCATTATCTTAATTAATAAAATGAGTATACTGGTCATTTCATAGTACTATTCTAAGAATTACTGGGTAAATGCTTAAAATATTTAATAAAGTACTTGCCTTACAATAGCAATAATAATAATTAGAGTCTGCAATTTTCAACTCCAAACCAGTATATTTTGACCCAGAGATCCTTATAATGTCCCTAATCTAATGACAGGTTGACTATCAAGCATAGAGCAGGAATAAAGCTAAAGGTGAGGGCTAACTTATTATAGGATTTAAATTAAACAGGCAGCCAATAATATCATAGAGATTCTAAACCCACTCCAAACAATAGACTTTAAGGTAGTAATAGAACATAATCATTCAATTCATATTTAAGTGATGCCTACTTTAAAATTGTATTATGCTGTGTTATATACAGAAATTATATATTATATATATATATAAATATATAAATATAATTCCCATAATCAGAAAAGCTTTTTTCTTATAAGGGAATATTTATAAACAAAAAAATTTATAAACAAAAAAAAATGTGCTACATTCTATAATGAAGCATAAAATGGGGTGTGAGGAAAGTCTTCACAAAGGGATGATATTTATGCTGAGTGTTAAAGAATGTATAGGAGTTTACCAGGCATTTAAGAAAGAAAAGCATTTCATACAGAAGAAAAAGTAATGGGAAAATGGCAGGCTCGGAAAATGGAAATTCATATAGGAGCATAGGTTATGGCATCCTTGGAGGGAAATGGTTATAACTGAGGCTGGAGAGAAAGTTCAGGTCTAGACTGAGAAGTATGGTGGGGTTTAGACTTGGGACTATGGTTAATAGAACAATGTGGAGATGGTGTAGCAAAGAGTAACAGAGTCAAACTGGATTTCAGTAGATAACTGACACCGGACTCATTATCTGTACTGGCTGAGAAAAACGGCAGGAAGCTCAGTTAGGAGACTGATCAATAGCATGGGAGGAAAATGATGCATGCATGACATGAAGCTGTGACACATAGAAGCTCTGATTAGAAAAGAAATTCTGTGTTAGGATCTATAGGAGTTGGTAATTTATAGGCTAAGAAGTGGGAATAAGAAAGACACCTGTGTAACAAAAATTTTTAGTTTGGGAGATTGGTTAGATGATGATGTTTTTTACCACAACTGGGAATACAGAAGCAAGAGGAAGTATAGGGAAGTTAGCAAAAATCAGTGCAGGTTTGTACATGTAGAAAACTGGAAATAAGGTTCTGAACATCAGTGATAGAAAATGGAACCATATGGAGTTTTCACTAGAGGATTTAAACTAAAAAAATTGATTAGGCAATAGGAAGACTATTTAGAAAGTCGAGTAAAAAAAAAAAGTTCCAATATAGGCAATTAACATTTAAGGAAGGAAATGGGAAAAGGGATCAATGAAGAAGACTGAACAGGAGTAACCAATCAGGTTTGCCTGATGTTTTGAATAGAAGAAAATTTCAAGAAATAGGGAATGATTTCTACTTCAAATACTATTTTGGCCAACATTCTCCTAGGCTTAAGTTAACAACTCCTGTTTCAGTGAGGCCCAAAACTCGTATGTGAAGAGAAAAATAATACTTGCAAGCAAAAGAGAACATACAGAACATAAGTCAATGAGGTTTTATTGTTTCTGTTTTTGTTTTTTTTTCCACCACTGTACTCAAAGAAAGAAAAGACTGTTTGGTCTAAAAAATGAATCCTGCAGTGCTTCTATCTCTAACCTGCAGAGAAGAATGAGTTTCCATCTACTTGCTTTTCATGACTACAATTTAGTTTTATAGTTACCATTTCATTTCCCTTGCTGCAATCAGCTATTCATACATATGCTCTACAGTAGACAGTTATGTTTCAGAGGGCTCATCCTGTTCTTGAGGGCAAAAAGTTTATGGGTGGTGAACAAGAGTGAAAATTAGGGTAAATATGTACTTTTCCATCACATGAAGTGTGCCAAATTCCCTTTTTCACTAGGCTTATTTTGTAAACTCATAATATTCCTCAGCGTTCTCACTAGCAAAGACAAGCATTATCATAATCATATTCTTCCCAACTGGTCCTTATGTCAATCTTTTCTTTTTGTTTAGTAGTCTTTTAGGACATGATTTTTTTTAATTAAAGATGTTTATTAAGTCTGTTGTTGATATAGGTATACATTTATATATGTTAGATATTGATAGCAACAGATTGGAAACTATAGAAAAACAATTAATTTTCTTTTAAAAGCAAAGAGAATCAGAGAGGAAACTGAACTTTTGTTTTTCACCTGCGTTAAGTCTATTAAATGAAAGGAATCAATTTCTAGAGTGCTTTTCAGAGTTTTAAACGATGGCAATGATTACAAATTGTTATGCTAAAACTAGCTTTCATGCTTCACATTCCTCTTCCCATAAGGTAAAAATCATACATTTGTACTCACTCACCTTTAAGTACTAGGTATTCATTAACTAGGTATTAGGTATTAAAGGTAAATATTACCTTAAGACCATTTGTGCCTTATTTCTTTTGTTCCCAAGTGTTAAGATATAGTAATCAGTATCCTTCATAAAAGAATATGACACATTCGATCCACCATTAAGGGGAAAGGCTTTCTTTTAATGTTGTTTAAATAAATTCGAGGAATTTCTCATTAATTCATTTACACGTAAGAGGAAGTATATTAAACCTTGGGGATTCTACCATAAACAAGACATGGCCCTGAAGGACCTTGATGTTTAAGAAGGAAGTGAACAAGAAGCTGAAATATAATGCATAACCAAAAAGTCAATAAAACCAACTGAGAACCAACTGACTTAAGTTATGATGACATTAACATCTATAAGCCCTTTTAGGTGACAGAAGATTCCATGCTATCTATATAATATAATCTGAAATGGATTTATTTATGTAAATTTCATATGAAAAAGGATGCCTTTCTTTTTTTTTAAGATTTTATTTATTTATTTGACAGAGAGAGATCACAAGTAGGCAGAGAGGGAGACAGAGAGAGAGGGGGAAGCAGGTTCCCTGCTGAGCAGAGAGCCCAATGCGGGGCTGGATCCCAGGACCCTGAGATCATGACCTGAGCCGAAGGCACAGGCTTAACCCACTGAGCCACCCAGGTGCCCCATGGATACCTACTTTCTTAATATTTTTCAAATAATTATTATATAATTAAAACAACTAAATATTAATGTTAATTAATATTACAGGATAATAAAAAATAACTTAGAAGTGATAGTTAGAATTTATTAAAGGCTAATTTTGTGCCCAGCACTGTTATCACAGGTTAACATAGATTATCTCACATAATACTAGCTTAACCTATGACATAAGCAGTATTAATATTTCATCTGACATAAGAGACAAACGGAGCTTTTAGATGCTCAAACCTGCACAGAAATTCATACTGAAAAGGGTATAATTTTAGAGTTTAAGCCATAACCATTGCACCATACATTTTAAAACAAATCAATGTAGTCTTCACTTCAAAGAAAATTTAGTTTTTAAATAGATGAGTTAAGATGATTTTAACTTTCTTGGATCCACCTATTATTGGCGGGACAGAGATGTTCTGAAATAATTTAACATTAATGAAATGCAAATTTCTTTTGCTCCTAAAGCATTAACCCAAGAGTTATAACTCTGCAATGTCTACTATGGATTGATTGATAAAAGTGCTATCAACAGCATCTCAGTATCAAAACTAATATTTTAATTCTGATTCTGGCAAAGCCAAGAACTAACATTAAGTATCATTTAGTGAAGTCAGATTATTTTTCTCAATGTTATATGGTAAAATCAGATTTAGAAATTAAGAATTTGTAATAAACTTCAGAGTATAATGTATTAACAACACTTTGAAAATATCTCATTAACTAATTGATGCCACTTTGTAAACATCATATTGTTTTTTATCCTTTCATATATAATACTTATTTTGGGGATTATACATTATAAATGTCAAGTTTCAACTTGTGTCAACATGATCAAATTCTAAGAAGTTCTAAATTATTAGACTGTTTAACATAAACTATTGTTAATCAACTATCCCATCTTTGATTTTTTGGTAGATAACAGTTTTATTTATTTATTTTTAAGATTTTATTTATTTATTTGAGAGAGAAAGAGTGAGTAAGAGAGACAGCACAAGCCAGGGGGGAGAGGCGGAGGGAGAGGGAGAAGCAGACTCCCCAGTGAGCAGGGAGCCAAATGCAGGACTCGATCCCAGAACCCTGGAATCATGACCTGAGTCAAAGGCAGATGCTTAACTGACTGAACCACCCAGGTGCCCCTAAATAACAGTTTTATAACAACAACATTAGAACAAAAAAGCTACTTTAAAATGTACTTATATACTTGTGTTATTTTCCATGCTTGGTTTGCTGTAAGCATCATGAAATCGAAGACTTTGTGTTTTTTTTTAAAGCTATTATCATCAAGAACTAGAAGAGTGGCTGGCATATAGAAGGTAGAATGACTGTATAGAGAATGTAAAAGTTATTTCCAAAGTGTAACTTCAATCAAAAAGGGGGGAAAAAAGGAAGAAAGAAAAGAAAATCTACTATAAACTTAAAAATGAGTAGATTAAAATGCTTTAACCACAAATCTAAAATATAAACTCTATCCTTGCCTCTGAGCGAATATTTCCAAAAATAATTCTACTACTTATCCTCTCTTA
This sequence comes from Ailurus styani, assembly GCA_002007465.1. Taxonomy (NCBI): domain Eukaryota; kingdom Metazoa; phylum Chordata; class Mammalia; order Carnivora; family Ailuridae; genus Ailurus; species Ailurus styani. The sequence continues at coordinate 215,817 of LNAC01000881.1, forward strand.
GTACATATATGTGGTATTTAATGATAACAAATGGTTCAAATATTGTCTATGTAAATGTTTCTGACCTAATATCATAAAGGATGCAGACAAATAGAAAGACATCAATTTATATTTCCTAATATAAATTTTTAGCCTTTATAAGCTTACAATGTAAATATGGTATTAAGAATGTATAAATGATTGTCACATGGCAAAAATGCAGTATCTGGAACTGCTTACAGACTATGGAATGGTAAGATTACAAAGTTTTCTATCCCAACACCTCAAATCAAGACAAAATCATGTGTTCATCAATATTTCCTACTCAGGACTTATTACAGTCACTGTGTTATTACAAATTGAAAGGTACTTCCTCCTCCCAAGTATAGATGGATGCCTCAGTGGAAGCACTTACAGATCATTATGGACACATATTTGAATCCATAACAGTTATCTTGTGGTTAATGGACTGATTATGAAAGTGCAGTCATTACCAAAGAAGTTTAAAGTGCTATTGTTAATATCCTAATAGAAAATAATGGATTTTATATTTTTATATGATGAGATTTAAATGCCAAGGCTTGTTTTCAACTGTATATTTCAAACACCCACTCTCTAGTCTCTGTTAATAAATTACATGCTCCATTATTAGGAATGAGTTGCTGGAGGTAAGTACCAAAACTCTTCATAAATGTAGCTTGGGGATTAAATTAATTTTCTACCCATTAGGTAGTAAAACCATATTTGTGGTAACTGCATGACAAAATCTATTTTAAAGTAGGTTTTAGTTGCATGGGTTAACCTCATCTAAAAGATGGAAAATCATATCGTCAGGGAAAACAAGGTAGTTAACTATAACAGGTGATGTACGAATTAATATGTGCTTAAAATGACTACCCTCATTTGTATTTCCACCCCTTTTTTCTATCACTTCTACAGAGATGTTGACTTCATTTTAGTAAGCATTTATCACTTAGAAGCAACAACTCTTTGTCACAGGAAAGCATTAGTTTTAGAGTGAGGAAAAAATACAGCCAAGTTGACTTATCTGAGTCTCAGATCCATTCATAGTATTATAATACCTACTTCATGAAATTATTGTAATCTGAGTGGGATAACTTACATAAAAGTGCTAACTTAGGGCTAATGTATGGATTCCTTTGCTCACTCCCTCTCTAGCATGCCTTCTCTAAATATTCAAGTTTTACAAGGCTTAGTTCTGTCTCCCTTATGGTCCCTTAATATAGTCTTCCTTTAAATTATATCATCATTGCATAGCTTTAAGTCTATTTGCAGAGGACTCCCAAATGTATGCCTCTTGACCAGACTGGTTTAATCTTGTATTTTCAACTTGTTGACACTTCCACGTGAATATTTCATGTCTAAAACTGAATGCTCTATTAATCTCCCTATCCCTTCTGCTAATAAAATAATTTTTCTTACAGCAGTTCATGGCCCCAGCATCTACCCAGTTACAAAAGTCAGATACACAATACATGAGGCACTGTGACACTTTAATTCAACCTATTCACCCAAATTATCATCAAAAACTCTTATTAATTATACCTTCAAAAAAGATCTGCACTACACTAACTGGAACTACCACATGTATTACCAAATAACTTGGTTTCTCCTACCTCCATTTCTGCTCTGGCCCCTCCAAGTCCCCCATCTTGCCTATCTATACATTGTCCCATCTGCAGTCCTCTAACAAGCCACTTAAGCAGACAGAATCTTTTTTTTTCAAATACAGATCTGATCATAAATGTGATATTGTTATTTGGAGCAAGAAATATGTATTTGGTCTTTGTCCCCATTTCTGGAACAGAGCTCCTAAAACCCTAGGAATTTTTTAAGAGATGAGAGTGGCGAAGGTGTCTTTTGAGGTAACATTTGGAAAGCCCCTAGGTAACTTAAGGTTGGGAACTGGTAACCTAAAGTTGCCAATGGAGCCAAGTATGTGAGTAGATGGTTGTAACTTTCAGTCTTACAGGTCAACCTCCAGGGAGGGGAGATGCTGAAGATTGAGTTCAATGACCAACGGCCAATGATTTATCCAACTGTGCCTCTGTTGTATGTCTCCATAAAAAAACCCTAAAGGATTGGGCTGGGAAAGCTACCAGGTTGGTGAACATGTGTATATTTGGGGAGTGTGCTAAATTCAGAGAGTATACAGAGGCTCCAGCCCCTTTCTCCATACCTCTCCCTAAGCTACTCTTTCATTTGGCTCTTCCTGATGTATATTCTAATAACAAACTGGTGATCTAATACGTAAAATGTTTCCCTAAGTTCTGTAAGCCACTCTGGCAAATTAATTGAACCCAACCCAGAAATTCAATAGACATTCTGATTTGCAGCTGATTGGTCAGAAGCCACACAGGTGACATCCTGGACTTGCGACAGCTATCCGACATGGCGGCAGGAGCAGCCTTGTAGGATCAAGCCCTTAACCTGTAGGATATGATGCAATCAATCTACAGATAGACAGTGTGAGAATTGAGCTGAATTGTAGGACATCCAACTGGTATCAGACTTGCTGACTGGTGTGGGGAAATTCCCCACTCCCCACAATGGAAACTGGTGCCAGAACCTTTAACAACAATTTCTATGGCTCCCCATTTCAAAGCAAAAGGCAATTTCAATGACTTACCATTTTTTCCTGAAATAAGAGACAAATTCCATAAAATGACCTAAATGCATGGGTTGATCATGTAGTTGCCAAAAAATCCAGTAGATATCCACATGCTCTCTCCTGCATTTTCACTATGCATTCTGCCTGCAGAGGCTTAACTGAATAGGAATAATCAGTGGATTCCCATATATTTTCCTTTGATAGTATGCAGGCAATGGAGAGCCAGCCCCATTAGTTTGGAAAGTTGGTGGTAAAGTGTTATCCAACATTTATTTTCCCTTCTCCTTCTCTTTGGGATTACTCTGGCTGGCTGTATCCCTTGACTGAAGATCACTGCACTCACAAGGAGGTCCACCCTACACGATACTCTTTCCTAATTCCAGCAACCTCTGTTTCCTCTTTTTGGTCTTGGGGTAGTAAAAGATCCACTAATGCTTACCTCAAGTTCCTGCATCATTCTGTAAGTAACCACTATATTCAGCCTACACCTTTGCAATCAATCTCTATTAAAAAAAAAAAACTGCCATGGAAATAACCTAAGTTTTAACATGCTGTTTCCTGTTTAGAAACAAGTGATACACAATACAAAAGTATTTTCTTAGTTCCAGGAATCCTGGCCTTCTTGTGTACTATTTCTTCTACCTGGAAGTCTTCCCTCACTAATCACCTGACTAGCTCCTCATTGTGATTTAAGCCTCAGCTTGACCTCATCTATAGTCCAAAAAGAGCCTATTTTTATAGCATCTCATAGTATATTTTGTTCTGTTCTTGACACTTACAATTCCGCAACTATATGAGCAAATTATATTTGGATTATATATCACTGGATTCTAGGCTCCATGAAGGGAGAACCATTTAAGTTTTATTAACTGGAAACCAGAGTGCTTAGCACTATAGGCACTTATTAAATATTTACTGAGAGAAAAAAATCAATTCAATAATTGCTTTTTCTGTTACCACTGTTGATTACAAACTATTTATCAGCTCTGCATTTTATAGAGGCAGTATAGTATGCTATTAAACGTATAGTTTCTGAAGCCTGACCATCTGGGTTTGAATTCTAACTCTGTCATATTTGACGATCTTAATCAAGTTATTCGCTTTCTTTATGCCTCGGGATTTTGTTTCCCCATTTGTTAAAAAAAAATAACAGAACTTATCGCATACACTTGTGAGACTAGAAGAAGTTAGTATCTGTAAAGTGTTTAGGTTTATGGTCTAGAGTTGATAAGTGTGGTGTAAGTATTATTGCAATTATTATTTTTTGTATAAATAGTACAGAGGACAAAACAGACATAATAAAAACTGTAAGAGTTCTCAGTTGAGTGAGAGAAGAAAGGTATACTTAAAAATATTCAAATGTTGAAAATCTTCATGACTCATTGTATGAGGTGTGCAAAAATAATGGGGAATCACAAACCAGGCCAGACAAAATTTATAAGATAGAAAATCTAAAACTGTGGTATCACCAAATAAAATAATCTGCAAGGATTTCTAAATATCACTGCATAAACCTCAATTTAAAAAAATTACACTTTGTATCTCTTTCTTGTATGGATATATAAATATCATTGCAGGGGCACCTGGGTAGCTCAGTGGGTTAAGCCTCTGCCTTTGGCTTGGGTCATTATCTCAGGGTCCTGGGATCGAGCCCCACCATCAGGCTCTCTGCTCAGAGGAGAGCCTGCTTCCCCCTCTCTCTCTGCCTGACTCTCTGCCTACTAATGATCTCTCTGTCAAATAGATAAATAAAATATTTTTAAAAATAAATAAATAAATATTATTGCAGAAACCTCAAAAAAAAACCACACTTTTTGTCTATTTTCTTGTATGGATGTACTGATGACTGTAGAAATTAACTATGAATTATATATTAGTACAATTATAATATATACAATAATATATTTGTGTATGTGTATGTATATACATTACACAAGTTTAAAGTGTTTTCTAAAGATTTTTTGGACGTTTTAAAGATTTGGTTTCCTGATTTATTCAAATTCTCTTCTTAAACCCAGTATCCTTGAATGATCTTTTTATCCACCTAATCTCAGTCATTCCTTCCTGTGGTTATGCACTTTACATTCTTCCAACCACCAGTGATTTATTGTTTGGCTTATCTGAATCCATAAGGTAATGCTATAGGCGCTAAGAGTATAGCAGATGGGGAGAGAGAACCAATAAAATAAAATAAAATAAAATAATGAATTAAAAAATAAAAAGCCCTGCCCTGATGGATCTCGAGTTCTAGTGGGGAAAAAATAATATAAAATCATAACCTTGTCTTGGATAATAACTGCAATCTTCCAGTACTGCAATTTCAGACATTCCAATCTTCAAACACTCATTATATGTGAGTCCCAGATAGCAACAATTTTTCCACCCTGAAGAGACCTACCATCCTTTGACAAAATCAGTTTTTTCAGTACTCCCCACCCACCTCTATTCATAATTAAATCACTTTATTGCACGTATCTTCAATTCCTTGGCCAAACACCCCTGGTAAAATACAGTGCTATTTCTATTCCATCTTGGTTCTCTATGCAACTGAATATGATGGTAAAACACACACACACAGACGTACACACACAGACACACAGAGACACACACACTCTTAGACACACACAGACACATACACACACACACACAAAACTGTGCTGCATAATGCTTTCTTAAATTCATGCTCTCTAATCTCAAATAAGCTTTTTGTTCTGCTTGGCAACTCTATTTCTCTAGTGCCTGCTCTCTGCAACTCTCCACCAGTTATCCACGAGCTGTTTTGTTTTTAACCCTTCTAAAATAGTTTTTAAAAAGTACTGTACCCCTACCATTTTTCTAAGATGAAATTTAAAACCTTTTTTTTTGTAAATGAAAATAGTTGCAAATGATGTAATTTCTGGTAAACAATAAATACATGTTATTTGTCTGAAACAGAACATGACTTACGTATATAAATTATTTTGGGGACCAGTAAGCTTTTTATTTTTTTAAGATTTTATTTATTTATTTGACAGAGAGAGAGAGATCACAAGTAGGCTGAGAGGCAGGCAGAGAGAGAGGAGGAAGCAGACTCCCTGCCAAGCAGGGAGTCTGATGTGGGCCTCGATCCCAGGACCCTGAGAGAGCTGAAGGCAGAGGCTTTAACCCACTGAGTCACCCAGGCGCCCCCAGTAAGCTTTAAGTATTAATTCTTTCTGCTACATTGACTTAGTATAATTATTAGTATTTTATAATTTATCAAAACATATAAATATATAATTAGTAATTATCAAATATAAATATATAATTTTATTGAACTCTATCACAGTATAGACATAAAGGAAATTTTAATTTTTTTCTTCTGATTTTGTTTTTTCTAATTTACATTTGTGTCAATGGATTGATATTATCGCTAAAAACAGCTTGAGTTAAATATCTTTTTTTTTTTAAGATTTTATTTATTTACTTGACAGAGAGAGAGAGAGAGAGAGAACAAGCAGTGAGAGCAGCAGGCAGAGGGAGAAGCAGAATCCCCACTGAGCAGAGAGCCCAACACCGGGCTCAATCCCAGGACCCTGGGATCATGACCTGAGCCAAAGGCAGATGCTTACCTCACTGAGCCACCCAGGGGCCCCTAAATATCATTTCTATTCCTCATTAACTTTTTATAAATTTTAAGAATAAATAAGCAAATAGGAATGAAAGAGATTTGTAATAGAAATGTCTGTCAACTTATTGAATCCAAAATAATGCCAAAATCACATAATGATATACCCCAAAATACAATTATTAATTAACAGTTGTTAAATTGATTAGGTCCTTCTTCAATTGTAATAAAAGCAAAAACACTGGAAACCATTTGATTTGCAAAAGGGCTTATTACTTAAATGTTGGAATCATTCACTTTAAATCAAATGATAATATTTTAAGTTTATTATTTTGTTTTGTGTCCAATCCTTCTTCATCCAGGAGCCATGCAGCATAGTAAATTCAAAATGGGTAGAGGTACATGGTAGAGGCAATGAAAGGAGAGGTGAGAAGGAACATTCTTAGGCAGATCAATTTTAGGGTAAAATGCCATAAACAAGAGGATTTTGAAAGTGGTTTTTGAAAAATTATCTGCCATCACATACCCACTGGGAAGTTCCCATATGCCTCAGTTTGCAGACCATGTCCTAAATCACTACACTGATTGCTTCTTTCTTCTCCAATCCTTCCTTGCTCATCCCCACTTTCATCTGATGATCTTATTTCCCATTTCACTGAAAAAACAGACTAACCAAACAACAACAAAACACTTCTGCCAACTCCAAAACCACACATTTACACCTATGAAGTATCTATTCCCAGATATCTATTTTCGTCTTTGTCCTAACGTTAAATTGTAGGCTCTTCCATGTTAGACTATTCCCTCTAGTGGCAAACCAGATTCCTTCCCCTCTCACCTATTCAGAGAATTCTCTCACAAGTTATTTTCTTTCTTTCTCCCCCTTTCATCACTTTTCCTCCTTTCATTTTATTATTTGAAGCAGCAACCAACATGCTGCTGTATTTCTCATCTAAAAAAATTCCTTTACCCCAATTCTCCCTCAAGCTACTGCTGTATATTTCTATTTCACTTTACCAAAGGACAAAGAAAAATTGATTTAAAAAGTTTCCTATACTCAGAAACTCCACTTCCTCCTGGTCCATTCTCTGTGAATTCATTTATAATAGCACTTTAGTCATCACCACACCATCAAAACTGCTGTTGCTAAAGTTACAAAGGACTTCATCTTTATCTTACTCTACTGCTCAGCAATCGACACAGTTGATTACTCCCTTATGCTAAAAACACCTTCCTGGTTCACTTCCAGAATATTGCTCTCTCGTTTTTTCTTTTGACTTATTGGCTACTCCTTTCCAGTCTCTTTGCTGGTTTATCCTCATCCCTTTGACCTCTTCATGGTGGAATGCTTTAGGATTTGGTCCTCAGACTCCAGCAGCTCCCAGCCTCCCCTCCCTGCATGAATTCCTCTTGTCTGTTAGGTCAATGCTGGTCTAGGCCAGCATCTTGCTCCTGCAGGGGCCATGACTCTATTCTCCTGCAGCACCATCAGGACACAGATGGCCAAGAGGTGCATGAAAAGATGCTAAGTATTACTAACTGCCAAGGAAATGGAAATCAAAACCAAAATGAGTATCATATCCCAACTGTTAAAACAGCCATCATCAAAGAGACAAGAAATAACAGACACTGGCAAGAATGTACAGAAAAGGGAGCCCTTGTGCACTACTGATGGGAATGTAAACTGGTGCAGCCACTGTAGAAACAGTATGGAGGTTTTTCAAACAATTGAAATAGAACCACCATATAATCCAGCAATTCTACTTCTGGGTATTTATCCAAAGAAAACAAAAACATTAACTTGCAAAGATGTATGCACCCCTATGGTCACTGCAATATTATTTACAGTAGCCAAGATATGGAAACAACTCAACTGTCCATCAATGGATGAATGGATAAAGAAATTCATATATATAATTCAGCCATAAAAAAGAGTAAAATCTTGATATTTGAGACTACATGGATGGACCCCAAGGGTATTATGGTAAGTGAAAAAAGCCATAAAGAGATAGACAAATACCATATTATCTCACTTACATGCAGAATCTAAAACATAAATATACAAATGAATAAGCTCATAGAGAGAACAGATTCATAGTTGTCAGAGGTGGAGGATTGGGGAAGGAGAAAATGGGTAAATTTGTTGTTTTTTAGTTTAAATTTAATTTAAATAAATTGATTAAAATAATTTCACCCTAGGGGAGCCTGGGTGGCTCAGCTGGTTTAACTGTCTTCCTTTGGTTCAGGTCATAATCCCAGGGTCCTGAGATTGAACCCCACATTGGGCTCCCTATTCAGTGGGGAGTCTGCTTCTCCCTCTCTCTTTGCCCCTGCTCATGCTCTCTTTTTCTCAAAAAAATAAGTAAAATCTAAAAAGAGTAATTTCACCCTAGAACTTCCATATATTTTGCCTATTTAAAAGCCATTATTTTTACTGATCTCAACTGCATTTCAGGGAAGGCTAAATAGCAACAAATACCTAAGATAATGGAACAAGCATAAAGCTATAAAATGTATGACATTATTAGTAATAGAATATTTTGCTGCATATCCTAGAATATATTTATTACATTTCATTTATTTTTGCCTGCATTTGTCCTTTAAGAACTCCTTTAAAATCACATATTACATTCCAATGTGAATGAGTATACCTAAAGGAGAAATGTTTAAATTCTAGCAAACTGTGAGATTAACAAACTGTGAAAATCTTCATTACTACAGATACAGGGCATTAATTGCCTTTAGATACAGATTTAACCTCTATGTCCCATAAAAATTTAGTTACGATTTTTAAGATGGTAAGACAATTGTTTTTATACCGATGTACATATCAAAGTCATAAAATTAATACTTAGTTCTACAAAGCATTTATTTTAAATACATAAGTATGTTAATCAATGTTAGACGACCCACTAACTGTCGGTAATGCAGGTATCATAACTGCCCCCATTACATCTATAGTCACCATCTTGCTGTAATTTAGGATAGAAATAGAAAGAATAAATGAAGAAAAAAAAATCAGGAGATAATTGTGGTAATGATGCTCAAGTACAATCAACAAGAAATCAGTTGCCAGGAAGAAGGCAAAAATAAAAACGGTAATCTCTAAAATTGTTCTTAATCAAAGGCTTACTCTTTATGCTTAACGATGGTACTTGACTCGAGGCAAATCAAGTTACACACAGTTATTAAAATAATAATTAAAAAAAAGCCTGCAGTTGTAGTTAGGGGAAAAGATAATTCATTCCATCATTTTACTCAGTGGAGCTCTCTTATGTCTGGCTTATGTAGATGAATGACTTGGCAAACTTTGGACAGTTACTTTTAAAGGATATATAATAATGCATTATTCTCATTATAATTTGATGTTAATCCCTCCACCCAGCTGCTATAAAAACTTATGGTCTCCTGGAATATTGTTAATTAACAGAAGAATCTCTGCCCTTCATATATCTAAATCTTCCAGAAAGACAATGTGGAGTAAAATTCAACCATTTGTTTAGATGTTAGGGAAACAATTAGCTGCTTTATGCCAAAACAAAGTGTATCAATATTACACCTCTTTTCACACACACATGCACACCCATACACTCATGCACATACATATATGCAAACATGCAATGGCAAAACTGTATAACTGCCAGATTCATCTACAGTTGGGATTCCTAGCCAGAGTTTAATCCTTTGAATTTATTAAACATGTATATGTACACACACCTACTTGTGTATATATACACACACATATACATAACAAATATTTTTAAAAACCTTTCTTTAAAAAGCAATACATTAAAATATATGCTAATAATATTTTAATAACATTGTTTAGTAAACATCATGAAATCACTCACTCCAAAATTACTTATGGAATTTGACAAAAGACAATCAACTGTTATGATAAAAGTTATTTCTACAGTCAAAATATGATAATATTAATTATAATTAAGCTAGATCACCTAGCTATCAGTAATGAAAGTGTAAAATTATCTCCATTACATCTGATACTATAGTGGAACTAATTCATGAGGGAAGCAATCAAGAAATAATTGACATTATCCGATCACCATTCTTTAGAAGTCCCCCCAGTACATGGAAGCTCAGAATAAATAATTTTCAATAGGAGGATGTAAGGAAACATTCAGCATATGCGCCTTTCTTGAAGGAAGGCAGTCCCAAAGAATATATAGCAAAGAAAGTTAAGAGATTTCCTATGTAAAGAAAGGATCTAAATAATTCTGAATGTAAGGGAAAGGGAACTAAACTGAACAAGATAGCACAGTGAGTTTTAGCCGGTATTAAAAAAAAATTGTGTGAGATCTAAAGAAAAAGAAATCCAGAAAAAGAATAACTTCAACTTCAATAAATAAGATTGCTGAATAACATTTAAAAGGTACAGACCTATAAGGTGTAGATGAGAAAAGATGGATAGATAGATAGGTAGCTAGATACACAGACAGATACACAGACCAAATCTTGTCCCTCCTATTCTAAATATTATCAGTCAACCTTTGGACAACTTCATTCGTGTATTCATGGGTTGTTTCTTCCATGTCTCAGTATGACTGCTTTTTCTGAGAGGCTATTTCAGTGTCTTCCACCATAATAAATTTTCCTTAAATTTAAAGAATTCTTTTGCATCTGTTAATTTCTTAGTCACTCAATCCAAAAACTAATTAGTTATATTAAACACTAATAGTACAAAATGAAACTAAATTTATACATGAATTAACACATAAGCCCTAATTTTGTTTCTATACAGACACATTATATTGTCTATTCCATTTATCCCATTATTTATTTTCAAGGTTCTTTTTTAGGTTTATGCTTAAGAAAGTTATCTTATACCTATAGAAAATAAAACTGCCCACCTTTATTTTTCTTTCTCAATGAATTGTCCAATGTTTGTTTTAGAAAGGGGAAGGCACATTTTAAAAGTAGGTTTTCTGTGGAAGCAAAGTCGGCATAACTAAGGATAATCCTAATTAATCACTGAAACTTAGCCTTTACATTAGCTCCTGGCTTCCACAGTTAGAGGACCTGAAGACAAGTGGCCAGATGGGGTAACAGTCATACTTTAATTAGGGAAAGATGGTAATAGAGATGTGCAAAAGTATGTCTTTTATCTCTTTCTCTTTTCTATTTTTGGGGAACAGAAATATGTTGTGATTCTCCATTTAGGCGAAATAAACTAAAACCCTCAGAGATTAATAATCACAGCTTGAAATTAAATAAAAATTTTTCTTCAAATAATGTTTGGGCAATGCAAAGCCCCCTATCATTCTTATTTGCCCATTTCTTTCTTTTAAGTCTTATTCTTTCTTTTCTATTTTCAAGGAACAAGTGAAAAAGTTAAGGAATAACAGTACAATTTATAATATGTCTTGTTTTTTTCAGCTTTGTTCTAAGCCATTATGCTTTTATTGCTCTGGGATACAGGAAAGAGATAATCACTACTGTTTTAGCAGACAGCAATCAGTGTAAAGAACAAAGCTAGTGTGTCCTTTCATGTCTAGATTTTATTTCTATGTACAAATCCACATTCCTTCATGCTTCATTTAATTCTTCAATTTTCCTTGTTATATGTCAAAATTATGCACAAAATATAGGCCTTAAGTCATGAAATAGCTACTTGAAGATTTTATTTAACAGAACTGAAAAGAGAGTGTATCAACTAAACCTATCCATCTACCTGTTAGGAACAAAATCAAATTGTTGGTATACAAGCTACAAAAGAATATCTACTATCCAAAAGGAGGCAACTTGAGTGAAATACACAATACAGAATTTAAAGGGAATTTAACAATGCTCGTTGTCTTTCAATGTTCTAATTTAAATATTGAGCAATATTTAATTTACATGAATTAAAGAAAAAGTGGGTTAAAATGTAAGCCAAGCATAATAGTGCTTAATAAAGCTCTATAAACAGAAATAAGAAAAATATAAGTCATTTTCATTTTACTTATGTTCTTTTACTGGAATTTTATGCCATGAAAAAAAGTATTGTCTAAACTCACTGTCCTCTAAACACAAAACAACTAACTAGAAGAATACCCTAACAAATGATGTTTTCTAATGATCACTGGCTTGCTTTAGATCAGTGCTGTGTTTTTAGAAATGATCACTTTCTATATACAGATAACCTGCTGACTCATAAAGAACACTAGAAAGTTTAGGACTTTGCTTTATGTACTTATACACTAAATAAACAAACATGTACTAAACAACTACATGTGCTAGGTCTGAGCAAGGCATAGAGGATAGAAGTTAAACGAAACAGCACTTTGTTCCTAAAGAGACACACAGGTAAAACTAACACAACGAAGTTTTGAGTGTTATTATGGAGATAAGATCAAAGTGCTGAGGAAGCACAGAAAGAAAGCAATCCTACCCAGAGAGTGAAGAAAGGCTAAAAAACACGAATTGGAGTCTCAACAAAATATTTTTTGAAAGTCTAGCACTTGCATGAAACTCTCTGTCACCGTTTTAGATAACTGAAACTGAGAGACATTAAAGAATTTGTGAGGATTTCAATTCACTTCATCATTTCATGGTGATGAAAACAGCATATACCTTTTTGCAGTGTTACCATGAAGATTTTTAAAAGGCCTGTCACTGAGCCTAATGCAAAAAAACAAACAAAAAATTAAAAATATGAAGAAATAAAAAGATATTCAGCAAATATTAATTACTATCTCTGTATCTTAATTATTCATTAGTCACTACTGGATGATTGCTACCCAGTTTAAATTGACTATACTAGACTATAAAAACTATAGAATGGGGCCCTTGGGTGGCTCAGTGGGTTAAAGCCTCTGCCTTCAGCTCAGGTCATGATCTCAGGGTCCTGGGATCAAGGCCCACATCGGGCTCTCTGCTGAGCAGGGAGCCTGCTTCCTCCTCTCTCTCACTCTGCCTGCCTCTCAGCCTACTTGTGATCTGATCTCTCTGTGTCAAATAAATAAATAAAACCTTTAAAAAAAAAACTATAGAATGCATCTTATATTTTTTGTCCTTTTTCCACCTCCATATTTAAGAGCTGTACATCTTTTATCTATGTCTGTATCTATCATCTTTATGCAAACATATACATATAAACAACCTCTATCTATAAACATTAATAGATATAAACTACCCCAACATGCCACTGGGCTCATTCATTAACAATTCAATTGAAAATTTTCTACGTAAAGGCTTGAAGCAAGTGAGATAGATAATGATAATAGTAGTGAGGAACACTTTATTTGATATAAATGATATAATTTTACAATAGATAAAGAATAAAAATTTTAAAAGTTAATGAGTACAAGAAGGGACAAATACAAATTAAGGAAGCCTTGTCCAAAACTAGAAAACTCTCTCAACAATCTCATGGCATATAGTAAAATACCCATAGCTAAAATTGCAAAACTTAATCCATAAAAAACCAGAGACTTAATAAATTATGGCATCAAAAAATTTAAGAAGAATCTTGAAATGTTTTCTGGACACCCACACAGAGATACATGGCTATTAAAAGAATATAGACCATTATGGGAGGTCTCCTTCAAAATGAACTGAAATACATTTGCATTAACAGGGACAAATATCATTTGAATATGATTACAAGATCAAAAAGTCTTTTCATAGTGAAATATAAAAATTATAGCATTATTTAAGTTTACTATTTATTGAATTGAGAATTGATACAATTTAGAAAACGAATTTGTAAACTCTTAGAAGACATAAATACAAATTTCCAAATTGCGTGAGAATTTTTTCTCTTATAACCAAGCTCCAAGATGAAGAAGTCTTGGGGGAAACAAAACAAAACAAAACACATAAAAATACTGATACTTTCACAACACTAATCTCATATCGAACAGGCATTTAAATACAGCTCTGCAATGTTTAATCACAAAATAACATTTCATGTGAGTATTCTAAAAATGTTAGGCTTCATACTAATTTTAGAGTATTGACACAACAATGGAAGAGAATTAATTGTATAAAACAAAATCTTTAAAAAAAACAATAAAATCTTAATCAAACTTGGAAAGCTATGTATAGCTTTATTTCCTACAGGCAATTACATTTTAATCTAAAAATTATTTGACAAAGAGAAATTTGAAGGATAAAAATTATCATTTTTAAAAAACTTTTAGATCATATTGTGTAGCGTTTAAGAATAAAAATTGATAAGAACTATTGTTGTATGCATCTTCTGAGAACCAAATAATTCAAATAATTGCAGTAGAATATTTATTCAGTTTCTTATATGTAAAGTGCTATGCTACTTAGAGAATACATACTTTTAAAAACTCTAAAATTATTAGTTTTCAGTTTTTTAAATAGCTAATTTTCTTTTATAATTTAATATGTTATGAAGTATTCTGCTTAAAATACATGCTAGATTCTTGTGTCTGAGACTGTTCAAAATAACCTAAGAAATTTTCTAAGATAAATATGTAGTTCTTTCATTGGCTTCTACCAGTAATTATTCTTTGGAAAGTTGATAAAATTTGGTAACTGTTTCGGTTTATTTCTATAAAGCTATTTAAATTTATTTTTAAGTTTGGGGGGTAACTGGTTGGCTTAATTGGTAAAGCATACAACTCTTGATAGTGTCATGAACTCAAGCCTCACACTGGGGATAAAGATTATATAGAAAAAATTAAGGTAAATAAACAAACAACTATAAATAAACATATTTTTAAGTCAGTCCACTTTTTTAAGTTTGGGTAAATTAGTAAAGTTTTAAAAACATAGACAAAAATATAACTGGAGGGCATCCATATCTCATTTAAAAGGACCAACAATATATTTAGAAAAAAGTATTCTTAATTGTTTCCTCTATTTGCTAGGTTATTAAAAAAAAAGAAGAAGAAGAAGAAGATTTGGAGCATTCCTAAAGAACACACTATAGTTTACAAGCCTATGCTAAGGAGGTGTATATCTTGTATTTCTGAAATATTTGCATCTTCCAAAGTGATACTTAGAACAATATTTTCCATTGGCATTTTCCCATTATAAACATAGAGAACAATAGTTCAGCCATCACAGAAAATATTAAAATGTCTCTAAAGGGCAACCTGGTAGTTATCAATAGTCCAAAGCAAAATGGAAAGAGTGGAGACAAATGAGAAGCAGCTATTCTTAAGTCAAAGGATGCAATTTATTTGCTGAATCATAATCCTCTAAATGTGACAGTGACCCTTGATTTAACAGTCTCATTTTATATCAACAGATATTAATATCATTATTTACCAAGATCTAGGATTTTTATGTCATTTTAAAGACCAAAAATTTAAGTATGCAATAACTAGCTACTTAGCCAACATTCTATTATTATGAAATCTTTTCTTTCCAAGTGAAACTTCTATGAATATCAAATGCACTTATCATCATCATTAAGAATAAAGTGTTTTAAAACTGAACTTTTAACAAGGGTCAGAAAAGGTACAAAAAAGTAAATTTCTCCTCACTTTAACTTTTTTCTTTTTATATTAGTGTCTATTAGGAAAAAAATTATTTTAGCAATTAAAATTTTAAAAGGTGAAAACACTTCATAAAGTTACATACTATACTTGTTTGTTCCATATATTCTTTTTTTAATTGGGCTATTAATTGACCTGTAACATTGGTATATAACACAGTGATTTGATATTTATACATATTGTGAAATGATCACCATAACAAGACTAATTAACACCTATCATCATACACAGTTATACATATATTCTTTTCTACTTGCCATATTCCACTACTGACATGATTTTATTTTTTGTTTGTTTCCTCTTGGGAAGATTTTGCTATCCTTTACCTTTGTTTCCTCGTTATTGTCATTATACATATTTTACTTATAAATTCAAAACCCTGAAATAATGCAGAACTGCTATTAATGTACTACAATTAGTCTGAGTTTAGAAGTTATTTAACTCTTTAAAATGTTTTCATATTTTATGATAAAAACATTGATTTATTTGTTTGCTTGCTTGCTTCTTTGCTTTGCTGGGTTTTTTTTCCCCTAATCTGTATCTATGTTCTAATACTATTTCCAGGTAAACTGACATCAACATTGATTACACCAAAAGTTATGGACAGTGCACAGACTTTTTTTTTAACTCTAATTTATTTTCTCCTTAATATACAAATCATACATATGTGTCCATTTTAGAACATGTTGGAATAATTCAAATAAACCAACTATCTGGGGCTTCAAAATAACACCAGATAGCATTAATTCAGAATTAATCTACTGGAAAATGAACTTATAGAGATGTTCTCCAGTATGAACAAAAAGAGAGGGAAGATTAATGTGGCCTCTAAACACCTGTATCTTTGTTGATTACAAACTAAAAAAGGACAAAATGGTAAAGGAACAGGAGAAACTATTAATAGTAAAGAAATGTTACATGCAGTACTTTTAAATTTCTCTTCTTTGTTTTTTTGTACTTTGTGACATTGCAATTTTAAATGTAATTGTTCTTACAAATGACACAACTGGCCCCTCCATGCTTCTGTTTTCTATGAAATAAACCTCTCCCTAGCTGCTTTCTGAATTAACCCCAAAGGAGGTACAACTGATGGCTTGGTTGTAGCAAAATCATCCAAATATTTCTTTTAGAGAATGCCCTAAAATCTCAAGGTATTATGGAACATAAAAAGTCATAGTTTTATTAACCCTTTGCCTTGTTTATAGCTATCATTAAGATCTGATAAAAACACTTCCGATGCTGGACTTAGGATACAATTTTGTTTAGTTTGTTAGAAAAAGGACTGGAACAACTTCAGCATGGTTGATACTGGCTATCAAGACACCATACAAACTTGAGTAAATAGATGGTGTGAAAAAAATAAAGGCAAGACGATTGTGTAATCTGCATATAGCAATATGAATCCAGAGCCTTGTTCAAAACAAATAGATAAGCCCAGTGAAGGGAAATGAGGAGCTTGATTCAAGCACGGTTAACTAGATGTCCCACATTTCACCACACATGCCCGCTCTTTGCTAAGTAAACAAAAATATTTAAATAGGCAGTAAATAGGAGCAGTCTGAGCAGTAGGGAAGGGATCATTTCATGTTTAGGGACAGGAAGTAAATTTTCTAGTAGTTCTAGAGTAGCAAACAGGTACTTTTTCACTAGGGAATTCAATGGACATACATTTAGTATATGTACTTTACACACAGTAGGCACTTAAAACACGGTGTCAAATGAATGTTCTGTAACAAGGGCACTGGCTCACACACAGGGTAATAAGGTCTTAAAATGTGACACTAACATATATATTTCATAGCTAACTTTATTTTTAGAAAAATAGGACCTATATATTGACATAAGATTTCCTAATAATAAATTGGCTCTCAGTTACAGGATCATTAATTCATCACTTACTGAAAGGCTCTTTTTTTTAAAAAACTCTTGAAAACTTATCATTAGAGTTATATGAAATGTAAAATGTAAGCAATATTTTAAAAATAAAATTTTAGGAGAAAATGATGACTAATTTCTTGTCTTGATGCTTGTCTTGATTTGTGCCTCAATTTAATGACCTTAAATGACATCACTATTTATTAAAAGTGAACTACAAAACAAAATAAGACTAGTAAAATATTTAAAACCCATATAAACAATTTTTGTCTATTTGGTTATTTTTGTGATGTGAATGTGAAGATTTCAGGAATATGAGGTATGGCATCATTTTTTTGTGGAAAACATTAATCCTTTGTTACAGAATAGAAAAGACTAAGAATTTTTATCATCTAAAATTTGCTGAACTTGTCTACACAACTGAAGTAATATTAAACCAAATAATTGTTGGTGGAATAATCACATCAAGCCACTGATTTGAAATGAAGGCAGTAGGCTTCATAATTTTTACTTCATACCTATGCTATATATCAGGTTTTATGAGTATCTTCTTAAAAGAAACCTTATAAAAAATGTTAATATTCTGCATATAACATCTTTGTAAATGGTGGTGTTTCTGGTTTCTGGCTTTTTTACATTTAATATAATCAAAATACATACTAGGGCTAAATTATAGCAAGTATATTAAAACCCATAGCTAGTATATATGCTAGATAGTATCTATTGCTCCAGGCACTAATCTCTTTTTTTTTTCTTCCCTTCCCCATTCTCTCTCTGCAGCTTTCCCATGAATAGAGTATATTTTCTGACACCACTGAGTTTGCATCCCTGAGACATGCAATAAGCAGTGGAATGAGGGTAGAAGTGCCAAAATGCTAATTTTCAATTCATCCTTTAAGACATATTTCATGATTCTAACATCCTTTTATCTGGCTGCACTCTACCCTAAGAAGAGTACGCCCTTTTCAGCTGCAGATTCCAGGACATGGAGATGGGTATTCCTCAACTGCCCATACCCTTAGCCAAAGCCAAGTTAAGCTGCTTTAGCTGGTTTCAGGAAACCAAGCAAGCACAGTCAATCCTAAAACCAATGAGCTCAGAGATGCACCGTGCAGTTGTTTGTTCTGCACATTAGTACAGCAAACCTAATATAGTCATTTTATTTTTTGTAGCTTTATACTGACTTTATTCTAAGTTATTATAACATTGTATATTTTTATGTTGTACTCCTTTTAATCTCTTGTGGAATGCAACAAAGTTAAAAAAAATCAAACTACATTTTAAATTACTTAAGCATTGAGTACGTTTCATGATTAAATAACTTAGTGCCACAAAAATGTTACAAAAAGTTCTCCAAAACAGTTCGTAAAAGAAAATTATTTAAGATAACATTAGAAAAATTCTGTTTCTAGGGTAGATTAGTAATATGTTTTTATTCTTAGTTATGAGGAGAACTTAATAAGAAACAACTCTTCATATGCCTTACAGATACAGATATGTAGATATGTAGATTGATGATCCTTGTTTGGCTTTGTATTTACAGTGTAATATAGGAACTATCCCACAGTTAAATAAAAACAGTCCTGTCTTTGCATAGCACCATGTTAATTGAGATTTATACATATCAGAACCATGGCCTCACTTTTGCATGGTTCTGTGATAACTGAAATTTGATCAAAGCCAGGACATGGTTCCAATATGTATGGGTTTCAAAACATGGTACCATGCAAAGTGAGGACTGCTGGAATTGTTGAGCATTTTTCAGTTAGTAAAAAGTAAGTTTGCAAAATTGCTTTTATTTATAGCATTTTAATATTGTTGCCTAAGAAATCATAATAAATGATTCATATTGCCCTTTCTTCTAATCTATGTATTTGATGACTTTTACTTTCTTCGGGATTTCTGTAGTTTCAATTTATTTCAAGGAATTTATTGGTTGAATTAATCACTTAGTAATGTTTGAATAAATGACCAATACATTCAATTTAAAGGTTAATCAAAGGACCTCAAAAAATTTGGAAAAATGGAAATTAGTCTCACCTCAGTTTATGAGTACAAATCGATTTCAAGAAATAGAATCTACTTGCCTTTTAAAAATAGCAAAATGCAGGAAATCTATTGATAAATTTATTGCTTTCAATTCTATTTGAATCTGTGGGTCAGTGCTCCATATGTAATGTATTTGCCTTAAATCCCAACACTTCCATACAAATATTATTGAGTGAAATAATTTCAAGAATGAATTTTCTATTTCCTACTTTTTAATAAACCTGTCAGAACTCATTATCTGAACAGAACACAATGATTCTTTGATGCTTTTCAAACTGTCCCTCACTAGTTCTATAACAGCACAGACACTGAGGCCATTCTTATAAAACCATTTTAATCGTGTGTCTTCAAGTAGAATCTACCATGCTTTCATTGAGTCACTCTGGACCTATGTTATCTAACTTATGTTCCAGCAATATTGTTAAAGTTACATCATGAAATAGGTCCCACTTAATCTTTGAGAGCTTTCTGTTTATTTTTAAGTTCCGAGCAGATAACCACATAAAGACATTTTTACAAAAGATATTATTAGAATGAACTCCTTTCCTGAGGAAAACCAAAACAAAAATTGACCTTAAATTAATTTTAATGTCAAACTGTCTTGCAACAGTAAAAGAAAAAAAGGTTTGAATTGTCCTGTCTCCCCATTCTATTCCACTGCAGGGACCTGATAACTATAGAAATGTCTATTTAAAATCTATAACCCCACATTGAGTAACTGTGAACCTTTTACTTAATGTCTCGGATCCTCAACCTCTACATCTGTAAAATGATGATCTCTCCCTTTTATTTAGCACTGTCATTAAAAATAAATGATAATATGGAATAAGTTATAAATCATTACTCATTTGTGTTATTATTACAATTACTAGCTATTTCTGTTTACTTTTTAAAGTGGCCATATAAAAATTAGTGGGCATTGTTTAGCTCAAACATAATTAATTCTACAGTAGGGTATTATTTATTTGGGGAAATAATTTATATATTTTGTTGGCATTAAATACATTGTCATCTGCTATTTCAGGCTCTCAGTTGCCCATAAGAATAAAGTACAGTAAGTGTCAATGCAGCTAAGCTGCAGCTACCTAATAGACTGATAAGTGTCTGTTTCTAAAGTAAGTCCATTTCTAAAGGGGCACCTGGGTGGCTCAGTCGGTTAAGTGTCTGCCTTTGGCTCAGGTCATGATCTCAGGGTCCTGGGATCGAGCCCAGCATTGGGCTCCCTGCTCAGTGGGGAGTATGCTTCTCTCTCTCTCCTTCTGCCCCTCAGCACTGCTTATTACCTCTCTCTTTCTCTCAAGTAAATAAAATCTTTAAAAAATAAATAAATAAGTAGGCAAAAGTAGCAAGTCTTAATGAGCTAACCAGTTTAGAAGATCAGCATCAAGTTAGCATTAAAAGTGGTCACATAGTCTAAATCAAATTTATAACAATAGTAAGCCTTTGAATTGTTCCTTAATTTTTTTTTATTCTTTGCCCCAGGGGTACAGGTCTGTGAATCATCAGGCTTACACCTTTCACAGCATTCACCAAAGCACAAATCCTCCCCAATGTCCATAACCCATCCGCCCTATCCCTACCCTCCCACCCCCCAGTAACCCTCAGTTTGTTTTGTGAGATTAGGAGTCTCTAAAGCACTGTTATTTAATTATACCAACCTTCGGTTAGATTACTGGATATTAACCATTTCAATAAGAGGTGACAAAGTATCAAAAGTTTAAGTGACTTTTCCAATGTAGAATCTAATTATCTAAAATTGGAGTAGGGGGTGAAATACTACGTGAGTGTTCATACAAATAGTTACTTCAGATTAAAATTGGACCAAGATTATGAAAACAGAGAAGAACCAAGTCATTTCAAGTCATTAGATTTTTAGGCAGCTAATGTTGAAACCAGATTAATATTAGGAACTAGAAGTTATGACAGCAACTGAAAAAAAAAATGCCAAATGAGAACAAAGAGAGTCTACAGAAATCAGGTACCGAAGCAAGGAAAATCAGGGCCAGAAATCAAGGTAAGGTATACAGGCAGCAACAATGCTGTCCTAGGAGCCAGAAAACAATATTATTTTGAATCAATGGTTATTTACCCAGGAGACCCATTTTTTGTCTATGGCAAGAAGTATTCTAAAAGTACGGTAGACCATGGGTTGGGGCCATGAGTTTTAAGATATAGGGAGTTGATTAAATGGCAGAATTTTATTTTAATTGTTATTTGAGAAAAGCAGGTGAGACTCAGAGAGGTTATGTAGTTTTCTCAAGGTCATCAAACTTTCAAGACACAAAACAAGAATTTAGAAGTAAAGTCCAAATTCCCAACAATTTCCCACTTTGCCCAAGATTAGCAAAATCTCAATCGATATTACAAGGATGTTGATCCCTAAGACTGAGCTCTTTACCACTGTCCTGTGTATTTCCTAAATAAGTCTTAAAAAGCAGAAACCTTAAAATAGCATACTAGTTCTCTCTAACTTGCAGGTCAAAATAAGAGGATTTTCACTTGTAAGATTGAAATATAAGATACTGAAATCCATTTTTAACACTTGAGATCATATTCCATCTCTCCATGTGGAAATATTTTCTCTTCATCTTTCCTCAGAAAACTGGTGTTAATGACCTTGTATAATATACTGAAACATGAATCAAGAAAGTATGTTCTTTGAAAGAAATAAAAGTTGAAAAATGGTTTTAGTTATCAGAGAAAACTTAATCATAGATTTGGAAAATTATCTACCCACATCATTAATTATTAATCCCAGAACTCCATAAAGTACAAGGCATTCTCATTATCCTAGTATTTATTATCCAAGTCCTCATATTCATGATTCTGTATAGAGAAGTAAAATCTGCCATACAACAAAATATTCACAAGTGGCTACTTATAAAATGAATCCTCTCTCAAATACTCTCTTCCATTCCTGTCCCCATTCTCAATGCAAGTGTTTGAAAGGCGATTTTTACATTAATTTAAAAATTTGACAAGCTTTGGGAAGGTCAATAAAATCCTGATGTATTCTTGTGAATATGGTACTCTTAAACAGAATTATGTATAATTGAAGTAAGTGATGTCATAGCTCGAAAGGTAACATTCTATTTTGTTCAAAATACATTACCTTCCCCAAAGTTAAGTTTACAGCCACTTAAATCTTTTCCTGTTATTTCTTATAAAATTTTGGTCTCCATGTTTACTAGACTCACATTTAGAGAAATTTTTCTTATACACATTTGGATAGTGTAACTTTCTTTACACATAGATCTTGGACTACATGGGGGGTTTAAATGATCCTGTAGTCTAATCACTCATCTTAAATTTCCTCAAAAATGGTGGCTCAGGTACAGGGAATGTGTTGACATCTGTACTACAACCCATATAACATTAGACAAATATTCATTGTTTCAACCATTTATTATTAGGATTTAACCACATTGACAGATCAGACTCTAAACCTGGTGCTATGCTAAGGCCTTTAAATGCAATGGTGAGTAAGAGAAAGCCTCCTTGCATTCACCAAATTAAAAAAGAGAATTCATAAATACTCAGCAAACAACTGTATAATGTAAGAGAATATTCTTTTACATAAATATGTATATATATTTTTTTTAAAGTCTATACATACACATAAATAAATCTCCTAGGACAGTCTCATGGAATCTGTGTGTTTAACCATTATTTTAGTGAACACTATCAGCGTCGCAGTAGTTTTTGATGCGTGGCATTTGGGATATGCTGTACCAATATATAAACTATATTTCTCAGAGTCCTCCACATTTGTGTCTGTGTGTATGTGTTAATATATATATATAACATAAAATTTACAATTTTAAACATTTAAAAATATGTACTTGACGGCATTATGTACATTCATACTGTTCTATAACCATCACCACTATCAATCTCCAGAACTTTTTCATCTTCCCAAACTGAAGCCGCGTACCCATTAAACAATAATTCTCCACTCTGTCTTCCCCAGCCCCTGGAAACCAGGTTTCACTCTCTGTCTCAGTGAATATGACTACTCAAAGCTCCTCACAGAAGTAAAACCATGTAGCATTTGTCCATCGGTGACTGGCTTCTATCATTTAACATAATGTCTTCAAGGTCCACCCATGTTATAGCATATGTTGGTATTTGCTTCCTTTTTAAGGATGAATATTATTCCATTGTAAGTATATATCCATTCATCTGTTAGTGGACACCAAGGTAGCTTCAACCTATTGACTGTTGTGACCAATACTGCTATGAACATGGTGTACAAATATCTGTTGGAGTCCCTTTGTTCAGTTATTTTGGGTGTACACACAGTAGCGGAATTGTTGGATCATACGATTATTCTGTGTCTGATTTTGGAAGGAAACACTGTACTGGTTTTTTACACCAGCTGCATCACTTTCCCATACTTCTTTTTTTTTTTAAAAAAGAGTTTCAGATATCATTACACACATAGTAAAAATATTGATGGGTTCTGGCATGTAGTGGCACTCTTGCAGCTGACCAACAAACCTCCCTCTAAAGACTCTTTTAGCCTTTGGCTCCAGTCATGATCCCAGGGTCCTGGGATGGAGCCCTAACTAGGGCTCTCAGCGAGGAGTTTGCTTCTCCCTCTCCCTCTCTCTCAAATAAATAAATAAATCTTTAAAAAAAAAGAAAAAGTTGTGCTGTTACTATAAGGTAATAGTACTACACATGAGAAGTAGGAATATTTATTTGTAACATAAAGCACAATAACATTTATAAATTTATTTTTATAAATTTGTGCATGTTTATGTAAATTTATATATTTTGAAATATTTTTATAATTCATAAAAATTTATTTTTATCATTATTGACATATAATTATGGGACTTTAATATGAAATTTTAATTGAGAGTTTTGGTGATATTTTTATTTTGGGACAAGAGGGATGATCACTGCTTAACATATATAAATTTAACAAACCCAGTAATATCTCTGAACCTTGAAATTGAAACAATGAGTTAATTTTGTGCCAAAAGAACATTATATTTACAAAGCATAAACAGCACCTATTTTGACAACAGCATTCTTCCTATGAGCACAAAATGATCACATATATAAAATATGCACAGGAGAAAAATATGAAATAGCTCCCCTGAAGAAACTTATATTCTAAATATCTGAGTCTGCAATTTTTTTTGTTTTCATCTTTAAGACCTTTTTAAATCAAGTATCTCTCACTTATAATCTAAAGGAGTACTGATAAATAAAAATATATATATACACACACATATATATATGCATGCCTCTGACCTCTTGAAACTTAAGTAGTTTCTCCTGGCATTAGAGATCATCCACTTTGTTAATAGTGGGATGGAGGATCAGTAAAATTAGAACCACACTTTGTCTTTACTGCTATAGACAGACAAATTTCGATGAATTGGTCCTTCAACTTAACTAGATTTCTGAAGACAAATGGTGAGAGAGCAGTGTGTTCCGTATCACCTATTGATTCATTGTGCTTGCTTTTTAACGTCCATCTTGCTCTCAGCTCAGTTTGTATGGTACACAGAAAAGTACACATCTCCTTCCAGGGCCTCTGGGTCATCAAAGGACAACCTCAGGCCAAACATGTTAGCCTTGTTAAGAAGATAAAAACTATGAAAGATGTAATATTCTGTTATAATATTCCCAATCCCATCCCAGTGATGGGCGAAATAAAGTCATTTCCATTTTCTTTCTGGGTTTTATGTAGCCTCTAATAATTTATCTTCCCTTCCAGGTCAACTATTGATGTAGGAGGAAATGTGATCAATAATTACCTAACACTATAGTATATTTAACAAATCATTCCATGTTGTTGTTATTTTTTCTTTCTGAGATAAGGAGAAATATGCTTCTTTGTGGCATATTAATCTTATAACCATGAAACTGAATGAAGTATTTAGTTTTAAATTTCAATGGTAGCCATTCACCCTGAAAAAAAAAATCAAACTGCCCAGTAATTAATGATGTGAAAGATATGGAAACTCCATTAAATTTAAATCATAAAATTGTTGTCTTTAATATCAACCAGCTACTTCCCATTATATTTTTGACATTATCAATGTTCAGACAATAAACTTTCATTCATTTTAAAAATGCTTTCTAATTTGTTTCTTATTTCAATTAAATGATAAAGCATGTGTGCTCAGTTCAATTTAATGCAGTAATTTTCAGGTTTTTTGTTTTAATTGAGTATATTTCTCTTAAAATATGTGAATTTTAAGTAGAAAAATAGGAAGAAAAAGAGATTACTTCTCTAGCTTTACTATATTACCCCATTCCAAGTGGATGATCAAGCATGGGATTATTTTCATAGTTATTTATAATGAGACAGAAATAATACACTTAGGATAAAGAGTGTATAAAGCCTACCATTCTGAGAATTTCGTTAGTCTAACATTGACTTTTGGCATTTATACACTTAACTTAGTCCTTGACTTAGTCAATCAGCTCATGATGGGATAAAAGAAGAAAATTAGAATATACACTGATACTTTACTAAATTACCATCTGGAAAATGACAGGTTTTAGGTTAGAGGACACTAGAATTTACAGCTTGACATAAACATAATATACTAATTTCTAAATGACAAAAATGTTTAAAAATAGTAATTACAAATTCACTAGTATTTAATTATTGTTGCTTATTTTATCAACTTTTTGAAATTACACAGCACACATGTGATGAGCATGGGTGTTATATACAACTAATGAACTGTTGAACACTACATAAAAAACTATTGGTGTACTAGATGTTGGCTAACTAAAGAGAAGGAAGGAAGGAAGGAAGGGCGGGAGGGAGGGATGGAGGGAGGAACGGAAAGAAAGAAATTACACAGTACAAAGAAATGTTAAAATGGTAACTTAGAATGTCAGAGTAAAAGATTATGGGACCTTAGAAAATATTTTAAATGCTTCATTGTAAAAAGGAGATAGGAACACAGAAATTACAGTATTTACTTAAGGTAAGACATTCAGGTTATGAAAGACCTGGGGTTATAATTCCACTTTGTATATTTTAGTTTAGATTTTCTTTCTACTATATGGTATGACTGTTTCTTTCAACTTTAAGATGTCAAATCCTTGACACTTTAGAACTTGGCTAACATCCCACATTAAATGGGATTACAACTAAATTCAGTTTAATAAGGTGTAATGAACTACTAGTAAAAAGTACAACATGCCATTTTTCAGGACATGTATTTAAAAATTTGCCACCATCTTAATTGTGCAGAAACCCCAAAAGTGCAACAAGAATTTTCAACCATCTCAATACAGATTAAAAACAAAATCAAATGAAATGCAAAATCTCCTTTCAATAAAAGTAGGGAAAAACAAAACAAACAACCCTACAGGGAAATTATAACTGCTATAGACTAATGAAACACAAAGAAAATATAAATAAAAAGAACTAATGTAAAAGCACCCTTTAAAAATCTTTTTTATACCTTAGTTTTGTTCAAAAAATAAAAATCATAGGGCGCCTGGGTGGCTCAGTGGGTTAAAGCCTCTGCTTTCGGCTCAGGTCATGATCTCAGCGTCCTGGGATCGAGGCCCGCATCGGGCTCTCTGCTCAGCAGGGAGCTTGCTTCCTCCTCTCCTTGTCTCTCTCCCTGTCTCTCTGCCTGCCTCTCTGCCTACTTGTGATCTCTCTCTCTCTGTGTCAAATAAATAAATAAAATCTTTAAAAAATAAAAAAATAAATAAATAAAAAATAAAAAAAAATAAAAATCATAATTGTGTAATTGACCAAATTATGTTATGTCTTAATTGTTTTAAGTTAAGCATAACATTTTTAAATCAAAGAACTATTAAATACTTTGACTTTAATAGTTAATAATAATAGTAAATGCAGTTGATTTTGTTTGGAACGGTTTCTCTAGACTGGAAGAAATTTTAAAGATCCCTGGGTCCCGTTACACCTATAATGCTAAATCCACCTACATCATTCATACCAGATAGTCACATAAAAATTTCAGTGATAAGAAGTTGGCTACATCCATTGACTGTTAATAAAACCCATCCTTCTATCATAATCTGCCTTTATATATATTTGCTTTGTAGGTCCTTCATTATGCCTTTGAGATCCAGACAGAACCATTAACATGAGCTTATTTCTGGTCCAAATTACAGAGAAAATATTAAGCTGACTTCTGTAAAAAAAAAAAGTAAAAACCATCAATAACTAAGTTTTTAAGAGTATCTAAATCTGTAAATTATTTTGACAATATTTTGATGTGCTATATTATGATTATCTCTTAAAGCATGGGATACTTTAAATGGATACACTGGTAGGGGAGAACACCTTGTTTTGTTTTGTTTCTCCACTGTATTCTATTTCTCTAAATCCATGTTACTCTTCACTCTGACAAAATATGTAATTTAACCTTATTAATAGGAACTTAATAAAAGTTATTCTCCAAAGAAAGAAAAAAAAAAGATGCTAATACAATAAAGGCATTAACCAGTAGCTACTAAAATTAATGACACTAATTAAGACAGAAGCATTAAAAAAGTTTTCTTTTCTTCTTGGTTCACTTGTGGAGAAATGTATGCACAGATGAAAAGGTACTGACTGATTGTGATAATCGGCAGCAAAAAATTTTTTCTTACTTAATTCTTCTGCTTATTCTGTTGATTTGCAAATGCTAATCATCTTTTACATTATTGGTTTATAATGGCATCCATATTTTTTAGGTTGTAACAGTCTATACAAAGAACTGAATATGAAAAGAAAAAAAAGAATGACTGCCTGGTTGTCAGGTTCAACAGTTAGGAATGAAGGCAACTGAAAAGAAAGTATAATTTATTTCTTTTTTAAGGGGTCATCTTGGATAAGTTAATCTTTGTGTGCCTTGGTTTCCTCAGTTGTAACCTGGAGATAATAACAGCACATTAGGGGAGAATTAAATGAGTTAATATTTGTAAAGCTACGAACAGTACATGACCCTTTACAAGTGCTACTGAATTAATAAATACATTATTTTAAACTATATATTTATAAATTCAACAAATAATAATCCAGTGCCTACCATGTATAAAAATTTGTGCTAAGAACAGGATATTGAAGAACAAAAACAAAACCAGAAAATATTGATAGAAAATATCTACTTTCAAAAACTACCGGTCTTTGATGTCTGGTGAGAGACAGCACAAAATACAGGCAATTATATTTTTGTCAAATAAGTACCACTAAACAGGTGTTCAAATGTTATAGGAGAGCATGGAAAGTTCATTATTCTACAAATGCCTTGATGTTTTCCTCAATTGTAGGGATTCTTTAATTCGAAGAGATTTGAGAATATTCATGAATGTTTATTACAGATACCTCTAAAAACCAAGGAAGAAAAGTAGGCTCCTTCACATTTTACCACAATGATTTCTTAGAATTTTACTCCTAAAACTTCTCAGTGAAGTTTGATTGCCAATGTTTGTTTTACAGAAAACTATGGTTTAGAAATACAAACAGCCTTTCCCGGTCCCAGACATGGGAGTCAGAAGACTCATAGATCAGAGATCTTTCTTTTCAATCTGTATGATAAAATTACATTGAATTTGAATTCCATGTGACATCTTCAAAAATTATTATTCAAATATTTACTATATTAATTGAACAGTGGCCATGCATTAATCAAACCTAACTTAATTTTCAATGTGATAGTGTCAAACAACTCTAATGGTTGGCTTTACATTCTAAATCAGACAATGTATTTTACCTCAAACATAAATAAAAATTAATCAAATTCTCCAGTATTTTTGAATACCTATTCTTAATGTCCTACATATTACAGAAGATTTTTAAAAGGCAATAATTATTGTAAAAGAGACTCAAATATAACCATGAAAAAGCATATCACTTCCTTTAAAAATAAGCAGATAATCACATGTTATGAGTTGGTAAACTTTAGGAAATCTTTAAAATCATAAATTCCATATAACATCATCTATTCTTATAGGGCCTCTGCCCTATTTTCATCCCTAACTTTTTTCATACATGAGATACTAAATTAGTGCTTTTATTGTTTTTCTTCTCTGTGCCTAGGATCATTACACTGAAATATTGAGTACTTGAAACAACCTTATAAAGCAGGTGCTACTGTGCTTATGTTTTCCATGAGAATACTTGACTTCAATAAAATTAGTAATTTGCACTATGTTATCTGGCTACTAAGTAGAAATATGTTAGATTTCCAACCTTTTCATTTTTCTGCTAGTCTGTCTCCCCTGGAAGGGGAAAAATGGTAAATTAATATTGAATTGTTTATAGCGTTAAGATATTTACGCTCTCATCTACACTACAGAATAAATTCAAAAGAAGTATTTCATTTATCTGAAAACAGAATTTTTCCATGGGATGACGTTAGCAGGTGCAGTTGGAAGTCGCATAAGAGCGACTTGCACAACAATGGTGATGTGCCTGCAGTCTTTCCCAGCCATCTGATAAATTGTATTTACATTGCACGATGAGGAGTACAATGGTATGGTACCGCACTGGTGAACTGAAACATTTCAGTCATCTTATCAGGCTGTCCCAATTTATCTGAATAATAGCAATTGTGTGTTCAGTGTATAAATAAGGATTGTCAAACCAGATGCCAATGTTATAATACGATTTCTTGAATTGACAAATTGTCTGCACAAGCGACCGGATATTATGACTCACTAAGGAGCAATAAACAGCAGAAAAATGAAATAACAACACTCAGTTGAGGGGAGTAGTTTCTCTGGGGATTTTTATTTATTTACTTGGTATTAAAACCCACGGGTTCTTGACTAACGCATGAAGTCTGAAAACAATCAACTTCCCTGAATCTTTTTTTAAATTTATTTCATAAACCAGTGACTGATGTAAGCACATCTTCCAAAAGGTAAACAGAGACTATGAAACACAGACGGATCCTCTCACAGGTAGAATCAATCAGTGGAGCTTAATTCATCAAATACCTAGCCTGCCCCTCTTTCCTTCCCACCTTGGGCTTCTGCCCACATATTCAGGGTCTCATAGGCCAGAGGGAGAGAATGCCCCCTTGCCACCCCTCTAAGCCCTGTCCACTACTGCCAGTGATCAGCTGCTAACTCTGCAGCCTCATAGGCCCTGGGTATTACACCCTAAACGGGAGGACTCAGGGCTATTCTGAGCATGGTGGGTGATGGAAGTACGGCCCCATTTGAGTGGGAACCCTGGGCTCTTTGGAAGTCGTGCCTTACAGAAAGAGGCAGAGCCAGAGAAGGGACATAATTCTCTCACAGGTAGAACCCAAGGCAAGTATCCTGACTGCCTAGATCGAAGAGCAGTAGTACTAAGGGACAGATTCAGGTTTCGTGAGCCCTAGAGATTACAAAATCTGAAGGTCTCTTTGGAAAATAATACATATGAAGAAGAAGGGGGAAAAAAAATCCCAGGATCTCTTCTAGGGCCTTGTGAAGGGCCCCAGTGTAACTGAAGCACCTAAAATGTACGCTTCCTCAGCTGCACAATGTCCCCCTGCCATGGAGTGAGAGGTGGAGAAGGGTACTCAGGAGCTCAGAGGAGTTTTAAGGAGATTATGCTTGGTTCCAGGCCCTAGTGATGGGCACACAAGTGGTCTCTTCAGAGGTCTCCTTCTGGGCCACTCTCCTGCAGTTCCCTTAACCAAGGATGGACGGGAGTCCTCTGCCTCTACTTCCTAGGTTTCCTGACACTCCAGATAAGTCACAAAAACCCGAGCTCCCTGACCAGCTCTGGGAATTCAAGAAAGTGTTGCTTTCCCAGTGGCCAGGCCACGTTCGCCCTCCAGCTGATCTGGTCAAATGTCAGATTCCAGTTCACAGTCAGCTTCCGTTTTCTCAAGCATACATCAGCCAACTGTCCTTTGTGTTTCCAACTGCAGAAAACATATGTCAAACTCTCTGAATCATTCTTCTGAAGACCCTTCATTAGGCTTGTGATTAGAAGGTTACTTCTCCCAACTTCAAATCCCCCAAAAGCTATGGGAGAAAACTCACATCCAGGCAACAGCTCTCTCCCTCAGAAATCTTTTCACTTATCTCTTCTAACAGCTGCTTCTACCCTGGATCTGGCCAAAATCACAAAACTGGTGCCAATTCTTTTGAAAACTGCATGGGAAGAGGGCTGGTTTATATTCATAGTAGTATCCTGATATTTATCATGCCTCAGTTAGTTTTTTTCCCAAATAATTGTTTATTGAAAGTCACAACTTATTAAAAGACATCCCACAAACTGAAAGAATGATCTGCAATGCGTATAGCAACTCAACTTTGAAAACCATACTATAAAAGAACTTCTCTAAATAAATACAAGAGAAAAAAAATAAATACAAGAGAAATACAAATCCTCCAATAGAGAAGTGGACAAAAGGCAATTTACAGAACACAAAATACAAATGCCCTACAGACCCTTGAAAAGATGCTCAAGTTTGCAAGGGTCAATGTAAATAAACCAAGAAGTCAATAAGGAATTAAGTCAATATAAGTTAAAACCATATGAGAAGCCAGTTCACACGCACAAGCTTTGTAAGCCGTTATACTTTTGCCTATCTATGTGTGGGCAAGGGTGTATATCACAGGGGCCCCTTAGAGAATGATTTAGCACTGTCTCTTCAATCCTACTTCCAAAGAAACTTTATACCAACGCAAGAGCCCATGAATGTTCATAGCAGAACTGTCTATAAAGCAAACACTGTGTGTGTGTGTGTGTGTGTGTGTGTGTGTGTATCTCCTTTAACAAAATCTTTAATAATCTTTAACAAAAGATTGGCTACATTTTGATGTATTTATTTAACGGAATATTATACACCAACAAAAATAACTAAATGGCCCTATAAATTAAACATTATCAGCACACTGCTGAATAGAGGTTTTGTCTTCAGGATCTCTAAGGCCTATGTTGGGGAGGAGGGTGCTAGGCTTTGAATAGTCCCATGATGAGAACTAGGACCTCTGTAGGAATGATCCAGGGAGGTAGATTTGAGCTAAAAATGAAGAAGAGTTTTCTAATAGGCCAGGTTGGCCATGGACAGAAAAAGCTGCCTTCTAAGGGAATGAGCCACCTGTCACTGGAGGTGTGCAAGCAGGGGTTGGGCAACATCTCCATGGGAAGTGAAGCAAGCATTGGATATGAGTAGTTTAAGGGCGGGGCTGGATAAAGATGGTCATTATGATTCCCATAAACATACCCAGAGGTCCTCTAGTTTTGTGATTCAGTGCATTTCCAAAGTGTAGTTAAAAGAGAACAGAGCTGGGAGCACCTGGTGGCACAGTCGTTTAAGCATCTGACTCTTGATTTTGGCCCAGGTTGTTATCTCAGGGTGGTGAGTTCAAGCCCCATATGAGGCTCTGCACTCATGGTGGAGTCTGCTTAAGACTCTCCCTCTCCCTCTGCTCCCCCCCAACTCTCTCTCTCAAATAAATAAATCTTAAAAGAGCGAGAGAGAACAAAGCTAATGAATATTCAAACTGTGCCACATTCATCCCATGCCAACACTGCTTACTAATAAAAGGGCATGATACAGCACCTGCAACAATGGAAATGAATCGCAAAAACATGCTGAATAACAGAGACCTGACACAAAAGACCACAAACTATGTGACTTCATTTATACCATGCCTCAGTTCCTGATTTTGTTTTTGAATGGGAAAGATTTAAGGAACTAAGATGGTAAATAAAAGCTAGAGACCAAATATAGGAGGAAAATTATTACTAAGGAATCATACTATTTACATAAGGACCTAAGTGACACTTAGTCATATTTATGTGCAGCCCATGAAGCGCTCATTTGTATATAACTGTGATTTGAGAAATATATAGGTTTGAGGAACATGCTGAGTGGCTAGATATGTGGACATATCTTTAATATTACCATTTTATTTATAAAGCTTCACACAAAGCTTTGATTTCAATACTCTATGCTTATGATCAAATTATTTGAAAATTGTATAGACTCTTTTTAGATCATATAGATCTTTCTGTTTTTCTAGAAAAGTTATTCTTTCCATGATATTTAACTACCTATTAGACTAAACTAAAAAACAAAATCCACACCTTTATTTTCCAAATTAAGATGAACTTCAGATATATCAATAGCAGAAAAGCTCTGATTCTTTCCCAACACAGAGCTCAGAATGTAACTTTCTCTCCTTCCTAAAATAGTAAATATTTTCTCCCTATCACTTGTTCTGCTGACAAATTTATACTTTATCCCTAATAGAAATTCCTAATTCTTACTTTTTCCTTGTTGAATGTGTCTAAAAACTGATAAATACATAATAATTTTTAAGATATAAATATTTCAGTCATAAGATGTTTCTTACATTCTAAAGTAAGAATATCAATACAATGGCATAATTATGACCAACATTTTGGCTTTATTTTCATATGTTTATACTGATAAATCAATAAGCCTGACCTAACTTTAGACAATCATATGCCTAATCAAAATCTCTATCCGTTGATAAATAGCATCTGCTGCTTTTATACTGAGTTTTATCTTTTCAGGTATGTTTTACCTCTTCACCTAGATTATAACATCCTCAAAACACATTGTCATATATCTTATGTCTCCTGCACAATCTTATGTATTTTAAAGCCCATATACTGAGAAGATTAGTTCAGCTCTTCTTAGCAACAGATTTGCTGAGTTCTGAATTACATGCCTCTTCTGAGTCCTATGTTTCAAAGACACAATGGTTTATGAATCTATCACGTGAAGCCTGTATATCTAGAGGGGAAAATTTACTTAAAGGATTAATTCCATCCTGAATTTAAAGAAAATACTAGGTATCTAAAGACAATGTCTCAATTTACAACATTCTAATATCTCAGTATTACCTTGGTAGATTATTATATTTCCTAATGGCAAATCCAAAAACACAAAACTATTACCATACAGGGCTTTGGTAGCTTCATTTATAAAAATGTGATATAGTTATTTCCATAATATATATATTTTTAAAAAGTATAAACCTTTTGGGGGGTGCCTGGGTGGCTCAGTCGTTAAGCGTCTGCCTTCGGCTCAGGTTGTGATCCCTGGGTCCTGGGATTGAGCCCCTCGTTGGGCCACCTGCTCAGCTGGGAGCCTGGTTCTCCCTCCCCCTCTCCCTGCTTGTGTTCCCTTTCTCGCTGTCTCTCTCTCTGTCAAATATAAAAATAAAATCTTTTTTAAAAAGTATAAACTTTTTTATATTATTTTTTTATTGTGTTTCAGGCATTTCACTATAAGGTAGATAAAGTAGCTTCTACGTTGAAGAGAAACAAAGTGTGGTCAAGGTCAAGGCCTGAATTCCTTACTACCAAGTTATACTTCTCCCAAAAGCACACCTAGATCAGATAATATGAAATAAAATTAAGTGAAAAACATTTGAAACAAGAAATAAAGATATGCATAATTATACCTCAATGTAGTATTTCCATGTCTATGGTTTGAATATAATAGAGAATTCTAACTTTTAAAACTAATGGTGATAAAATTACTACCTATATTGATCATCAGTTGTTTTGACTTCTTATCATCTACCCCTGCCTTCTTATATCAACATCAGCCATATGTCAAGTGCAGACTCACCCTTCACCTCTTACCTTCACACTCTGCTCCAGAGTTTGTTCTGTAACCTGGTTCTAGTCAATCTATCATCAAATACTCCTGGACACACAGAAATTGCTTCAACATAGTCATGTCAAATAAGCTAAGCTAGTCAAAGCCAGTGACAATCAGATCTCCGTTTTTGTTTTGTTTTGATTAAATCCAATGGATTTACTGAAAAAGTAAAAATCTGTCCCAGGAGCTACAGAAGACAGTAACATCACCTTTAGAGGCTCCTCCTTGCAAATGAAAACAAGAGAGGAAAGCCCAGCAAAGAGAGGCAGATGGAAAGAATGAACCAAAGTGACACCATTTGAGTACTAGACCCAACCATACTTGGGGACATTTCTATCTCTATACTTTTTATTTACTGAACCAAAAAGAACTGGTACCCTTGATTTTTCTGAAACCAATTGACACTGCAGCATCTCTCATTAGCAAATGAAAGTTTTGAATTAATCACTATGCCTCTGCATTTATATTGTGTTCTTGCCATATATTCGCATCTATCAATTAATTCTCAAAATAGCAGTGTGAGATATGAAGGGCATATGCAATCTCCATTTGATACAATGGCCACTATTTGAATCGCTTCATTAAGATCATAGTTATTGTTAGAAAATATTTAAAAATATTAGTTGTATTTGCTTTCCTGATCGGGTGAAATGGTAAGAATATAATAGAGACATTAATCAAGTAATCAATAAGTAACTGAATTGAAATGTGAAAGAGAAAACATATTGAGATTTTAAGAAAAGAAAAACAATGGTAGCTTTACATAAATATAGAAGTCAGAAAGAACCAATGTTTTAGGGGGCTACCAGAGTCATTAATTTGGTTTTAGGCATACCTAGTATAAGATTCTGGTAGGATACTTAGTTAGACAAGTCAGGCCAGCAACTTTAAATATTAGAATTGCATTCAGAAAAGCCTTCAGGAGAAGAATATATATCTGTAAGTCACTGATAATGTTGAAAATTGAAGCTATGGAAGGCACAACATAATTAATACTTCTGTAGATTTTTAGATTTCAGGTCCTTTACCAATATCACTTCACTTATTACAATGACTGTAAAAGGATGATGGTATCACCCCCAATTAACAGACAGAAAAATAAAGGAAAGCACAGAGAGCTTAAGTAAATACACACACACACACACACACACACACACACACACATACACACACACACACACACATATAGTATCAGAGAGCTAAAGTATAGTATCAGAATTAGGATTTTAACCAAGGTCTCTCTGACTCAGAAAAAAAAAATAACAAAACCTCTATGAATGAATGAATGAGTGATATTGTTAAGGGAGAATGTTTAATAAGAAAGTAGATTTAGAGAATACAGAGGAGTAACAGAGTATATGTAGGGTAAGAGAAAGGAAAACAAAAAAGGACAGCCAGTTAACAGTCTGCTTTAATATACATCTCAGAGTAAAGAAGAATGAGAATTTATGAAGTAGCTAAGGACCGAAAAAGGGTATTTTGAACAAGCAAGTAACACTGTTCCTAGTTTTAAGCAGAATCACTAAAAGATAATTAAAAGAATTTAAGATCCTATTTATAAATTTATAGGTAACTTATGTAAACTCATATTGCAGAAAATGCATTTGAGTTTTCTAATATAATTCAACTGGCATATATGAGATGTAATTTTCCTCCTATTAGACAAAAAAATTGGAATCTAAAAATCAGACTATATTAAGAGCAGCTAAATTGTTTTCACTTTTAAATTGTATTAAAACTGAATTACAATCATTACTTTCTGAATTGGTTAGTATTTCTTTTCTCTATAATGAGAATATTAATACTACCTTCATGCTATCAAATACATACATTGCTCCATTTGAATTCAACCTTACTGAATGTAACATTAAGGGATTTTCTAACTGATTTCACAAAGAGTATAAGGCACTATCATATTCCAGGAAACTCTGTTCTTAGGAGCTCATCCAATAAAATACATTGGAAATAAACAAGTATGATACAGTGTAAACCAATGGGGAAAAGTAGTATGTGCTTCAAGGTAACTACCACCTGGCTCAGATGGTGGTCAGCCAGCAATAATTGGCAACACCATACATCTCTTGGTCTCCAATCTGAGACCTTAAAGTGGGAATGGCACTAGCTTCACCGGAAAATATCAGTAAAGTTTCCCTTTGCCTTTATATAATGCATACCTAGAAATATCCTAATTTATTTGAAATTTCAGGTTCATGTAGCTTACATTTGTTACCTGAATTTCTTTGTAAGAAAAAAAAATCTATCATATATTCAATATAAGATCAAATCTAAATTTAAGTGAAACTTGACCTGTTTAAATAGCAAAAATACTTTAAATACTATAAAAAGTTTTACAGTAATTTATTTAAAATAGTTACAAATAAAAAAATAAAATAAGTTACAAACAACAATTTTAATTCTTATAAAATGCAAGCCAACTTTAAGCTAAGAAGTTTATATTAAAAACTGATCACATTTTAGATGATTAAAGCCTATGACTATAAAATAAGCCATCCAAGAACAGTGCACCCACAATCACGGTATTAAAGAAATAAAGTGCTTCATGTCCTTAAGATAAGCATGAAACTTGAATGGTATATAGCTCAAACACATGAAGGTAGAAGATGCAGAAGTTATTCACTGAGACACTAAAGGATAGATTGATTTTCAAAATATTGTACAAAATTATTTCTGCCCTTTCAATATACCAGTATTCACTAGTATTCAATATAATAGTATTCACACACTCATTATAAATCATAATTTCTGAGCAATCTAATTCTGATCAGTTTTCTAATTAGTTTTACAAAGTTCTGAAAAATCAGACAAATAACTTACTGTTTGGAAGGTTCAGGAAATTTTAGTTCTTCTCTTTTCTTCATTTCTATTGTTGGTTCCATAGGAGTAAGAACCACAGCAGCACATGAGACTACGGAGTGGTATGAATCCTCCCGGCATACTGTTTTATTAAAAAAATTAATTGTAAATGTCAAAATTATTTATTGACTATACTCACTTTCCCTTTTTCTCTCTTTTTTTATTTTCAGTCGAACGAAAGAGATAATTCAACTAAAACCTTAATTACCATTAAATTATCCTTAATTATCATTCTCCACTCTGTCTTTCCACTTGCTAGCTGAATGACCCTAGGCAATTTTTCTTTTTTTAAGCCACACAGTGGAAAAGGTGTTGGCAATACTTTATAGTCCTTCATTTAAAAAAAGCTTTTCATTGAAGAATAAGAAGTGCATAAATCATATCCAGTTAAATGAATCTTTGCAAAATGAGCACACCTGTTTGATCAGCATTATGATCAATAAGCATTACCAGCACCATAAAATTCCCTGTAGTACCCCTTCCCAATCACTGTCGTAGCCTCCAAACTTAACCATTATTATTACTTAAATAACCATAGATGGGGTTGGCCTATTTCTGACCTTTGTATGAAGGAAATCATACTCTTCTGTGTGTGCACTGTTTTACGTGCGGCTTATATCATTCAGTTTACATTTGTGAGACTCCTCCAGGTGCAGCAGCACTTTGTTCATTCTCAGAGCTGTGTATCAGTCCATTGAATGAATATACCACAATATACTTGTATATTTTATTGGTGCTAGACACTTAAGACTGTACTGGTCTGAGACCATTTTGAAATGTCTATATCTATAAACATAACTATACTTTTTTTTCCTCTGGTGTGTAAATAAATTTGTATGGAAAAATATCTAAGAACTGTTCTTAGGATACGTCCATATATTTCAACTTCAGCTTTAGTAGATATTGCTAAACAGTTTTCTGAACTGATTGCATTAATTTGCATTTCCCAAAGCAGAAAAAGACTTTCAGCTGTTCCACGTTTGTATCAACACTTAATATGGCCAGTTTTTAAAATTTTAATATTATAGGAATTTTTTATTATTGCATGACAAATTAACAAAAACTTAGCATAAACACCACCCAAATTATGATCTCATAGTTCTGAAGGTAACAAGTCTAGTGAGCTCAACTGAGTTCTCAGATTAGGGTCCCCACAAGGCCAATGTCGGGTTCGCAGCCAGGCCATGCTCTTATCTAGAGTCTCTGGGGAAAAAAATCCACTTTTGAGCTCACAGGGGTTGTTAGCAGAATTTAGTTTCTTGGAGTAGTAAGAATCAGGTCTCCTCTTCCTTACTGGCTATTGGCCAGTGACCACTCTGAGATTAGAAGCTCCTCACAGTGGTCAATGGCCTGTCTATCTCAGCAATGAAGAATATCCTTCACATTGAAACCCTCTCATGCTTCAAATTTCTCTCATATCCTGATTTCTTCTGGTGCTAACAACTGGGGGGCGGGAAATTCTTTGCTTTCAAAGGGTTCATGAAATGAGGTTAGGCCCATACAGATGATCTCCTATTTGATTAGCTCAAAGTCAACTGATTAGTATCTTAACTACATCTACAGAGTCCCTTTCACCACGGAACATAACATAATTATAGAAATGATGTCGTATCTTCACAGGGAAGAAATTATACAAGGGTTAGATTCATGTGTCAGTTTAGAATTCTGCCCACCACCGCTATTCCTATAAGTGTATAGTGGTATCACCTTGTGGCTTTAATATGTATCTTACTGACAACTAATAAACTGGAAATTCTTGTTTTACATGATTCTGATAAGCACAAATTTTAGTTACATGATTTAGTTCAATAATACGAGGAACTCGAAAAATACAATTCACATTTCAGTTCACATGGTACATCTACTATGTGTAATTATATAAACATAAACCTCTCTAGTAGCCCTTCAATCCACAAATCACTACACAAATAAGAAATGTGGATCACGATTAGTGACACAGACACATTGCTTCTTTCAAAGTCTGTCAGTGACTGGTCACCATGCCTCTGCTACTCGGACTAAGAACAGAACTCAAAGTATGGAGTCACATTGCTTCCCTGTCTCCCAGTGACAAACTCATGTGATATTTTACAAAAACAGATACTCTAAGGAAGGAATTTAAGAGTTGAAATGAAAATGTAGCAAAGAAATAAAAACTGCTAGTGATGTAAATGATACATGAGTTGATTATAAATGAAAGGTCAATAATTGCTGATCTATGTACTCATTTCAAGAACTAAGAGGTCAGCAATAAGTTAACCCCCTTCCCAATACAGAAAGAGGCAAATACTGAAGATGATAACCACATTAATGAAAGAGAAGGCATAAATACAATTAAGATTATGCAAATCATCCAAGAAGTGTGGGACTATGATCTCAAACTGAAAGATGCATAAAAAAAATCTTAAGGTTCTTCACCTTTCTAAAAAAATCTGCTGAATTATTAATCTGCTCAGGGCTAGAGTCTGAGATCTCAAAGATGACCACTAAAGGTAGAGGTGAATTTAAAGCAATCATGTGGCACTCAAGAGACAAATATTAGTATCTAGTATGTGTCAAAGGTGGGCGGATGGTTTCTTCTTTGTCTCTCCAATGTCGTCAAATAGATTTTTCTTTCCTCCTCCTCATCCTCCTCCTCCCCCTCCTCCCCTTCCTCCCCCTTCTGCTTTTAAATTTAGTTTTCTCTACGTATGCCTGGAATGCATTTTGAGCCTGTATCAAATAATTCCATCATAATTTGGAGAAAAAAACTCTCTTTTAAATTTCCACTGTTGCCTTAAATGCTGCTAGTGAAAGAAGAGACTAAGAATAATATTATTGTTTCATTCCTCTGGGATATCATTCACATATTCAACAAATATTTAGTGAACTAACTGGTATCTTCCAAGAAATATGTTTAATGGTAGGATTCTATGTGGGTGAGAAAGAAATAGCCCCTTCCCCCCAAGTTTTAGCAAAGCTTCAATTTCTTCTTTAGGAAATATTTCTCATGTGTTAGTACAGTAAGCTTCTTACCAGATTAAGTGAAAGCATTTATCTAGATCTCTATGAGGGAAAATAGAGTTAAGCTATCTTTAAAAAGAAAAAAGACTGTAGGTGAACAAGAACAATTTTCAAAAATAGGAGCATCTGTTTACTTAAGGTAATATTACTATCAATACTAGTTTTTATTATCTAGAAGCTGGAAGAAGTGGCACTGCTCTCAAAGATACTAAAGTTTAAAAACAATGAATAAGTCAATAAAAATAAGCCTCATTAATTATTACATAATGAATATGATAATACACTGATCTAAACATACATGGTTAAGAGATTCATGTAAATGACAGAGCTCTTATGTTTAGCTGAAACTATATAACACTCAAGTTTTAATATCTTTAAATTTCATAAAGAATTAGTGTAATAAATGCAAGTTAGGCCAATAAGTAATAGAGAAATTATAACTTTAAAAAAAGTAAATGGAGAAGATATTTGAAAATATCCAGTAAGGGGTTAGTATCCAAAATACATACAGAACTTATACAACTCAACACCAAAAAACCTAATCTAATTTAAAAATGGGCAGAGGACCTGAACAGACATTTTTCCAAAGAAGACATACCGGATGGCCAACAGACACATGAAAAGATGCTCAACATAACTAATCATCAGGGATAACACCTCACACCAGTCAGAATGACTAGTATCAAAAAGACAAGAAATAACAAGTGTTGGTGAGAACGTGGGGGAAACAGAACCCTCATGCACTGTTGGTGGAAACATAAATTCGTGCAACCACTGTGGAAAACAGAATGGAGATCCTTGAAAAAAATCAAAATCAAAATACTATATGATCCAATAATTCTACTACTGGGTATTTATCCAAAGAAAGCAAAAGCAACAGATATATACATACCTACTGCAGCATTATTTATTTTCTTAAAGATCTACTTATTTATTTTAGAGACAGAGACTGCACAAGTAGGGGGAGGGGCAAAGGAAGAGGGAGAGAAAGAATCCCAAACAGACTCCCAACTGAGCACGGAGCCGGATGTGGGACCATATCTCATGACCCTGAGATCATGATCTGAGCCAAGAGTCAGACACTTGGGGTGCCTGAGTGGCTCAATCAGTTAAGCATCTGCCTTCAACTCCATTTATGTTCCCCGGGTCCTGGGATCGAGTCCTGCTTCAGGCTCCTTGCTCAGCGGGGAGCCTGCTTCTCCTTCTGCCCACTTGTGCTCTCTCTCTCTCTCTGACAAATAAATAAATAAAATCTTAAAAAAAAAAGTCAGATACTTAACTGACTGAGCCACCCAATCACCCCTGCAGCATTATTTCTGATAGCCAAGATATGGAATCAACTCAAGTATCAATCAGTAGAAAAATGGATTTAAAAAAGATGGAAAATACACACACATACACACACACACTGGTATATTACTCAACCATAAAAAAATGAGATTTTGCCATTTGGGACAATACAGATGGAACTAGAGGATATTATGCTAAATAAAATAAGTCAGATAGAGAAAGATAAATACCATATGATTTCACTTATATCTGAAATCTAAAAACCAAAACATATAACCAACCAAACAAAAACAAAAGAACAAACAAAAAGCAAAACAGACTCATAGATACAGAGAACAAACTGGTGGTTGCCAGAGGGGAG
Organism: Ailurus styani; assembly: GCA_002007465.1. Taxonomy (NCBI): domain Eukaryota; kingdom Metazoa; phylum Chordata; class Mammalia; order Carnivora; family Ailuridae; genus Ailurus; species Ailurus styani. The sequence goes on from LNAC01000881.1 coordinate 258,529, forward strand.
GGGTGTGGGGAATGGGGCAAAATAGATAAAGGGAATTAAGAGGTACACATCTCCAATTATAAAATAAATAAGTCCTGGAGATGAAAAGTACAGCAGAAGGAATATCATTAATAAAATTGTGATAAAGTTATATGGTGAAGGATGTTATATGGATAATGTGTGGTAAGAAGTGAATACAGAATTGCTGAATCATTATGTTACATGCCTGAAACTAATAATAATATTGTATGTCAATTATTTTTCAATAGATTTTTTAAAAAATCACCTAAGGTCTAAAAATGGCAAATGGAATAATAAAAGGGAAGTAAAGATTCTCCAAAACAATGAATATGCCTTGGCTGTCCTTCATTCTGAGGTAGATAGGAAAAAAATAAAGGAAACCTTAGCAATAAGTCACTGAGAAGAGAAACAATTTCTGAAAATCAATAGAATAATGGATATTTATGTGATCATTATATTCTGACAAAAGATTTTCTTCAACATTATGATCCATACTAAAAGGTAAATCAGAAACATATCACAATGGTCATGATCATGATGTGTCTTTATAATAATTTAGCTAGTATATAAGTTCTTGGATATTATTTTCATATTTTACCATGCCATGAATGCATAAATTAATTTTGAAGAACAATATGAATATAACTAACTAAAGAAGAAAACATTACATTTGCCATTAAAATAAACCTGATGATATAGATTAAAAGGAAGTTTCAAGTTTAAAAAAGACTTCCAAAGTTAGTGAGATTTAAACATCTGTCTTTTTAAGGAAAAATCATAACTGTTTTGATGCCCCAAAACATTTTACAAAAGAATATGTGTGTCAGGGGAAAAATGAAAATCTATATTTTAAAATGACTTTTACTTAATATCCCTGATAAAACACCTTACAAATTCCTATTTAGGTCAAAAACTTCAGATATTTCTGACACAAATGTTAAATTATTGCTAGGCTTTGAAAGGAAATTACACTATAAGATTAACGGAAATAAAGTGAGAATCATAATTGTTAGCCAACACAAATCTCTACCATACTACTTCATTAATAAAGGAATGAATACATTGTTAAACATTTTAGAAATACAAGAACACAATACACATTTTTTATGGGACAGCATAGTTCATATTTGTTCACATTTGTAAGATAGAGTAGATAATTTTTTAAATAAAGATTATTAAATGTGGTTTGCTAATTATATTGAACTTTGTAAAATAAAAATGAAACTTTTTCTCATAGTGCACACAGACTGCTTATATGCTACACCATAATAAAGGTGAATATATAAAAATTACTACAGGAATTAAAGTTTGGGTTATTTGACAACAGGTAATTCCACTTTCTTCTTCTTCTTTTTTTTTAGTATTTCCCAAATTTCCTATGATGATACTCTTCCTACTTTTAAAAACAGAAAAAATAAAACGTATATTAAGATGTAGCCATGAAAATTGAGTAGATAAACAGATGTGTGGAATACTGATACGGCTTCAAAACAATGGGATTTTTGAAATTCCTTCAGGCAAACAATATTTATGCTTTAATTAGATGAAATTTAATTTCATTTTCTGAATGCTCCTCCTGTCCCCAAAGGAAAAACAAAAATCACTTTTTCAGAAGGTATTGTAAGTTACTGATCCAGTAAATTGTTCTCAAATTGTTAAACGGATGATTCTCATTTCATGGATTCCCTTCAAATTAATGCCTTTTCATACTACCAGGGGCTTTAATTTTTAATCTAAGTGATTGAACTACTGTGACAAGTTTAGATACTATAAAATTGTAGGAATCCTGGTTTGAGGTAAGAATGATCTCTGTACTTCCCAAACTGCATCAAAACCAAATGGTTCACTACTCAGGCTGAACTCTCATACTGGGAAAGACTATGGCTTTGTGAGAAAGTGGAGTGTGAAACAAACTCCTAATTTTTTATTACTCACACTATGTAATTGTACTTATAAAGACAGGTTTTTTTTGTTTTTTTTTTTAGGAGCAAGTATGATTTATTAAGGGCAAATGGTAGAAAAAAATTTACTCATATCCATTGATAAGTTCTTTAAGTCATATATAAAGACTATTATTAAAACTTTGCTTTATTTTTCTGTTGAATCAAGTATTAGCCCCCAGTTTACAGTTTGATTTTTTTTATGCCTTCCAAACAGTAGCACAGTTAATAAAACCTTATCAATACCCAAATAATAAATTAGTCCCAGTGGTTATATCCACATCTAGATTGTTCGGGTGGTCAGGAACTCTTATTTGTTTGCTTTAGCTTTTAGTTCTTGGTTATATCTCCAAATATGAAAGAGCTGAGAAGCTCCTGCTGCCCCCACAAAGAAATTAACAGCAAACAGACTCTTTTAATCAATGAAAAATATTACTTACTTCTAAATTTTAAAAAAAGTTAAATTTATGGAACAGCAGATAACTATTTCATAATACAACTTAGAAAACATGAGATATGTCAAGGCATTGCATCTTCAAGTAAGTTTCCAGCATCCATGAGTTGAAAAATCGATACATTTTCCACTCTTACTTCCAACCACAGACGCAGATAATAATTTGAGGAACCGACCTATATACAAATTTATATGCTAAATTTGTTCTTTTGTGAAAAGAATCTTTGTTTAACTGTATTGCATGAATTGCAGAAAATTGCATCATAGGCTTCCGTTGCTATAAAATTAAAGTCCCATTTCTTTCTAGACAGATGGAGTCTTTTGATTAAGGTCAGGGTCACCAATCAGGGTATTCTGAGAGGGTCTCGTGGAAAAATGCTGTAACTGCACTGAAGTCAGTTGTTACAATTACCAGTTAATATAAAAACAATGACTGGGACATGAGAAACGGACACTTGATTATGAGTTGTAGCAAATCGGAGTTTTAAAGTGAAAGTCGTAAGAATTGGGGCACCTGGGTGGCTCAGTGGATTAGGCAGGTCATGATCTCAGGGTTATGGGATCAAGCCCCATGTCTGGCTCCCTGCTCAACGGGGAGTCTGGTTCTCCCTCTGCCCCTCCCCCTGCTCATGTTCTCTCTCTTAACACTTGCTCTCTCTAAGTAAATAAATACAATATTAAAAAAAAGAAGAAAAGAAAAGAAAAAGAAAGTCACAAAAATTACTTATGCTAAGATTTGGTTCTAAGCACTACTCTCATTTATTCCTGGTTAGTTAAAAGTAAATGAATAGCCAAAATGATCCACGCTACTGGGACCTCTGCATCAGAAATCTGCAAGTCTTAGGGCAGAGTGGAAATCATTTCTAGGTTTAAAATTGAGTAGTCTGACTTTGTCATGTAACCTTTTATGACACCAGAGAAAATATGCTATTATATGAAATGATTCTCCATTTTTAACTATATTATAACCATATTATATAAAATGTTTCTTTCAGCCTCATAATAAACTGAGAAGCAAGACCTAAATATTGAAATCGTGTTATTTTTTTCCAGTTTAATATATCAAAATTGTTTCATTTAGTTACTGAACTTCTATCTTTGGTCTTTTAATAAAATCAATATTAAAGTGCTAGAAAAGCAACATATTTTCAAAATGTTCACAAAAATGCCAAAGATTTGTTAGGAGAGACATTTTTCTCTTTCACGAAAAATAGGAACATAAAAATTACTGAATATGCCTACAACATAATTAACTTTGAGGCATCATGTATAACTACATTTGAAGTTATCACTCCAGTTCACCAGAATAGTTTACTATCAATGAGCAAATTGTTGGTGTAAAAGAGAAGAATTCGTTTTTAACTTGAAAAAAATGTTCACCTTCCCCTTTCCTGTCCAAACACCCAGGGTCCATGTATTTAACACAGAACAATCCGTTGGTAAAGCTTAACCTCATAAACCAGTAACATATCCTTAACAAAAGCTTGAATATCATTGTGTAGTAGGCATAACTCTATGTACTAACTATGCACTTAGTACATTTATTACAATATCATCCCTACCTCTCAGAAAAATTCTATGGGGTAAGTACTACTATTAACCCCATTTTAAAGTGTTTAAAGGGAGGCAGTTTAGGAGTAGCAAAACCAGAATTTAATCAATTTGCCTGTACCCATCATGCTACTAACAATACTTCACGTTGATCTTTATTTAAATATATGTATCAAATGTACTAAAGAGTAAGTTTAGAGTTTACCTTTTTTAGTTATATTCCTATTCAATAATATTCTTATACCTGAATTATTTATCCTAGAAAAACTGTGTAATCATTAGGCAATTTACCACAGAACATAGCACAGCTTTGACTCATTATACAAATGCTTTGAGTTCCAAGCTCTGTACTTCAAATTGATTTACAACTATTTTCCTATTGCTTCACAGAACGAGTGTCAAGTGTCAGGATGAAACCCATACATACATACATTTATCTGTGGCAAAGGAAAATATATAATGTAGAAAAATATTATTTTTTTCAAATTTATTTGTAATCCATTGCTGTTGATCCTTCTTGCCCAGCACTGTTATAGATGCTTGTGATATGTCAGTGAATAAAAATGACAAAAATACATCTGTTGTGGATTGTATATCTTCTAATGGAATAAATGCTCAGATCAAATTTGATTTTCTTCATAGTTCTTTTCATCAGTAAAATATGAGTAATAACAATATCTTCCTGGATGAAGGATTAAATGAGGATTAAATGAATTATTGTACATGAAGTGCTTAGGATAATGCTGGAGAAATGGTAAGAAGTTTTAAAATTTAAAATTAAATTTTATTTAAAAATAATATTATTTATAACTGGTTTTTATATTTTTGATACATCAAATTCGAGTTATTTAATCAAAAACTGATCTAAACGTGCTGTGAACGTATTTTGTAGATATGATTATAGCCTATTACCGTTGACTTTAAGAAAAAGAACTTTCATGGGTGGGCCTGATTCAATCAGTTGAAAAGCCTTAAAAGTAGTTGGGGCTTCTTGATGAAGACAAAATTCTTCCCAGCCTGACCTTCCTTACGTAGTCAGTGCTCACGATCACATAAAGTTCTCTTTCTCTGGTTGATAAATACACCAGTCTGTTGGTATGAATGTGGAGAAAGGGGAACACTTACACTGTTGGTGGGAATGCAAACTGGTGCAGATGCTCTGGAAAACAGTATGGAGGTTCCTCAAAAAGCTAAAAATAGAACTGCCCTATGATCCAGCAACTGCAACACTCGGTATTTACCCAAAGGATAGAAAAATACTGACTTGAAGGGACACATGCACCCCAATGTTTATAGCAGCATTATCGACAATAGCCAAACTATAGAAAAAGCCCATATGTCCATCTATTGATGAATGGATAAAGAAGATGTGGTGTATACAAAGCACATCTTCTTTATCTATATAGATAGATACACAGATAGTATATCAACCATAAAAAAGAATGGAACCTTGCCATTTGTAACCACGTGGATGGAGCTAGAGTATTTATGCTAAGTGAAATAAGTCAGTCAGAGAAAGACTCATATGAGTTCACTCATATGAGGAATTGAAAAAGCAAAACAAATGAACATAAGTGGGGGGAGAGAGAGAGAGACAAACCACAAAACAGAGTCTTAACTATAGAGATCAATCTGAGGGTTGCTGGAGGGCAGGTTGGTGGGGTGCTGGGCTAAATGGGTGATGGTTATTAAGGAGCACACTTGTGATGAGCAGTGGGTGTTTCAAGTAAGTGATGAATCACTAAATTTTACTCCTGAAACTAATATACACTATATATTAACTAACTGGAATTTAAATTAAAAATTTGGAACTAATATATACGTGTATGTGTGTGTGTGTGTGTGTATCAACAATGACATTTAGGTATTACAATCTAGTTTTAGAGAATCTCTAAATATGTCTTCTGAATTAATATCCTTAATCCAGTGCTTATAAAAGGCTCTTCTGATGAAATAATATTAGTCCAGAATTGAAAGAGGAACTAAGGGCGCCTGGGTGGCTCAGTGGGTTAAAGCCTCTGCTTTTGGCTCAGGTCATGATCTCAGGGTCCTGGGATCGAGGCCCACATCGGGCTCTCTGCTCAGCAGGGAGCCTGCTTCCTCCCCTCTCTCTGCCTGCCTCTCTGCCTCCTTGTGATCTCTCTCCCGCTGTGAAATAAATAAATAAAATCTTAAAAAAAAAAAGAAAGAAAGAGGAACTAAAAATAAGCAGATAAAATACAAGTCATTGCATCCTAACTACAAATAAACACACATTGAGCAAAAGCAGGCACACATACTGAGTCCATTTGTGGCATTTACAGAACTATACCATGTTCAGGTACTATGATAGGTACTGGACTGATGAAAATAAAAGACAAAGTATTCACAAGAATGTAACTTAGTGTAGTAAAGCAATAATACCATATAAAAATTACTACCAAAGAAACGGCCAGATAAAGTAATCCAAATGAATGGAAGAGCAGGACCACAGCTCTCTTGTTTACTCCTTGTTTCTTAGCACAGTGCCAGATACAAAGGAGGAACTCCGTAATCTTGGTCTAATGAACGAGAGACTGAAGAAAAAATGAATGGAGAAAGTGAGGAAAAGAAAAGATGCTAGCCACGCATAGGAAAGAGTGTGCTAAAAGGCAATGCGATGTAAGAAAATGTCATATATCTTGAGAAATCCAAATAATTCGTTGTGGCTGGGCCTAGAAGAGATGCAAGGAGTTGAAGAAAGGAGATACCGGTTTTATCAACACCTTAAGTACCTTCTAAGCAATGCTAAAACATTAGTATTTAATTTTGAAGTTCATGAGGATCTGCTATCAATCATTTAACTAAGAAGCGACATATCAGCTTTATATTTTCTGCACATAGCCTGGCAGCATTTAAATATAGGAATGAGATTCGGCAAGATCACTGGCAATGCTGCTGAGATAAATGGAAGTGAAAAATGGTGAGGCTTCCTGTCACTGGGAGTGGCGGCATCAGGAAAGGAGGGAACAAAGAAAGAGTGAAGAGCATTTAGAAATGTGAACATTTCTATTTCAAATACATACACTCCATATTTACTTGCTTCCTTTATTAAAATGCAACACAATTCTCCGTACATTACAAAAACAGCAAATAGAGTAAATGTATGGATGAGAAAGAAGTGGCCAAAGCACAAAGCCAAGACCTTCAAATTAAACAGAAGCAATTTAAGTAATAACTTTTATTAAGATTTTATTTAGTTATTTGAGAGAGAGAGAGCATGGGTGAGAGGAGATTCTGAAGTAGACTCCTCCCTGAGCACAGAGGCTGACGTGGGGCTCAATCCCACAACCCGAGGATCATGACCTGAGCAGAAACCAAAGGTCAGAAGCCTAACTGTCTGAGCCATCCAGGTGCCCCTAAATAATAATTAAAATTTAAAAAGAAGTTGTTCAATCATATTATGTAAGGATAGTATCATCTTGGGTATCATTTTTTTAAAGATGTTAAGGAATTTCANAAAATAAAACATGAAGTAGACTCCTCCCTGAGCACAGAGGCTGACGTGGGGCTCAATCCCACAACCCGAGGATCATGACCTGAGCAGAAACCAAAGGTCAGAAGCCTAACTGTCTGAGCCATCCAGGTGCCCCTAAATAATAATTAAAATTTAAAAAGAAGTTGTTCAATCATATTATGTAAGGATAGTATCATCTTGGGTATCATTTTTTTAAAGATGTTAAGGAATTTCATAGAAATAGTTAATACCCTTAAGTAAAAACTAATTGGAGGAAACAATATAGAAATAAACACAACAATAACTATAACCTGTGAAATGTTGGACAAAACTATAAAAGATAAAGAACAATACTAAATTCAGTCAGGATTATCTCACATCATCCAAATTCTGGTCCTTTTGCGTACCAATAGTAATCTCTCAGCTTGTGACACATGTTTGGACAGTTATCAAGTTTATTATAAAATTTTATTCCTTGAATTTGTATGTTTTAAGCCAATTTAATCTCATTTCTTGCCTGAGTTTTTGAATACTTCTTTTTACAAATTTTTATACTGCACATTTTCTAGAATAAAACTGAAACCTGAGGGGCACCTGGGTGGCTCAGTGGGTTAAAGCCTCTGCCTTCGGCTCAGGTCATGATCTCAGGATTCCTGGAATCAAGCCCTGTATCGGCTTCTCTGCTCAGCAGGGAGCCTGCTTCCTCCTCTCTCTCTGCCTGCCTCTCTGCCTACTTGTGATCTCTCTCTCTGTGTCAAATAAATAAATAAAATCTTAAAAAAAAAACTGAATCCTGACCAATGGTAGGGAAAAATAAAACAATGGGAATGCAATTTGTTAGGCTGCCTATTTTATTACTGCAATGCAAACAGTGGAATGTTTGCAGCAGACAAAAATGTGTCCTTGGTACATCAAATGTAAGCTGAAACAGCCAAAGGTTATATTGAATGTTGAGCGGGGAAACAGGCATTTGTAAATCCCTCCTGACTGCAGAGTAAGAAATTTATGGATGAAGTGTTAATTTATTTTAATAAATAGAAAAATATTATCTGATTGCTGTTATAGGCTGAAGTGTGACTCTCCCCAAATTCATATGTTGAAATCCTAACCCTACTAACCTACAGTGTGACTGTATTTGGAGATAAGGTCCTTAAAGAGGTAACTAGGTTGAAATGAGGTCATCATGGTGGGCGCTAATCCAATATGACTGGTATCCCTACAAGAAGAAAATATTAGGACACAGACACAAACCAAGGGAAGATCTTGTGTAGACACAGAGAGAATACATCTGTCTGTGTATACACTAAGGAGAGAGAACTCAGAAGATATCAACCCTGCAGACACCTTGAACTTAAACTTCTAGCCTCCAGACTATGAAAAAATAAAGTTTGTGGCACTTTGTTATGGCAGCCTTAGCAAACTGATATAACGTCTAGTTTAGGAAAAGGGCTAAAGAATTACTTTAGTGAATATTAATTAATGAATTAAAATATAAATAAATAAAAGGATCATAGAGTTTCATTCCGAACTCCAACCTAATGAATGAGTCTATATTGCTACTACTATCCTCTTCCACTGACAGATGTCCAGTTAGTCTATTCAGCTCATGCTTCAATAATTCTAATTATGGGAAATTTATTATACCTTATCATTCTGGTTGCCTTCTTCCAAATGTGGTCTAGAATGTATAATACCTATATTATATGTGCATATATTATATATTATGTATACACATCATATATGTAATACATATACTACATATGTACATACATTTTACACACAGATCCAAATAATACAGAGAGAACATCAGGAGGAACAGAGTCATAAACAACTATTATTGCTTTCCGCTAACTTAGTAATAAAAAGTGATCAGCATTTCTTCATGTGCACAGCCATCATTTAGCATATAGGACCCTAGGTACATGTTTTCTAGGCTTCCATAGAAGGCTATGTATAGGAACAATAGTAGCATTATAGATCTGTAAAGTCTAGCATCATTGGCATATATTCCTCATGTGGCCCACTGCTTCTGAGCAATTCAGGTAGAAGGTACATATTTTGTTCATTAAACCTTCCATGTTAAATTTTGCAGGACTGCTATTACCCATTGAGACATTGTATTTTCCAAAGATGGTCACACCAATATATAGTGCATCCTGATTGTTTTAGTTTTTTACTTGAGTAGTGGGATCTCAATTCCCTGCCTCTGAAACTGTATGACTTTTGTGAATGCCTTGCCTAAAAAAATGTGGTAGAAGTGACACTGTGTAATTTTTGAGGCTAGGTCATAGAAGGCACTATGCCTTCTGTCTCGTTTTCTTGGGACACTTGCTGCTGGAACCCAGCCACCATGCTGCGAGGAAGCCAAGTCCACACAGATATCCTGGCTGACAATGCCATCAACTCCCTCAGTCGACAGCCATTAACCACTTGATGTGAGTGAAAGGATTTTGTATTCTAGCAAAGGCCTTAAACATCACAGAGCAAAGGAAAACACTCTCGCTACAGCCTGTCTCAACTTCTGACCCACAAAAAATCATGCATGATGAGTGATTTTTGCCATTCTAAGCCATTATGTTCTAGGAACATTTGTTACACAGCGATAGACAAAACATTCATAAATAGCATTTATAATTAATGTCAAAAATAGATGTTGATGCCTCTTGGACAGGTTTTCATTAAAATTGTTACCTACATGATAAAAGAAAAAAAAATCTCGACATAAGTGCCACAAAGATTTGCCTACATGTTATATGTGTGGGTCATTTATGAATGACAGTTGCAAGGGACTGACATTTAAAATTCTCATTCAGCAATCATCTACAACCCAGTACTATGGAAATAAAAAAATAATATAAACAACAAAATGTTTACATATACATATATATATACACACACACATATATATATACATACATATATACATATGTATTCAATTCATCTAGAGATATAAAAAAATAGTCTGGTAAATGTGCTGACTTTCCCACTTAGGGTTCTCATTTCAAACTTAGAAAAAGCCTTGGAGCTATCCTTGCAGCAAGTTTGCTATAGCAAATACAGACAAATAAGTATCTCTCTACCACTCAAAACAACACTTTATGAATTCTCTAAGAATAAGATGAAATTGTAGTTGTTATCCCTTCTAAGAAAATGTGCACAACAAGGCCTGTATCATTTAAAGCCTAACCTAAAATTTATGTAATCTGATATCCTAGACTCTAAAACCCAGAAAAAAAATTTTTAAGGGAGGAGAAAGAATGTAAAGAAAAATTTCTTTTCTTGATAAAGAATTTATCAAGACTTTGATAAAGAATTTATCAATTTCTTGATAAAGAAAGCTGGGATAGCGATTCTCATATCAGATAAATTAGATTTTAAGCTAAAGACTGTAATCAGAGATACAGAAGGACACTACATCATTCTTAAAGGGTCTATTCACCAAGAAGATCTAACAATTGTAAATATTTATGCCCCCAACATAGGAGCAGCCAACTACCTAAGCCAACTGTTAATCAAAATAAAGAGTCATATTGATATGAATACATTAATTGCAGGGGATCTTAACAAGCCACTCTCAGCAATAGACAGACCATCTAAGCAAAAAATCAACAAAGAAACAAGAGCTTTGAATGACACATTGGACCAGATGGACCTCATGGATATATATAGAACATCCCACCCTAAAACAACAGAATACTCATTTTTCGCAAATGCACATAGAACTTTCTCCAGAATAGACCACATACTGGGTCACAAATCGGGGCTCAACCAATAACAAAATATTGAGATTATTCCCTGCATATTCCCAGACCACACTACTGAAACTGGAACTCAACCACAAGAAAAAGTTTGGAAGGAATTCAAACACTTGGAAGCTAAAGACCATCCTGCTCAAGAATGTTGGGATCAACCAGAAAATCAAAGAAGAACATAACCAATTCATGGAAATCAATGAGAATGAAGACACATTGGTCCAAAACCTAGGGGATACGGCAAAGGCAGTCCTAAGGTGGAAATTCCTAGCCATCCAAGCCTCACTCAAAAAAAAACCTGAAAAATCCCGAATACACCAACTCTCTTTACATTTTAAAGAACTGGAAAATCAACAACAAATTAAGCCAACCCCATGCACAAGAAGGGAAATAATTCAGATTAGAGCATAGATCAATGAGTTAGAAACTAGAGATATAGTAGAATACATCAACGAAACTAGAAGCTGGTTCTTTGAAAGAATTAATAAGATGAATAAACCACTGGCCAAACTAATCAAAAAGAAAATAGAGAGGACCCAAATTAATAAAATTATGAATGAAAGGGGTGAGATCACGATTAACATGAAGGAAATAGGAACAATCATCAGAAATTATTAACAGCTATATGCCAATAAGTTAAGCAACCTACAAGAAATGGATGCATTCCTGGAAACCTATGAAGTCCCAAGACTTAAACAGGAAGATATTGACAACCTGAATAGACCAATTTCTAGTAGTAAGATTGAAGCAGTGATCAAAAGCCTCCCAAAAAACAAGAGTCCAGGACCTGACAGATTCCCTGGGGAATTCTACCAAACATTCAAAAAAGAAATAATACCTATTCTCCTGAAGCTGTTTCAAAAAATAGAAACAGAAGGAAAATTTCCAGATTCTTTCTATGAAGCCAGCATTATCTTGATCCCTAAACCTGGAAAAGACCCAATCAAAAAGAAGAATTTCAGACCAATATCCCTGATGAATATGGATGCCAGGATGCTCAACAAGATCCTAGCTAATAGGATCCAACATTACATTAAAAAGATTATCCACCATGACCAGGTGGGATTTACCTCTGGGATGTAAGGGTGGTTCAACACTCACAAATCAATTAATGTGATAGAACAAATCAATAAGAGAACAGAGAAGAACCACAAGGTCCTCTCAATTGATGCAGAAAAAGCATTTGACAAAATACAGCATCTGTTCCTGATTAAAATTCTTCAAAGTACAGGGATAGAGTGAATATTCCTCAACTTCATAAAATCTATCTATGAAAAACCCACAGTGAGTATGATTCTCAATGGGGAAAAGCTGACATCCTTCCCACTGAGATCAGGAACATGACAAGGATGCCCACTCTTGCCACTGCTGTTCAATATAGTGCTGGAAGTTCTAGCAACAGCAATCAGACAACAAAAAGAAATAAAAGGTATTCAAATTGGCAAAGAAGAAGTCAAACTCTCTCTCTTTACAGATGACAGGATACTTTATTTGGAAAACCCAAAGACTCCTAGAACTCATACAGCAATTCAGTAATGTGGCAGGATACAAAATCAATGCACAAAAATCAGTTGCTTTCTTATACACTAACAATGAAAATATAGAAATGGAAATTAGAGAATCGATTCCATTTACTATAGCACCAAGAACCACAAGATACCTTGGAATAAACCTAACCAAAGTGGTAAAGGATCCGTACTCAAGGAACTACAGAACACTCATGAAAGAAATTGAAGAAGATACAAAAAGATGGAAAAGCATTCCATGCTCATGGATTGGAAGAATAAACATTGTTAAAATGTCTATACTGCCCAGAGCAATCTATGCTTTCAATGCCATCCCAATCAAAATTCCACCAGCATTTTTCAAAGTGCTGGAACAAACAATCCTAAAATTTGTATGGAGCCAGAAAAGACCCCTAATCACTAAGGAAATGTTGAAAAAGAAAAACAAAGTTGGGGGCATCACATTGCCTGATTTCAAGCTTTACTACAAAGCTGTGATCACCAAGACAGCATGGTACTGGCACAAAAACAGATACATAGACTAAAGAATAGAGTAGAGGGACCTGCAACTCTATGGTCAAATAATCTTCGACAAAGCAGGAAAGACTATTCAGTGAAAGACTATCAGACTATCCAGTCTCTTAATAAGTGGTGCTGGGAAAATTGGGCTGCGTGTATAGAAGAATGAAACTCGACCATTCTCTTACACCATACACAAAGATAAACTCGAAATGGATAAAAGACCTCAACGTGAGGCAGGAATCTATCGAAATCCTAGAGGAGAACATGAGCAGTAACCTCTTCGACATCAGCCACAGCAACTTCTATCAACACATGTCTCCAAAGACAAAGGAAACAAAAGCGAAAATGAACTTTTGGGAATTCATCAAGATAAAAAATTTCTGCACAGCAAAGGAAACATTCAACAAAATAAAGAGGCAACCTACGGAATGGGAGAAGATATTCACAAATGACACTAAAGACAAAGGGCTGATATCCAAGATCTATAAAGAACTCCTCAAACTCAATATCCCCCCCCAAAAAACAGATAATCATGTCAAAAAATGGGCAGAAGACATGAACAGACACTTCTCCAAAGAAGACATACAAATGCCTAACAGACACATGAAAAAAAGTTCATCATCATAGCCATCAGGGAAATTCAAATCAAAACCACACTGAGATACCACCTTACATGAGAGAATGGCCAAAATTAACAGGACAGGAAACAACAAGTGTTGGAGAGGATATGGAGAAAGGGGAACCCTCTTACACTGTTGATGGGAATGCAAGTTGGTGCAGCCACTTTGGAAAACAGTGTGGAGAGTCCTCAAAAAATTAAAAATAGAGCTACCCTATGACCCTGCAATTGCACTACTGGGTATTTCACCCCAAAGATACAGATGTAGTGAAAAGAAGGGCCATATGTACCCCAAAGTTCATAGCAGCAATGGCCACAATCACCAAACTGTGTAAAGAGCCCAGATGCCCTTCAACAGACGAATGGATAAAGAAGATGTGGTCCATATATACAATGGAATATTACTCAGCCATCAGAAAGGATGAATACCCAACTTTTGTATCAACATGGATGGGAATGAGGAAATTATGCTGAGTGAAATAAGTCAAGCAGAGAAAGTCAATTATATGGTTCACTTACTTGTGGAGCATAAAGAATAACATGGAGGACATTAGGCGAAGAAAAGGAAAAGTGAATTGGGGTAAATCGGCGGGGAAAATGAAGCATGAGAGACTGTGGACTCTGAAGAACAAACTGAGGGTTTTTAGAGGGTTTTGAAGGGCGTGGGGGGATGGGTGAGCTTGGTGGTGGGTATTAAGAAGGGCACATATTGCATGGAGTACTGGGTGTGGTACATAAACTGAATCTTGGAACACTGAAAAAATAAGATAATAATAAAATAAAATAAAATAAAAAGTACTTGATACAGTAGAATATAAAGAACTGCAAAGCATTCCATAAAGGCAATAGACAATAACCTCAGGGGAAGGGTAATCAAACCAAAATGCATGCGTTTTACTGTCATTCTTTCTAGATAACATTACAAATTGTTAGGAAACATATTCTACTTGGATTTGTCAATGAAGCAAGAATAATACCACTAATAAGTTAACATTATCATCTTTTAAAAGAAATATTTTAAAACTTGTGGCACAGGAAATATTCCATTAATTATGTATAAATAAAACCATGTTGAATATAATTTTCCTATAGGTGTTGCCATTTATTAGACCAAAAAATATATCTAATTTAAATGTGTGTCAGCTTTTATGATAACCTCACATTTCTTCTCTATCAGCCCAATCAAAGATGCTTTGCCTTGGGAACTTTATCAGTTAGGAGTTTGTTTTTAATACTAATGATTATTACATACAACACAATATGAGTCAGGCAATGATGGAAATTTTAATTTTTAATCTGTATGGAATTATAATATAATACAAATTAAAGTAGTTATTGAATAACTAGTCATTTTGTATATTTATCCCATGCAATTTACCTAAATCAAAAATAAAATTTAAAAAAAATTATTAAGTCCATACAATAGAGAACAAAACAGATAAAAACCCTGTCCCTTCAGGGGATTATTGCTATTTGATTTCAACGCTATCAGACATGTAGTGGTTGTACTACTTAGGTTCTAGTAAGAGGAAATATTCTTGGTAACTTTTTTTCTTTTCTTCTTGTCTTCTCTTTTCTTTTTTTCCCCTTCCCTTCCCCTTCACCTTCCCTTTCCCTTCATTCCCTTTCCAGAGAGATCCCATTAAATTCTCTTTCACAACTTTTGGTCTTTAATTTTTGAATTAGTTTAGATATCATCAACTATTACACATTACACATCAACTAGTTATTGAATAAACAGGCTTTTTGTCTAATAGCTGTATCTTTCTATCTTTTCCTTATATATCTCTTTTTACTTCAAGCATAATTTAGTCAATGTTATATATAACAAATAAATCTCCCTCTCCTCATTCACACCCTTCTTCCACCTTCTCCAGGCCCTCCTTCTCCTCTTCCTTTCCCCTCTCTTCTTCCCTTTTCTCTGCCTCTCTTTTACAATCCAGATAAAAGAACAAGTATCATATGAATTATTAATCTTTGTTGAAAAAATTACATTAGATATATGAAGACTCTCTCCCAGGTTATGAGACATAATTGATAAGTCTTTAGTTCTGTAGTACTGATGGTTATTTAATGGGCTTCACTTTGCAAAAGTATGAGGAGTAATATAATCTACATAATGTTCATCCTCACTTTTAAGAAGTTAAATAAATTATTCAATTATCTCCTTAAAAAAACCCACTCTTCAGAATTTTACATATGAATTACAAATCACAAATGTGTAAGGTATATAATTTCAATGGATGATTTAAATAACACGAAGAACTCAAATATATTGCAGTTAATGGTTTTAGGCTGCTCACCTCTTGGTATCATTAGGAAAGATTCTGAATTGCTGAGGGAAAAAAAAAGTCTTCCATTTGCTTTCTTCTATTCTTTTTCATATGAAGTATTTGTTTAATTTTAGGAATCTGTTTATTATGTATCTAAATTTCCACTTGGAAGAGAAATTGACATTATCAACTAATCTGAATATGATTTAGTTAGATGAAAAGGAGGTAGGTAGTCCAAATTCAGTAAAAATATAGGCACCAGAATAAGGAAAGCCTTTGAAGAAATTAGCATAACTACAACCTATTGAGCTTGTGAAAGGGGCACAAGTAAAAATTGCACAGGGGCCAAGTTACACAAAGCCATGATTATCAAGTGAAGCTGTTGGTATTTCATCCACTAGGACCAAAGTTCTTAATTCATAAACAAATGTTAAATTTCCACAGTAAAGAATCTTGAATAATCACAGTTGACCCTTGAATAATACAGGTTTGAACTGTACAGGTCCACTTGCAGATTTTTTTCCCAATCAATACAGTACAATACTGTAAATGTATTTTCTCTTAAGATTTTCATAATAACATTTTATTTTCTGTCTTACTTTCTTGTTAAAATACAGTGTATAATATATACAATATAAAAAATATGTGTTAATTGACTTTTTATG
The DNA here is from genome assembly GCA_002007465.1 of Ailurus styani. NCBI lineage: Eukaryota > Metazoa > Chordata > Mammalia > Carnivora > Ailuridae > Ailurus > Ailurus styani. The sequence continues at coordinate 275,285 of LNAC01000881.1, forward strand.
TTATCGGTAAGGCTTGCAATCATGTGTACACTATTAGTAGTTAAGTTTTGCAGGAGTTAAAAGTTATACTCAGATTTTCAATTTCAGTGGCCCTAACCTCTGTGTTGTTAAAGATCAACTGTACACTGCTAGTCCAATGATAAAATGCTCTAGAAACACATAATCAAATAAGTCAGGATATATAGCAATATTCTGTGCTTTCAACCAAACATGACAAGTTACTGTAACGGCTCAATATTCCCATAAGAGCACCAGGCATGTTAATAGGGAAGAGGAAGGAAACAACAGCAATATGAAACTTCTCTTAATATCCTCTGGGTCTCTCCCTAAAGGATTAATTACATGAAAGGATCTAACTTTTCCCAGTTTGCTACCAAATCTCTTAGTTCTGAAGCATCACTTTCTTTGTTACAACATTAGCCTCAACCACCATTAGCCTTCCTGGATGAATGAAAGTCATGGCTACATTTTACATTATGTACATCTAAATAAGCTACAAGCAGATTCCAGGATGCGACGAAGATTCCCAGTCCACAAGATCTTGAGACAACCACTGCTATCACAAACTTTCCTTTAGATATTCACTGGGACACCATTTCTGAAAGGCTGCTGATCTCTGCCCAGAGAAAGTATCACTCCAAAAAGCACTTGAGCATGACAGGCTAATAGTCAAATCTTTTTGACGTGAGAAATAATTTGTACAGATGAATGAATAATTTTTCATCCTTTTGATAGGGTATTTTTCAAACAGTATGTTTAAATGTGTTTTTAATATTCAAATTTATATTCCTATATATTTCTTTCTTAGATTATCAATGCTACGTTTGTGATAGCATAAAATAAAGCATGAATACATCAGTATCAGAAAGTGTCATTAATAATACTGACCCAATCTGCTATCATAGACCATGACATCGCAGTTAAGGGCAGCTGTGTCATTTACTATGGGGAGCACAAATATTAGCAAACAGAAGCAAAAATTATTGTCCTTATTAAATAATGGATGATAAAGATGTTAAAGGAATTTAACAGATGTGACTTTTTTGATAAGTTGGCAAAAACCTAAAATAGCTATGAGGAAAAAAATGCCAGCTTTGTAAAATTCTTATAGAGGTAGCCCAGGGTCAATGTTTCAAACGGCTACACTTTAGCTTCACCCTCACTTATCTTCCCCTTTCTTTGTCATGCTGAAAAAGAACAAATGGCAGCTAGACATCATTAAAGCATGAAGAATGTTCTCTCTGACCGTAGTACTAAATTTTGTCAGAGATTGATCCTGGCTTTTAGGGATCTTTTGATTATCTGATCAGATTTAAAAATTTATACTTGGTGGAAATCTGTCTTGTTACTAAAAATATTACTGGTCTTCCTGACTACTCTCATCTTTTTCTTTTGTGAGTATATAAAGGTTAATACATAAGGCAGAGGACAGACATAAGTTCAACAGGACTGACATTTGAGCCAGCCTAGAGAACTAATAAGATTTTTTGTTTATTCAACAGCTGAATAGGACAGACATGGCTATGGCATCTATCAGAAACATGAGAACTTTCCTTGGCTTGGCTTGTTTTCTCCATAAGAGCTTAGTTCCAGATAGGTCTAATCTTCAAACACTCACCCATCAGAGATTAAAGATTTCTTGTGTTTGCTATTAGACAGAGCCAGTTATTATGTTTGAGAATATAGATACAAGGAACAAAAAAGCACCTAGATCCTCAGAGATCTCTTAAATGCATTCTCAAAATAAGTCTAATTTGAGTGCTATCTTTCTAAATGGAATGATTTTGACATAGGTCATTGCTATGGACTGAATAATTATGCCCCCTCTCCTCAATTCATACACTGAAGCTCTAACCCTCAAAGTGATTACATTTGGAGATAGACTCTTTGAGAGGTAATTAAGTTCAGATGAGCTCCTGAGTGTGGGATTAGTGCCCTTATAGATGTGATTAGTGCCCTGATAAGAAGAGACACCAGGTCTCTCTCTCTCCCCCACTCCCTCTCCCTGTCCTTCTACCCTTCCCTCCCCCGCTCTTTCTTCCTTTCTTCCTCTCTCAGAGAACACAGTTGTCTACATGTCAGGACAAGGACTCTCACTAACAACTGACCAGGCTAGCACCTTGATTTTGGAATTCAAGCCTCCAGAACAGTGAGAAAATAAAGTTCCGTTGTTTAAACCACCCAATCTATGGTAGTGTGCTATGGCAGCCAGAACTAAGGCAATAATATAGGTGAATTTGGGGAATTTGGAATATAAATAAAATTGCTTATATAAGAGGCCTTAAAATGAAAGAGAGCAAAACCCCAAATATGCAATTGTCTGGGGTTTCGTTTGTTTGTGTTTTGCTTTATTGGACTGAGGAAGTACCCAAAAGAAACTCAGATTCCAAAATCACCCTCTTAAAGGATCCCCTGGCTAAAGTGAAAAATTTCAAACTCTTTTAGTCTTGAAAACATAACTTGAACCTGACTGCCTTTATCCTATTCTTCCTTCTTCCTATGTTGCATTATTATCTTTTGTTGCTACTTTTCCTAACTTACAGCCCTTTTCCTCTAGCCACAAGAAAACCCTCCAAGCTAAATTGCCTCTTAAAGTTAAAGCTCCTTGAGAATAGGTCAAGTACCTTGTTTTAAGGGACTTAAATGCTAAGCCCTGGTCTCAGTATAAAATAAGTGTACAAGCATACCTCATTTTACTGTGTTTCGCAGATACTGTGATTTTTACAAATTGAAGGTTTGTGGCAACCCTGGGTCAAGCAAGTCTACTGGCACCATATTTCAACAGCATTTGCTCACTTTGTGTCTCTGTGTCACATTTTGGTAACTCTCACAATATTTTTAACTTTTTCATTATTACCATATCTGATATGGTGATCAGTGATCTTTGATGTTATTACTGTAATCATTTTTGGGGACCACAAAACATGCCTATATAAGAAAGTGAACTTAATCGATAAATGTTGTGCATGCTCTGGCTTGTCCAACAACTGGCCATTCCCCCATCTCTCTCCTTCTCCTTGGGCCCCCCTATTCCTTGAAACACAACAATATTGAAATTAGGTAAACTAACCACCCTACACAAAATATTCAAATGAATGGAAGTTGTGTGTCTCTCATTTTAAATCAAAAGCTACAAATGATTAAAGCTGAGTGAGAAAGACATGTTGAAAGCCAAGACAGGTTGAAAGCTAAGCATCTTGTTCAAACAGTTAGCCAAGTTGTGAATGCAACAGAAAAGTTCTATTCTAGCGAACAGATGAATGATAAGAAAGCAAAAGTTTTATTGTTGTTACAGAGAAAGCTTTAGTGGTCTGGATAGAAGACCAAACCAGACACAATATTCCCTTAAGCCAAAAAGCCTTATCGAGAGTAAGGACCTAATTCTCTTCAATTCTATAAAGACTAAGAGAGGTGAGGAAGCTGTGGAAGAAAAGTTGGAAGCTATCAGAGGTTGGTTCGTGAGATTTAAGGGAAGAAGCCATCTCCATAATAGAAAAGTGTAAGGCGAACTAGCAAGTGTTGTCATAGAAGCTGCAACAAGTTATTCAGAAGGTTTAGCTAAGATCATTAATGAAGGTGGCTGCCATGAACAAAAAATTTTCAATGTACATGAAACCTTCTACTGGAAGAAGATGCCATCTAGGACCTTTGTAAGTAGAGAGAGGTCAATGTCTGGCTTCAAAGTTCCAAATGATAGGGGACTCTCCTGTTGGGGGTTAATGCAGATGATGACTTAAGGTAACATCGATATTCATTTACTAACATTCTCAAAATACTAGGGCCCTTAATAATTATGCTAAATCTACTCTACCTGTACTTGATAAATGGAACAACAAAGATGACAGCACATGTTTACAACATGGCTTACTAAATATTTTAAGTCCACCACTGAGAACTAATGCTCAGAAAAAAAGATTCCTTTCAAAATATGACTGCCTGCGCAAAGAACACTCAAATTATGACTGACTGGGCAAGAAATGGAAAACCTCTGGAAAGGATTCACCATTCTAGATGCTATTAAGAGCATTCATGATTCATGGGCTGAGGTGAAAACATCAACATGGGTAAGAGTATAGAAGGTGATTTCAACCCTCATGGATGACTTTGAGGGGTTCAAGAATTTAGTGGAGGGGTTGGGGCGCCTGGGTGGCTCAGTGGGTTAAGCCCCTGCCTTTGGCTCAGGTCGTGATCTCAGGGTCCAGGGATCGAGCCCCGCATCGGGCTCCCTGCTCAGCGGGGAGCCTGCTTCCCCCTCTCTCTCTGCCTGCCTCTCCGCCTACTTGTGATCTCTTTCTCTGTCAAATAAATAAATAAAATCTTTAAAAAAAGAGAGAGAGAGAGAGAGAATTTAGTGGAGGAAGGAATGGCAGATGTGGTAGAAAGAGCAAGAGAACTAAAATCAGAAGTGGAGCCTGAAGATGTGACTGAATTACTGCAACCTCGTGATAAAACTTGAATGGATAAGGAATTGCTTCTTAAGGATTAAAAAAAAAAAGTGGTTTCTTGAAATGGAATTTACTGCTAGTGAAGATTGTTAAAATGACAACAAAGGATTTAGAATATTGCATAAACTTGATTGATAAAGTAGCAGCAAGGTTTGAGAAACTCCAATTTTGAGAAAGTTTTGTGAAGCTCTACTGTCAAACAGCATCACATGCTGCAGAGAAATCGTTCATGACAGGAAGAGTCAATTAGTGTGACAAACTTCACTGTTGTCTTATTTTAAGGAATTGCCACAGTCACCTCAACAACCAGCCTGGTTAGCAGGTGACCAGCAACATCAAAGCAAGACCTTCCACTAGAAAAAGATTTCAACTCCCTGAAAGTTCAGATGGTGGTTAGCAATTTTTTTAGCAATAAAGCATTTTTAAATTAAGGTATATACATTCTTTTGGACATAATACTATTACACACTTAATAGACTATAGTATAGTGTAAACTTTTATATGCACTGGGAAACCAAAAAAATTATTTTGACTTGCTTTATTGAAGTATCTGCTTCATTGCAGTGGTGGGTAACCAAACCCACAATATCTCAGAAGTATGTCTGTAAATATTTAAGACTTTTCACAGCCTAGACAGGAGAGAAAGACATTCACTGAGAAATTTAAAATAGTTCTATGAACATATAATCCAAGACCCCTGGGTCCCTATCACTTGGTGCATAGGTTAGTCATTATCTCAGGAAAATAAGAATGGGAATAACAAATAGAATAACAAATAGAAAAGACTGAAGATGACATAACATTTCAAATTGCATGAAAGAAAGAAGAAAGAAAGAGAGAGGAAAGGAAGGCAGGAAGGAGGGAAGGAAGGAAGGAAGGAGGGAGAGAGGGGAAAAGAAAAGGAAAGAAGGAAGGGAGGAAGAAAGAAGATACAGAAAATCTGTGCTGTGGAACAAGATCTTTTTTTTTTTTTAAGATTTTATTTATTTATTTCACAGAGGGAGAGAGATCACAAGGAGGCAGAGAGGCAGGGGGGGGGGGGGGGGGGGAAGCAGGCTCCCCGCTGAGCAGGGAGCCGGATGCGGGCCTCGATCCCAGGACCCTGAGATCATGACCTGAGCTGAAGGCAGAGGCTTTAATCCACTGAGCCACCCAGGCGCCCGGAACAAGATCTTTTGGAAACTATCCACAAAGTCATTCATCTAAATAGACTGCACTCAAATCCAGTACAGCAATCAAAGAAAGGGTAAGTTCAAGGCTTTAGGGATGGACATTATTTTAGACAGTATTCAGAAGGAGATCCTGAAGCTGAAGTAAGTCACCATAGCTCTCCCTGCACTTTATTTAGTAAATACTCTTAATCCAAAATTAGAAGATAAAGAAGAATAGTCTCGGGCGCCTAGGTGGCTCAGTGGGTTAAAGCCGCTGCCTTCGGCTCAGGTCATGATCCTAGGGTCCTGGGATGGAGGCCCACATCGGGCTCTCTGCTCAGCGGGGAGCCTGCTTCCTCCTCTCTCCTCTCTCTCTGCCTACTTGTAATCTCTCTCTCTGTGTCAAATGAATAAATAAAATCTTAAAAAAAAAAAAAGAAGAATAGTCTCTAAGGGGACATTTTGAAAGAGACTTGGGACAGCAGATTAAGACTCACAATCAACAGATGTCTCACCCCACTCCAGTCAATAAGTATCAGGGGAGGGACATATTAAAGTACATCCTTTTGCAAATAAGTTAAAAGAATATGACAGTATGTTCTAATTACTTAAAGTATTTTCAAGTATATTCTTTCTTAAAGTTGTTAAAATGATGAAAATCAAAATGATATGGAAATGAAATCAGAACTGCATATTTTACCATGTCTTCTTAAAATTTTTAATATACTATTATCATGTTAAAAATCATAATACATTTTTTCATATTCAAATATGCATATATTGATCGATTATTTCATTATCAATATTGTGTCAAATAAGAATATATAATTTTCATAATGACTTAGGACCAGAGGGCAATCACCATGTTCTCTGACAGTAAAGTAGATAGGTGATAAAAGACAGATGGATATGATTCACAGACCTGTATCCCTGAACCAAATAATACATTATATGTTAATAAAAAAATGTTCTGTGTTTTAAAAGAAAAGAAAAGATAGACGGATAGATGGTAGATAAGTAGACAGATATACAATAGATAAACAGATAATGGAATCTGTAACTGTCTTCTTTAATGATAACGTCAATCTTCCTTAATGTCAAGGATGTTCATCTATCATGAGATTTCATATTTTCTTCAATACATCTTTGTGCATCTATTGAGTTATCTTCATAATTTTTTTACATCACACTTTATGACTTAGCCAGTAAAATAAATTAGTTTCACAAGTATGTTATCCAGGTGCATGAATTAGCCCTTCATTTCCTTTTCTTATAATCACTGCTTTCATTATTGCTCCATTATAGTACTAATCAGTTTTTTCAGTGAATTACCTTAACAATGTTAGTGTCTAAAATTAATGTTTGGCAGCATAAGGACAAAAATGAAGCTACAAAATAATGGGTGGCTTAGACTTGAAAAGGATCCTAGCTAATCAAAAAGTACTGACCCTTAAAATAAATGATTCTATGTATTGTCTCCCCACCTTAATACCAATGTATCACTGGTTATGTATCTTTCTCCAAAAGTATTGCTGTCTATCCTGTTACCATAACTTTCACACTTCTGAAATTGTGCAAAGATTAAATTTGGTTTTTGAAGAGAGATAAAAAGTGCCACTACATAAGTAATAACAATGGTAATGATTATATAATATAGTAGCTAATATTTATTGAGTTTTCTGTATCAAACACTATAATAACATTTTTAAATGTGCAATTACCTTTAATCTTCACAATAACTTTCCTGGTAAAATTTTATTATAAATATATTTTTCTTACACAAATGTGTAGATGTAAATAGACTGTTCATAAAGCTACTAAGAGGCTCATTCAGCACTTTAACCAAGTCTCTCCAATTGCAAAGTCCATGTTTTTATCTTCTGTTGATAAAAATTTAAATCACAATTAGCCAAATAGAATAAAGATTAATGGACATTTAATCACAACTAGTTATTTGATTCCCAAGGATCATTTCATGTATGCTAACATAATAATTCCACTTCTGGTAATTATGTACCCAAGTGATCAGCAGTATCTTTATTTTTGGATTTAAATCATGTTAGCATATTAGACATACTATACGGAGACATAAACAAAAGAGTTCACTGGCCTCAATGTTCTGATGTGTGTCACAGTACAAATTGAACAACATGAAATGATACTGCCGACCACATTATATGCATTATGCCTAACCCTCTCTACAACCAGCAAATTTGGTTTCATTATCCCCATTTTACAGAAAAGAAAGCAAAATGGATTCAGGTATATTAACCAATTTTCCAAAGACAGCCAGCCAGTAAGTAAAAAGAGAAATTTTAATTTAAATGTTCTGCTTCCCATCTCTGTATTCCTATCTCGTCATACTATCTCTGTCCATGATGAATGGTGATTATCATTTAAGAGATGAATATATATTTATATGTATGTATATATATATGTGTGTGTATACTTAAATACACACACACATATAAATATATACATCTTCGCATATATACGTGTATGTGTGCTGAATATAAATTATATTTCCAAATCTAACAGAATATAAAAATGAGAACTTCTCTTCTGTTTCTGATTTTGTCTTTTCATTGTATAAAGTAACATTTTCCTTAACTACAAAGGCTACTATATATATTTGCTAGTATGTATATTGCTTATAATATATATAAGGTATGCCTATATGCATCATTATATATAATACATATATTTACTATTACATAATTTTATAGATATGTATGGTACACCATAAGTGCAAGATAAATCAAATTTTTATGGTATAAACTTAGAGTCATAAAATCTGATCATTATAAATAGATCTATTCTAACTGTTTATATGACCTTAGGTCTCAATTTCTTCATTGAATGCACTAAAGACTAAAACTTAGATGATTTCTAATTTCCTTCTAGCTGTAAACTCGTATTTTGGCTCTTTTGTTTGTTTTGTTTGAAAATACTACTGGTATTCAAAAATGTGCCTTGCATTCACAATAGTCACATCATTGCTAAGCTAACTGTATTTTTAGCTTGATCCATACTTAGTTTTCTACTGAAGATTCATACCAACAAATTTATTAGTATCTGTATTTTATTTGGAATGTCATCTGTTAGAATTTCCTTAAAAGGAAACCCAAATTAAGTTTTAGAAAAGGACATTTTTGTTTATTTACAATAAAAAATGCCACTAATAAAGGCATGGCATCTCCTTTTATATAACTGATAGTGCTAGTATACATAAGTAAAAACATAATCCTGTTCATAAGGACTGCTATAAATTTTTTGTTATGAGTTTCATCTAAGTTAGTCTTGATCTCTGTCAAGTCTGTCTTGAATGTAAGTAAAAATATGATTTTCTATTACTCTATGAGATCACAGATATTGAAGTGTTTCCGTTTTTTTTTTTTTTTGGTTTTGTATTTTGACTTAAGTTGGAAACAATATAATCCATTTAAATTGAAAAAGTACTTTAAACAGAGTAATAAAAATTAACATAACCCTTGTATTTGACTAGTCATTTAGCTCCTAATATCTCACATAGCATGTATAGATTAAAAATAAAAATCTAGGGCGCCTGGGTGGCTCAGCGGTTTAAAGCCTCTGCCTTCGGCTCAGGTCATGATCTCAGCGTCCTGGGATCGAGGCCCACATCGGGCTCTCTGCTCGGCAGGGAGCCTGCTTCCTCCTTTCTCTCTGCCTGCCTCTCTGCCTACTTGTGATCTCTCTCTCTCTGTGTCAAATAAATAAATAAAATCTTTAAAAAAAAAAAAAAAAATCTATACTTTTTTAAAGATGTTATCAAGAAGAAATATTTTATATATATAATGAGTCTCTGTCATTCACTGTCCAGGAGAAATATTTAACGTCAACTGAAATTTTAAGGAGCATTACCTAAGGCAGCCATATATTACACAGTTTAGGTGAAAAACAGTTAGAAACTTAAAATATTGCCATATCGATGATATAGATAAATCAATACAAATAAAACAGTTAATTTGCCATCACTCAATGTTCCCCACCCTTTCACAAAGATTCAGACATAATTATAAGCCAAAGGAATAATTTTTACTGGCCTAGTGGTAAATTAGAAGAATAGTGCAAACCTATTGCTCCATTATGCTTTTATTCAAGAGATAAACACTCCACACAATATATCAACAGAAGGAACACTATATTGGTGTTAATTTGATTAATTTCTTCCTCAATGAATAACAGTCATGGGATATAAAATTTTAGAGGTGAGATCCCTCCACAAATAAAGCTTTTCTAGGAGAAACACGGTTCCTGGTTCCTAATTTAGAATTGAATGCATCAATATTAATATTATTTTTCATCAATATTAATATTAAATATTAATATACACTTTAAATCTCCACTTATTAAATGAGCAGAGGCCTACAAAAGTTGGCAGAAAACTGTCTGACAAAAATTTTAAGTAAATTTGGATTTCTTCCTGTTCTTCACAAATATAAACTTGCTACTTTCCTTGCCACTTTACAATAATGAACCTGGAGTTAGTGAAGCTGAGTAAGGTACACTACTGTTTGCTTGTTCAGACATTTTTAATGCTGTTTTATTTTAGATTCAAATGTTAAAAATTACCTTTGCTTATAGTGAAAGAACAAAATGAAAACAAAGACAAGGAAGAAATGAGAACGCTCATGATCCAGACGTGAGACTACTAGGACACTATTCACAATCACATAGAGGCCAATGTTAACCACATGGGTGTCTAATAAGGAAACAAGAACAAAAGAAGGAAGCAGGAGTTGGCAGGATTCAGGAAAAAGATAACCTAGTGGACTGGACTCCCTCAAAATACAACTTTGATCATAATATTCCCCTGTACAGGAAAATCTTAACCAAATCCCCAAGTACACAAGAAATAAAGCCTAAACTCCCTAGACCAGAATATAAGCTTCCTCAAATCAAGGGCCATTATCTCATCTCCCACCCTCCTTACACATCACAGCAGATGACTTGCTGCACCCTGAATACCTTTTTCTCTTTCTTGTATCTGCTCCTTCTCCTAAACTATTCTCTTGCCTTTAATGTGGTGCTTCTTTTCCTCTCTTTCTCACCCCGAAGAACTCCTCCTTATCCATTAATACTGAAGTCAAATATTATCTTCTTGAACTTCTTTCATTTGGTTGGGTTTTAGTAGTTGCCATGGTTCATAATGGAGTCACAGTACATTCTAAAGACTTGGAGATTTTATGTTACAGTGGGGCTATAAGCCTGGTAAATATCGTGTCCACAATTCCCAGTGTCTAAGTATACCTAGACACAGTTACAAATCCAGCTTGCAAGTAAAAATAGACAAGGGTAGAATTATTTAACAACAAGAAGCTAGTAGTAAATTGTTTTACCATTGTCTTGTATAACCATCTATGATACTATTTTCATATAAAAATCAAATGTCAAACATACTTTTGTTTAATTTCTAAGAGCAAAATAAAAATGAAGAACAGAACGGCATGGGAAAGCTCGTGCATGATCTGACATCGCTAGAGAACAAGATTCTAGTAAGAATAACCTCACAGATAAAAAAGATAAATAAAACTCCAAAAAGAAAACATGAAAACATGAGACAAATAAAAAAGAAGCTGATTCAACTACAGCTGTGAGTGAAAAGTTGTAAATTCAATTGATATAAACCTTTGTAATTACTGAAATGACAAAAACTTGAAAATCGTTACAATCCTAAAGAAGAGATGGTAAAATAGTTACTCATAAATGGCTATGACCTATAATTTTACCTAATTCTCTTGACAATTTGCCAGCATATATGTAAAGAATCAAAATTATGAACAGTCTTTCATTCCCAAATTCCATTATCTGCCCTCTCCCATAAAATTAAAGTGTATCTTTATGCAAAAGGGTACAAATTAAGACATTATAAAAAGAAATTATAGAAAACTGTCAAAAGTCCAGCATTAAGCAAATGTCCCAGAAAATTACTGTGCTTTATATTTGAGACTATAAGCATTATGATGAAGAGCCTGGTTCTGGATATCAGAACACCTAACTTGCTGTGTAGTCCACTAATTTCTTTCATTAGCTTTAACATATTCAGTAATATTTTAATAAATTATTCAACAAAATTTATTCTGTATACTGTGTGAGACAATGCTAAGGTTTGGTACTATTGTTACTATCATTCTACAGATAAGAAAATGTTTTTAAAAACATTTTTTAATGCCTTGGTATTAATCCGAACATAGCTTTGACAGCATGGATCCCCAGAAAAGATTTTGGGGGATATTTAAGCATCCACTGACTTTAAGAACTATTTGTCTAAGAAGATAATAATGGGCGGCACCTGGGTGGCTCAAGCAGTTAAGCGTCCAGCTCTTGGTTTCAGTTCAGGTCATGATTTCAGGTCCTAGTATCAAGCCCTGCATTGGGTTCTGCACTCAGCAGGGAGTCTGCTCCAGGACTCTCTCTCCCTCACCTTCTGCCCCTCCCCCGAAATCTCTCTAAAATAAATAAATCTTGGGCTCCTGGGTGGCTCAGTCATTAAGCGTCTGCCTTCAGCTCAGGTCATGATTCCAGGATCCTGGGTTCAAGCCCTGAAGCGGACTCCCTGCTTAGTGAGAAGCCTGCTTCTCCCTCTCCCACTCCCCCTGCTTGTGTTTCCTCTCTCACTGTGTGTCTCTCTGCCAAATACATAAATAAAATCTTAAATAAATCAGTCAATTTAAAAAAAAAGAAGAAGAAGGTAATAAGGGTCATGCCATCTTGGTACATGAGCCCATGATAAGCAATTTCATCCTTATTGCCAGAGCCTATAGAATTTATCAAGGGATTACATGTTTAAAGAGAGAGCAGGGGGCACCTGGGTGTCTCAGTGGGTTAAGTCTCTGCCTTCGGCTCAGGTCATGATCTCAGGGTCCTGGGATCGAGGCCCGCATCGGGCCTGCTTTCCCCTCTCCCTCTGCCTGCCTCTCTGCCTACTTGTAATCTCTTTCTCTGTCAAATAAATAAATAAAATCTTTGGGGAAAAAAAAATAGAGCAAGGAGAAAAGGGCACCAAGTTTTTAACCCTTGGCAACTGGAAGAACGGACTTAGTAGTTGCTGAGATGAATAAGCAAATTTTGGGGGGCTAAGGAGCAAAATAATCAGAAGATTTGTTTAGGACATATTTCAGCTGCCTAATAAACATCCAAGTGAAGATCTCAAGTAGATAGTTAACATATGTGCCTGGAGTACAGGACAGATTTATGTGCTAGAGGTAGAAACTTGAGAGTTTTATAAAGCTAGGTGATTGGATGAAATAATCAAAAGGTACTGGTATAAGCAGAAATTTTTACAAGTCTGGGAATTGAGCCTAAGAACATGCCAAATACTTAAATAATATGGAAATGAGAAGTACCCAGCAGAGAAGACTTCAAGGTAAACAGAAAAACAGATAAAGGAAACTACCATCCTGAAAATCAAATGAAAAATTCAAGAAAAAGGAAGCAGTAACTCATATTTAATAAATGCTAAATATTTTCAAATTAATACTGTTTAAGTCATTAGAAATATGATTTAGACCTACATTATGCTTATTTTACTGATAACAGAAAATTACACTGTTGTTAAGTAACTAGTTAAGTTCACTGAGTTTGTGTCAGAAAGGGGTTTCAAAAAGAACTGGCTGATTTCAGAATCTGAGCAGTCAATCCTAGACAGAAAACACTATGGGAGACTGCAGAATAAAAGCTAAGCCTTTCTCTCATTTATTAAAACCAAAAATATAAATTTACTTTATAACAGTCTCTGATTAAGACCTTATTATATTTAATAAGATTCCTACCATAAATATATCATTATTTTAAAAGTTTAATGCCACAGATAATTACTCTTTCATGTAATAATTCAAATAGTGTTCAATCATTTTTTTTAATTTTATTTATTTATTTGTCAGAGAGAAAGAAAGCACAAGCAGGGGAGCAGCAGGCAGAAGGAGAAGCAGACTTCCTGCTGAGCAAGGAGCCCAATGTGGGGCTTGATCTCAGGACCCTGGGATCACGATCTGAGCCAAAGGCAGAAACTTAAATAACTGAGCCACCCGAGCATGCCTCATTCATTTCTTTAAAATGCAGTTTTTCAGGACATATTATGTGCCAGAACAAATTTATTCTCAGTAATATCCACAGTTGCCAGACTCCTAGGGAGCTCTGGGGGTTTCAGAATAAGAAAGGTGAGCTGGCACGCAGCAGAATCGCCAAGGATGCCAGGGGGTCCAGCATTAGTGTTCACGGGAGTGTTTACAGGCTGCAGAGGGTCAACTGGGAAACCACATATATCCAGCGGTCCATAGCTAGTGGAAGGGTTCACAACATTCAGATTTTAGAGTGGAGGGCAAGGGATTTATGAAAGCTTTTTTTGAGGTAAAAGCAAATCCTCTTTATTTCAATTAGATCATAAGGGATGGGACAGAGTACCCACTTACACAACAGCATTACATAAACCAACCTAGAAGTCGGGTAAAGACTGAGTAAACATGGGTGTTCTGCTAATAAAAAGCAACAAACCACTATCATTTTATTTTCAGCATATTCTCTGGGTACAGAAAGAAGCATTTCTTAATTTCCATCTTCATCCAATTATCACTAACCTGGTGGGGGATTTAAAAACCTCAAACAGGGGTACCTGGGTGGCTCCTTGATGAGCTCCGGGTGGTGGGACTGAGCCACAGGTCCATCTCCAAGCTCAGGGTGGAGTCGGCTTGACCACTCTCCCCACACCCCACCTTGTGCACATCCTCTCTCTCTAAAATAAATAAATAAATCTTTTAAGAAATAAAAATAAGAACCTCAAACACTATGACAGTGAGTAGGAAACTGACATAGGATCTTTCTTTCTTTCTTTCTTTCTTTCCTTCCTTCCTTCCTTCCTTTATATTTTTTTTTGGAGAGGGGAGGAGCAAAGAGAAATCTTGAGCAGGCTCCATGCCCAGCATGGAAACCATCAAGGGGCTCAGTCTCACAACCCTGAGATCATAAACTGAGATAAAAATCAAGAGTCAGTATGCTTAATTGACTGGCCCACCAGCACCCCCATTACTTTATTATTTCTTGAGCTATCAGTAACAATAACTTCCCCCACGTTAAGACTCTCCACTGTAGCCATTCCTATAAAAGCCAGGCACTTGTGTAGCTTTCCTAGAGATGAACAGAATGCACTTTAAAGATGAGTCTTATGGCTTTGTTTTATGCATCCTTTTCAACCATATTAATCCCCTTACAGAGTTAGTCAGTACAGTAACTTTAATTTCACTAACAGCTGAAATTTCAAGTGAAAGACTTTTCTTCCCAAACCAAGCTGTTAAACAAACATCTGTTTTTATGTTGTAGTGACAGAACTCTGTCACCACTGAGTTTAAGTTCCTGTCATCAGATTTAGCTATGTGAACACAGAGGTAAGTTAACTTGAAAGGTTCCTGAAAGGAAGGGTTTTAGTTTGTTGTTTATTTGTTTTTATAAAATTCATCAAATGAGTCACTAACATCAAGTTATACGACTCTTGGGAGTTGCAGTGTAGAGACTTGCTGTCTTACTTTTTGGGGCAATAATGCTTTCCTCATGACTTTCTTATGCTCTCCAGCTAGTTCTATCTACTCATTTAGACATCTCAGATTCTGATGACTGCATTCCATTTTTTCCTACATTTCTGTATTTACTTTACTGGAGAGTAGACTTAGATATCCGAGTGAATTCAGATAATAAAGTGTGCACATTCTAGGAAATCTACTTCCTTTGGGCTATGAAAAGATCTAAAAAGAAACAAATCATTCAGCTCTGTAAGCTGAAACTACTGTGAAATTAAAAGCAAGCCATTAATTTTATCCTTTAAAAAAATTCAGTGTTTAACCTGAGAAAAATCAGCTCCAAGGGATCTTTCTTTTGTTACATTTCTTTATGCCAATCCTCCATCCATTACTCCCTCCTACAAAATTTAAGCTATTAAAATGTGAGCATTTAGGAAATCCTTCTTTCTTTAAGCTAGCATTACAGAGATAAAATTCACAGTCCATAAACATAAGTCCTTAAAATTAAAACAAATTCCTTGAGTTCTTTTTATTTCTACTTATAATTTGCTCTCAAATTTTTCTTCTCCCTTTTCTTCTACAAAAGATCATTTCCTTGAATGATTTTACTTAACATAAATTTAGATTTATAAATGTAATAATGCATGAAAAATATTATTTCCATTTCTAATGTTTTATAATGCTCACTTGGATTTCCGCTATTGGTGAAACTTGTTTTCATTATCACAGAAGTATTGAAAATATCTTCAAATCTTTTACTAACTCAGGCAATACTGCAAATGTCATAATAAAGTTCCCTAAAACCAATGTGTCAGGTACAAAAGATCACCTTGCTATTCATTAGTCAGTAATTACACACACATACATTTATTATAGGGATAATCAAATCCTTTGAGGGAAAAAGATGGGGTATGAATACATAAACATAGGAACCACATGCAAATTGTAAAAAAAAAAAATCTTGAAAAAAAAGTTTGCTGTATGGCTTTCACACCTGGTGAATTTTGCTATACTTCTGAAGAATGACATTCCTGAAAAGGAACCAGTAAAGCTGTTAAAATATTTAAATATTCAAATCCCTATGAAGCAGTAAGAACTGTCAATAAAATTAGAATTAGCTATGTGATGTATTTTAATTTACATATGCTTTTAAGAGTACTGAGATAATGTGGATTGATTTCCTTTTTGATGAATTTCACTCAGAGTTCGTACTGGAGGTTTGAATGCATACAGACTGCACTCACAAAGGCAGAAATCTCCTTGAAAATGAATTCTGACATTGTCACAAGTGATTTTTTAGCTCCTTCTTATACTTTTCATCTTTTTGTATAGTTGGAATCATTTTTTTCCCCTACTGAGAATACATTGGAAATAGAAATTCAACCGTTAGATATAACTTAATATGTAAATACTCATTTTAACAATTTATCAGAAATTCATCCAATTTATAAAACGAGTCCACAATGTAATTTTTACATTGCAATCTCACTAATTTTTACAAATAAGAAAGTACGAATTGAAACCATCTTTAGATGTACACCAGGTAGAAAGTATAATTAATTACCACCAGTATTTACATTTTACCTAAAATTTCTTGAGGATCAGTACTGTTTGGAAGACATCTGGCACAACTATTCCATCCATCTTCTTGCCTCATGGCTATCTTTTTATTTTTTTTTAAGATTTTATTTATTTATTTGAAAGAGAAAGAGAGATCACAAGTAGGCAGAGAGGCAGGCAGAGGGAGAGGAGGAAGCAGGCTCCCTGCTGAGCAGTGAGCCCGATTCGGGGCTCAGTCCCAGAACCCTGAGATCATGACCTGAGCCTAAAGCAGAGGCTTAACCCACTGAGCCACCCAGGCGCCCCGCCTCATGGATATCTTATTTGATTTTCCAGACTTGGTCCATAAAGACTGGAGATTTCCCTAGTAACTCCTGACCCCTAGACATTAGAATTGATCATTCCTTCTTTACGCTTTCACAGAATGTTGCTTGGCTTTCATTTAATAAATGATTCATTCTACTGTCTTACCTATTAGGTCATTTTAAGAATTATACACGAAAATACAGATATTTGCTAAACACACACTGCCTGTTAAAATGATGTGAATATTAAGCAATAATTCTAACATGATAAAGTTTATTTTCTGACTCCTACTACCTTCATTCCAACTAAAGAATTAAAAATTGAAAACTAATTACCAACCATTCAAATCACACATTTGGCAAACATAAGCATAATCGCATTGCTTAAATTTTGACAAGTCACATAATCTGCATGAACATAGATACATTAATGTTATTTTTATTGTGGGAATAATTTTCACCCTACAGTTTTTTGAGCTATAAGTCACTATCTGCTTACATAATTTAAAATAAAGTCTGACATAATTCCTTTCTCTAGCATCAAGTCACCAAGAGCAGTTTGACACTATTTACAGAGTTTTCTGACAATATTTTCCAGGTGTTATTTCAAAATCTGTTCATAAACACNCGGCTCCCTGCTCCCCTGCTCAGCAGGGAGCCTGCTTCCCCGTCTCTCTCCCTGTCTGCCTCTCTGCCTACTTGTAATCTCTCTCCCTCTGTGAAATAAATAAAAATAAAATCTTTAAAAAAAAAAAAATAAATAAAAATAAAAATAAAAAAAAAAATAAAATAAAGTCTGACATAATTCCTTTCTCTAGCATCAAGTCACCAAGAGCAGTTTGACACTATTTACAGAGTTTTCTGACAATATTTTCCAGGTGTTATTTCAAAATCTGTTCATAAACACTGTCTTACAACTCTTGGGAATAAAAAGAAGTAAGCTATAATAGCATCATATTTTCCTGAATTGTAAATATATATACTCTTAGTCCCTTAAATTTTTATATATAATTTTATAATTTATAAATTATATAATAATTTTTATATATAATTATAAAGATTATATGGGAAAACTCACATTTTATGCTTACAGTTAGTTTATTAATTCAAATGCTTATCTTCTGATGGACTGCCCACAGATCTGTGCCATTAACAGCTCTTCATATAAACCAGCGACCTCTGTCCTTACAATAATGTAAGCATTCCATAATGGCAATGTGCTTACATCTTTTTTCATCATCAATTTATTCCACCCATAATTCCTCTGAAAGTGAACACCAAATAAACAATTTTAAAGTAATATTTTCTTTTTGTTAATGACCTTATTTTTAGTTTTAAACTTATATAAAAATAAGCAGATAGTAGAGTTCCTATATCCCCCCCATACAAAATTTATGCTATTACTAACATAATAGTACAGTACATTTGTTACAAAATGAAATAATATGGCTACATTATAAGCTTAATAATATAGTTTACGCAGATTCCCTTAGTTTTTACCTAATGTCCTTTTTCTGTTCCAAGATACCACATTACATTTAGTTGTCATGTTTCATGTGGCTAGTCTTAGCAGTGACAACATTGCAGAACTCCTTGTTTTGAGGACCTTGCCAATTTTAAAGATTACTGGTCAGGTGTATTGTAGAATTCTCCTTCACTGGAATTTCTCTGAAATTTTCCCCATGATTAGCTTGGGGTTATGGCTTTAGGGAAGACTGTGGGGGTAAAGTACCATGCTCACAATATCATATCAACTGTACAGGGTTTATTTGTGGTTTTTTTTCCCCCACACTTACCATACTGTGCTTTATGGAAGGAAGGGATTATTCACAGCCCACACTTAAGGGGAGGAAAGTTATGCTCCCTTCATTTTAGATAGAGTATCTATATAATTTATTTGGATAAAGTGGTAATTTTTAATAAAGACATTTACTTCCAATAAAAGAAAAGAAGAATTTACTATCAACTTAATCCTGAACATTGATTTATTCCATTCCACTTACTATATTTTCAATGTGACTTTTATTTCTCTAAAGCAATTGAGTAAATGAGCATGAGTACATTATTTCTCTTCATCCAAAAGCACTCTGACAAAATGATAATTCTCTAGCAAATATCTAATAAGTGAAATTTGCTTTGTAACAAACATGCATGGTTAAAGAGAAGCATATACAGTTATAATTTGTTTTTCTCAAAAAATGTATTTGAAATGCCTCAGGTTCTATCACTATTCTTCCAATCAACATTCTTATGGGTCATTGAATGTATCTTCATTTTTTTATAAGGATGATATTTTTTAAGGCTAAATCTTTTTTATCATTATATTTTCATAAAGAGTTTACATGTTCATTTATTGTTCAATCCTCTCTTTCTTTCTCCCCCGCTTCTCCTTCCCTCTCTTTCTCCCCCCTACTCCAAGATAAAACACACACACACACACACACACACACATACACAAACACACACACACGCATGCACGCACATACACTCACTCAACTCTTCCTACTGGAAACAAAAAAGCAGAGAACAAGTCTATGGGAATAGGGTATATGCCTTTCTTTCCTTTTCTTTACTACAGCTTATAAGTAGATTTTGAAACTATTCATTGAACTCAATGTATAAAATAAAATACTGACTTACAACAGAAACCATATAGAGTTCAGTTTGACTTGTTTTAGTTACACACAAATTAACTTCTCTGTAAATGTTTCTAAAAGATATTTACCTTATTTTTCAAAATTCTTCCATAACCACAGAATTTTAAATGTATAATTTTTGTTATTAATTCTCAATTTGTCATGAAATAAGCAGTTTTCTGACAGCTTTAGTACTAGAAGAACACTTTAAATCATTTAGCATCTGTCTAATTTTGCAAACACTAAGCTAACCAGCACCTACCATAGAATGAGCAGCATTACCATGCAGAAATTCAAGCCTACACTTACTATTAATAAGCAATCAAATGTGTGAGAATAAATTCAGAGGCCTAAGATAAGACCATCTAAGTGTGTAACAGATAAACAAGGTAAACAAGAAGCATCTCCTAAAGTAAATACATATGAGGTATGTGCCATAAAGTATTTCCCCGAGGAGAAGGCATTTTTTGGCTACAAGCTTGGTTCACCATTACCAATGTGCTTCATTTAAGGCATCACTTTGCCATTCTGATTTTCAGGGGTTTTTTTACTTAATTTTTTACTATATGAAAAATAAATATATTTTCCTATAAAATTCTGTTAATAAATGTATCAAAGAATTTTGTTGTTGTTGTTGTTGGAAAGAGAGAAAGATATGGGTCAGAGAAAGATGGTAATGTAGACAGAGGGGAAAGAAAAGGACAGACTCGACTGTAAAATTCTGCCTAATAAAACAACTCTGCATTTTTCATTATAAGATAAGCTTTTGTACTCTTGGAAAGTATATTCATCTCCTGAGAGGTATTGTAAATATAAAGACAGAAAAGGAAAAATTAAAGTTAGATTAGCAAATCCATCTCTAACACTTGTTTGATTTAGAATCTACGGGCATCAAATCTGCAAAATGTGTCAGGCAGGACCAGTCAGTAGTAAAAGATCTAGCTAATAAAACAAAACCACAGGTATGCTTCTTACAGAAATGAGTTTCTGTTCCTGGTGGCTATAATAAAAGCTAGATTGCAAAATGGGGTTGATTAACACTGCATTCTAATCATTAAGAGTATAGCTTGCTTTATTCTAGAATAACAAAAATCTCATCATGCCTCTAAGCTTAAAATTAGCACACATAAATATATATTACTGAATATAATTAAAATCAAATTTAAAATACACTTGGAATTTCAGATCTACATTTGGTTATGTGTCTGTACACTCAAGATCATAAAGTTGCTATAGAAATGTCCCTGCTTAAATTTTTTTGTTTAAATTGTAGTCTTCTTTTCCTGGGCATTTAATGATGTTTCATAAAAACAATCACTATAGCTCTGAACTATAGCGGTTGGATGAAGTCAACCACGATATTTTTTAAAGGTTTATTTATTTTTAGAGAGACAGAGAGAGAATGCAAGAGCCCATGAGTGGGGCAAGGGACAGAGAGAAAGGGAGAAGAAGAGAAGCAGACTCCCCACTGAGCACGGAGCCCCACTCAGGGCTTAATCTCAGTATCCTGAGATCACAACCTCAGCCGAAATCAAGAGTTGAGCATTTAACCGAATGAGCCACATAGGCACCCCTAAAGTCAACCACAGTTTTTAAAAGGGCCTTGTAGTACATTATCTAGACTCACAAAGCTTTCACTTAATTTTAATCTTTCATTAATTTTATTAAAATATATATACAAAAAATTAATTCAAATCCTTCCATCATATATCCTTTTTTTTGGGCGGGGGGAGGGAGTTAGGTAATAGCAAGTCATGTTAATCATGGTTTGAATTTCCTTGTTTGTAAAGATTATTGGGATATAACATATCTAAGCTCTCTTCCTTTCCTAAAATGATATGCTCTTTTTTAAAAATCTTTAATAATTTTTGTCCTAATTCCCAGTGTTAGAGAAAGAATTCTCAAAGAACTAAGCGACTGAACTAGAAAAAAGTGTCTGTGTTAGTTCCTACCAGGGTAAAAAATATGAATACAGATTTGGCTACTAGACCCCCAAAATGGTCTTTCACATTAACAAGCTAGCTACTGCCTGGTTAGAAAGAAAGCTGCTTTTGATAATCACTTTTAAAGATTTCCACTTACAGATTAATATTTTTTCTGTAAATATATCACTTTCTTTTCCCATAAAACACATTTTAAAAGATATTTTTTAGACATCTTCATAGAGAAGGTTGTTCAGAACAACTTGAAAGCAATGCTGCTACAAAAAGAAGTACAGTGTTATTTAGAAAAGCATTATTGCCAAG
The DNA here is from genome assembly GCA_002007465.1 of Ailurus styani. Taxonomy (NCBI): domain Eukaryota; kingdom Metazoa; phylum Chordata; class Mammalia; order Carnivora; family Ailuridae; genus Ailurus; species Ailurus styani. Next base: position 297,158 of record LNAC01000881.1, read on the forward strand.
TCCTGTTTCACAGAACTACCATTCCTGGTTAATACTTTTGATGATTTTTATCGATATATATCAGCAGAGTCATATATTTAAAAAGAACAAGTTATCTTTTTATTCAAACACTTACACACTTAGTATTTTACAGTAAGTCAGAAACAAAGCCTTATTTTATTTTAGACCACTTAAAAACACGTGAGGAAAAAAATAATAACAGGATTTTAAATTGCACATATAATACCCAAGTAATCTTTGCTTTTGAAAGGCTGATTTAACCTTATTTTTTAGATATATTTAAATATTTATTTCTTTAATCTCTTTATATTGATTCCTGCTTAAGGAATGCCTCCCCACCCCAGCCTTTACTAAATTTTACTTAAGTTGAGTTCAAGTACAACCTCTCCTAAAGCTTCTCCCACCTACTGCGGCCTGCATAAATATCCCTTCCCCTTGAATATAATATCTTAGATTTACTTAGCCCTTATCATCAATGCCTAGTATTACCCTTTTTTTTTATCATGAGCACATATTGACTCTTTAAGTAAATCAGGGGTTTCAGACTTTTTTTTAGCAGTTGAACTTTGATAGTTAATAAGAAAGAATATGTCAAGCAGCACTGAAACATCGCATAGGTGAGTAAGACTGTGGTGCATCCAAGTCACTCATCTAACACCATTATTTCCTGTTCTGTCAATGGATGCTCCACTTCTGTGAAGTTCTTTTTTTTTTTTAAGATTTTATTTATTTATTTGACAGAGAGATCACAAGTAGGCAGAGAGGCAGGCAGAGGGAGAGGGGGAAGCTGGCTCCCTGCTGAGCAGAGAGCCTGATGCGGGGCTCGATCCCAGGACCCTGAGATCGTGACCTGAGCCAAAGGCAGAGGCTTAACCCACTGAGCCATCCAGGTGCCCTTCCGTGAAGTTCTCCTGTGTGTCACACAATCTGCTAAACCATTTCTCCTTACTTATTGCACCCAACACCTAGTCATCCTTCATATGAAAGCTTAAATGTAACCACCTCAGGAAATCGTCATACCACTAAAATTGTTATATCCTTCCACTGCACACTGCTCTTCTCTTCCTTAACAATTGCTTAAAAGAATTTTCCATTAGACCATAGGCTACATGTCCCGTTTGCTACCATAATCCTACAGTAGAAAGTATACCTCAGTAAATATTTGCTGGAAGTCCATCATAATACGTTTAAAAAAAAAAAAAAGCGGTGAGAGTTGAAGCCTGGGCATCTGTAAGCCATACTAACAAAACTGGANTCAGTAAATATTTGCTGGAAGTCCATCATAATACGTTTAAAAAAAAAAAGCGGTGAGAGTTGAAGCCTGGGCATCTGTAAGCCATACTAACAAAACTGGAATTTATAATGAAGATAGCAGAGAATACTGAAAGATGGTTAAATATGTCAGTGATCACAATTAGGTTGCTTGATGTGCTAGCACACCTTGTGGGCAATATGAAGAATAGATTAGAGGAGGTCAAATTTAAGAGATAAAACAGGACACAAGCATTTGTAAGGAAACAGACAAGACTAATCCTCTAGCAGCAATCCAGCTGGGGGAACCTTGCTTTATTTGGGAAAATGCTCTGCTAAACCATTTTTGAGGGCCTTTGGGCCCGTGAGCCAATTGACCCCTAGCCCTGAGAGTAGCCTGATGATCTGCTTTGCATGAATTAAAGAAAGAAAAATAACAAATGGGTCAGAATTTGGAGAAGAATGTGACTGTCGGAAAGAAATGGAGGAAACTCCAGAAGAGAGAACAAATAGGACTCTTGAATACTCTACATCCTCTCTCCCCTGGTGTATTTTCGACTGCTGTGCTGTCACCCACAATAGATGATTATTCCCTGTGACTCCAAGATCTGAAAGGAAGTCAAGCTTCATCATGAAAGTTTTCATTTTTTTTACTCATTTTTTAATTTTTTTATTTTTTTTAAAGATTTTATTTATTTATTTGACAGAGAGAGAGATCACAAGTAGGCTGAGAGGCAGGCAGAGAGAGAGGAGGAAGCAGGCTCCTTGCCAGGCAGGGAGCCTGATGTGGGCCTCGATTCCAGGATCCTGAGATCACGACCTGAGCTGAAGGCAGAGCCTTTAACCCACTGAGCCACCCAGGCACCCAAAAGTTTTCATCTGATGGAAAATTTCTGTGAAGGTAAGAAGTACAAAACTGAAAAGAGACCCTGAGTTCTGAATCAAAGTTGGTGCTGGGAGAAAAAACAAACATGGCACTAATGTACACTGGAGACAGAGAAAGGAACTCAAAAACCAACTGTGTCACACAGAGATGGGGGCAAATAATGCTGGCCTGAATAATGGCTGAAATAGGAACTGTGGAGAGAAAGGTGTAGAATTTAAAATAGCTGAAAAGTACAATCAATTAATGCGAGTGACACTGGGTTTCAAATTTTGTAGTCTGCACGTTAAGTGTCATTCACCAAGGAAAAAAAATAGGACAAGAACAAATCAAGAGGCAGGAAGAATAAGGTTAATCTTGAATCTATTAAATATAGAGCGTATAACTGACATCAGATGAAACTGCTAGCAGACTGTTAAATACATATATCTGTACATCATGAAAGAGACTTGAGCAGGAGGTAGAGACTTTAGAGTCAATATTTCTAAGTAATGGTTGAAGCTGACCTCTCTTCATTTTAGTGTGATAAAAATACAGAATATGATAGAAAAAAGTAATTCTTAGTAGCAAAAAATCTCTTCACAGGTAGTACAACTTATATGTAAGGATAATGGAGATCATAGAAAGTAGGGGCAGAAAATATATGAACATGTAAATGCATAAATAAGCACAAAACAATAAACTATGCTTGTACTCCAGGTACACAGTAGATAAGTGTAAGTACTGTAGGTAGTAGCACTATACTAAAGATAATAAATGTTTTTTTCTTTTCAAATAATAAGACGATGTAAAACCAGACATGATTCTGTTAAGTAGTCCAATCAGAACTGGGAGCTATTCTGGGGCCTTTAAATAGAGGAGATCTATCTGAAGTCACAGATACACAGGTTAATATTTCACCCCATGGGCCTCTTAGATTCCTATTTCTCTTACCTAATATATATATATTTTTTATCGAAGACACCATTGATGCTAAGACACATTTTATGTACCCCCTTTAAAAGAAAAGCAAAATTAGTGTCAATCTAAGACATAATGGTAAAAATATTTTCATTATGAACACAACATCAGAGATATTAAAATGTATAGTAATGTGAATCTTCAACTCAATGAAATATGTTACTAAGAAAAACCTCCATTTCTATTTTCCTTTGAATATTTTTTTACTACTATTTTCCCCCCGATCTATGAATACCACAATTGAGGGAGCAGACCCAAGTTACTACTAATGCTAAGATATCCCCCCAAAAAAGCCCAGATCTTTCCATTTCTATGAGCAATATTTAAGTAGCATACAAAATCTTACAAGAAGACAATAAAACAGTCTTTTCTGGCCTCTTAGTCATCTTTAAATATGGACAAACTTATAATGATAAGCTGGTTTAATCCATTACTCAGATAATCTTCTTATATATCCTGTTATTTTTAGGATGCTGAGAACAGGTTGTACTTGTAAGAAAGTTTTAAAATATTTTAGTTTGGGAAAGATTATCTAGTTGAGCCTTAGGCTGAAAATACTTTTGTCCTCTTATCCAAAATATCCTGCTTAAAACAAAGGTATCAGAAAATTAGGTAGTTTGGTTAACAACTCCGTATGTGTTTCGGACGTCTGTTCAGGATGGGGATGGAATCAATTTTCTTGTTTAATATGGGCACTCTTGACCCCTGACTGAGAGTGGACAACAAACCTAGATCAGAATTTTTCATTTAGGGTGCCTGGGTGGCTCAGTGGGTTAAAGCCTCTGCTTTCAGCTCAGGTCATGATCTCGGGGTCCTGGGGTCGAGGCCCGCATCAGGCTCTCTGCTCGGCGGGGAGCCTGCTTCCCCCTCTCTCTCTGCCTGCCTCTCTGCCTCCTTGTGATCTCTCTCCCTCTGTGAAATAAATAAATAAATAAAATCTTAAAAAAAAAAAAGAATCTTTCATTTACTCTGTGTTACAGACTTCAGATGTGTCATCTTTAGCATCTTAAGTGATGTTACAGTGTGCTGCTCCATCAAATGATCCGGCAAAGAAAAGGTCACCCAGCAGGAAAAAAAAAAAAAAAGAAAGAAAGAAAGAAAAAAGAAAAAGAAAGGAAAATATGACTTTCATGGATGATGAGATGATGACTTGATATGTGATTGTGACATCTCAAAACAATTGCGAAAATCTGGATTGATCATGCCTCCAGTTAAAAATGGTCTATCCTTCTGTTTCCCTCAGTGGGGAGACTGAAACCCCAAATAGGTGACTGACTATATGAACATCATTATACTATTTCATTGTCTTTACTGGAATAACTTAACTATTCCAAAAAATGTTATTGTTCATTACACAGACTTCCCAAAAGGCCCAACAATTCTTCAATTGAAAGCATCAACAGACATGATACCCTAAGAAACATTAAACCTTTCACCTTAAAATCCTTGTCATGGGGCACCTGGGTGGCTCAGTGGGTTAAAGCCTCTGCCTTCGGCTCAGGTCATGATCTCAGGGTCCTGGGATCGAGGCCCGTATCGGGCTCTCCGCTCAGCGGAAAGCCTGTTTCCCCCCTCCTCTCTCTGCCTGCCTCTCTGCCTACTTGTGATCTCTATCTCTGTGTCAAATAAATAAATAAAATCTTTTAAAATATATAAATAAATAAATAAATAAATAAATAAATAAATAAGATAAAATCCTTGTTGTGTTGCTTCCACCAATTCTACATTCCTAAAGTGGTATATCACGACTTTTACCCCATCCCAGTCAAATCCCCAAACTGAAAGATTTGCCTTAAACCAAATTAGAAAACCTCAATAAATCCTAATCTGTTCTTCCCCTTCCAAAAAACAAGCAATGTTCAGTGAAAGTGGCATTTTTCCCTCACCACAGTGAGGAATAAATTGAGTAAAGTCCTATCAAATGATTGGGGAGCCAGCATGTGAAACTAATATCACAGCATCACTCAAATCTACTAATTATTTAGACAAATCTTGGTCTTATTTAAGTCATCCAAGCATACTAAAATGTATGGTTACAGAAAAGATGGTCCTCATAAGAATAAGAATTTCCCAATTCCACTGTAAACTTGGAAATTTTGATGAGTAAGATGGGAATCAGAGTATAAATAAAAGGGGTATGATGGTATAGAATACCTGATAAGATGATGCTATTAAAATTTTATATCCAACAAATAGAAACTCTGTAATTGTTTTTAGTGTGTACAATCACAATTTAATTTGTTGTAATAGTGTGAACGTTCATTATTATTTCTCTCTTTTCTGCCTCAGGCACTGTAGAAAATTATGTTTCATGTCAGTGGTTATTTTTCTTGTTGGTGAACAATTTTAAATACATAAATATTCTACTTCTTCAGAAGAAAGACCAGCATTTGCTTTCTTAATTACTTGTTCGTTTTGACAGTGACAGCTGATGTTGTTGGCATTATTCAAGCAATTGTATGGAGATGTCACCACATAATTGTAAGAGGCCATGAAATTTTATATTGAGACACATATTTTCTTTCTAATTGCTACAGGAAAACCATGCTGAATGAAAGAAATATTTTCCTTTGACTCTATCCTCTAATGAACTTGGGCCATTGAGTGCCCTTTTGCACTGCAGAAGACAGTTTATAACAGTATGAAATGCTACAATAGCAGGTTACAAGTAAATTCTATGACTTCATTAAAATTGTTGTCATTTAATATTAAATTAGGTCAGAATGTGTAAACATTTTACAACTACAGTTGATTACATTTTGAAAACTGTTCCATCTAAAAACCTCTTAGTAGCTAAAGCAATCCTCCTGAAGTATAGGGAAGTGTGAAAGGCAAAACAGCCAGAGACACTTTTAAATCCACAAATACAAATGATTTACTCTTTTGGCAGCTATAATAAGAAATAATTAATTGCAATCTTGTATATGGAGCTGGTCAACTTCTTTACCAACAGGCCTGTTTCTACTACAACTAACTTAATGACCTTGAACAAGACCTTTACAACTCTGAACATTCATGGGAAGCAGAAGCAAGAGGGGCTCTACTTTATAGTAACTTCTTTTATATATAGATTTTATTTATTTATTACAGAGAGCGTGTGCACACGCATGCATAAGAGGGGGGAGGGGCAGAGGGAGAAGCAGACTCCCTGCTGAGCACAGAGCCCAATGTAGGACTCAATCCCGGGACACTGAGATCATGACCTGAGCCAAAGGCAGATGCTTAACCAACTGAGCCACCCAGGTGTCCTCTACTTTGTAATACCTGATATGCTTTTCCAGTTGGGACCATTCTTCTGTCATTGAAGTACCCCATTTAACACAGTGAACTGAATATGGAAAATGATGCACCAAATGGATGTCAAGTTATGAACAATAAGTTGATATTTGAAAAGTGGGAATTGAAAACTATCCAATTAATGAATTAATCAGTTGGTCGTTTAATGAACTGATCAAAAACAACAAGTAAACAAAAATTATTAAATTATTGAATAGCTGAACTAATAAAACTATTAAATAATAAAACTATTAAAATATTGAAACATACATCCTGAAAATAAGGATTACTGCTAATTGAATAATCTGTATTAATGTAATATCATGATCCCTATATCCTATTAATAGACTATAAATTATTACTTTTTCAATGGCGACAATTAGCAAACCTTTTCACACAACTCTCTTTAGTCATTTGCAAGAACTTGGGGAAGAACTATGGGGAAAATATAAGAATTACATAAAAGCATTATAAAATACATGAAAATTTTTAGATTATTCAATATTTGTGAAATAAGAGTTCCAGATAGTAAAAAGTTCATGAAGAACTGAGAAATTTTTCCTCTTAACATTGTAAAGGTTAAAAAGAAACAATTCAGGTACATAAAGTTCCAAAGTGAGCTATATAGTTGTCCATCTTATCAAAGTATGTCTTTCTTGACGATTCAGTGCTATAATGCTAATTTTTAAAAATGCAACGAAGTAATAGACTGTAATATAGTAATGCCTTATAACCTACTGAAACAGATGGAGATGTCTGTTCCTACATTAAACGAACCCACACTCATGTTTTACGACTGTCTACTTTTGAAAGCTCTTTGCCTTTTCTCTTGGCTTTTGGCTAGTAATCCTTATTTTTCACCACATTCAGCATGTTTGGTTGAAGCAACAATCTTACTCCTATTCTAAGACATTACTAAGATTTTCACTGGCTTTGGAAAGTATGTAACTGAATATGCTAAAATTGTATGTAAAATTAGAAGCAGCAAAGTCTAGAAAAATAGTGAAAAGAACCTGTCATTTAACATTAAGATCTGGATTAATACTGGCTGCATGAACTTTGGTAAGTTTTTAAGTACAGAGTATTTTCTTCTTCCACTGTACTTGGGATATATTAACACCTATTTCAGAGTGTTATTGTGATAATTTGATGACATAACATATTTGAAATCCCTTGTAAACTGTAAAGCTGAATACAAATGTATGACAGGGTTCCTAACATTATCAGAACAAGACTGCCATCTAATGGTCACTAAGCAGATAACAGATACTTATCCTCTAAAGCATAAATGAAAAGTGCAGCAACACCAGCAGATGAAACCCATGCATGAAATGACGACTAATATCAAAATTGCATCCTCACTACAGTATTACCCCAACAGTGTATTTCGAGAAACATTTCACACCTTCACTGTAACTTCTCTTTCTGAAAACTAAACATCATTGAGAGCTTTGCAGAGTGAAAAGAGTAGGTAGGGATCAATCACAACAGTATAATTTAAATCCTATTTCTGTCACTTACTAGTTCTCTAACCCTGGATGAAAAAAAAATCCTCTTCTGGGTCTCCATTCCTTCATTTATGAAGTGGAAATAGTAATACTTTCCAGAGAATTCTTAGGATTGAAAGTGATGATCCAAAGAATTTATAAATTACAGCTTAAAAACAGAGCACAACAAGAAACAGCTAAGTTCTAAACCAATGCTTGACAAATGCTGCTTCAGTAAATAAATTTAATTTCAGTTTCTTGCATGAAGTCAAAGGCAAATCTATATAACTAATGCTAATAACTAGAAAAGTTAATAAAAAGCCAGCCAGTTTGTTTGTTTTTTATAAGATGGGGGCACAGTAGGAGGACCCTAGGGTCATCTTGTCCCACTAACACAACTAGGTAAATATGAAATTACCCTAAATACCCAAGAAATCAATCTGAAGACTGACAGAACAAACTCCACAACTGAAGGGAGAAAAGAGGCCACATTAGGAAGGTAGAAGTGCAGAGATATGCTCCAGAGAAGAAAGAGAATGTGGGTGCTGCAGAGGGGAGGGAGCCATGGTCATGGGCAAGGATGAGAGAAAGAGGAGAATGCACAAGGAGAATATTCCCCCATAGCCACTGGCATGGAAAATGAGAAGGGCTGAATTTCATGAGTTCTTACAACCAGCAGGACTTAAAGTGTGGAGGTTTAAAGGTCAGCAGGATTGTCTGGAAGGGGGGCGGTGAGAAGGCCGACAGAAAACTGGGGCAGATAGTGAAGAATTTCTGGAGCACACACATGGGAGATTATTCACTCTCCTCAGGGGGTGTCCATGAGAGGCAGCAGTTCACTGAGATGCCTCTCTGGGAACAAAGGATTTTGCCAGCACCGTTTTCATCCCACACCCTTCAGCATAAACACAGAGCCACCCGAGGGGAGCAGTGCAGCACCAACAGTGAATGCCTGGCTTGCTTGCACCAAGCACCAGCTCCCTGTGCTCCCAAGGCACTGCCCTTCTCAGTCAAGCTCGCCTCAGTCCCAGTATGATGGGCCCCTTCCCCAGAAGACCAGCATAAAACTCTGTCTATACCTTGTCTCTGACCAGAGAGTTCTGCAGGACCTCAGTTCTGGTGGAATTGGCATCAGGTCTCATTTCACAAGCAGACCAAGTACGCCTAGATTAAAGTCGCCACATTCGGGCCAGAGAACAAACACTGCTCACAGCAGGCAAGGAGAGCCTCTACAGAAAACTAGCCCAAAGAACAGAGCAGCCAAAACACAACAGCACAGCATATGCAGCACACACTGGAGACACTCCCTGAAGTGCCAGGCACTGGGCACTATATGACCTCTTCTTCACAAGGCCATTACTTTCAGGAGCAGGGAACATAATTGGCTTTTCTTTTTCTTCCCCCCCCCCTTTTTTTAAAGATTTTTTATGTATGCATTTGACAGAGAGAGAGACAGTGCAAGCAGGGGGAGAGACAAAGGGAGAGGGAGAAGCAGGCTCCCCACTGAGCACAGAGCCCAGTGCAGGGCTGGATCCCAGGATCCCCAGGATCATGACCTGAGCTGAAGGCAGACTTTTGAATGACTGAGCCACCCAGGTGCCCGACAGCTGGTTTTTCTAACACAGAGAGAAGGATGAGACTTAGACAAAATGCCAAGATGGAGGAATTTATCCCCAATGAAAGAACAAAATAAGGCCACCACTGGAGATCTAAGCAAGAGAGATATAAATAGCATGCCTGATGGAGAATTTAAAGCAACACTCATAAGGATACTCACTGGGCTTGAGAAAAGAAGACATCATAGAGACCCTTACCACAGAAATGAAAGAGTTAAAAAAGAATCAATCAGAGATGAAGAATGAAATAAATGAGATTTGAAACAGGCTTAAAGCAAGGAACACAAGGCTTCTTCTAGCAGAGGAATGAATTTGTAACCTACAAGACAAAATAATGGAAAATACTGAAGCTGAAAAAAAGAGAGAAAGAAGAATTATGCAACATGAGAACAGACTGAAGGAACTCAGTGACTCCATCATATGTAACAACATTCATATTATAGGAGTCCCAGAAGAAAAAGTAGGAGAAAAGAGGGCAGAACAATTATTTGGAGAAATAAAAGCTGAAAAATCCCCTAACCTGAGTAAGGAAACAGACATTCAGACCCAGGTGGCACAGAGAACTACCACCAAAATCAACAAAAGCAGGACAACACCAAGACATACTAATTAATTAAATTTGCAAAATAGAGTGATAAAAAATCTTAAAAGCAGCAAGACAAAAGAAGTCCTTAACTTACAAGGAAAAACCCACAAGACTAGCTGGAGATTTCTCAACAGAAACTTGGAAAGCCAGAAGAAGTTCCATGATATATATTCAGAATGCTAAATGGGAAAAATAGGCAGCCAAGAATACTCAATCCAGCAAGGCTATCATTCAGAAGAGGAGAGATATAGAGTTATCCAGACAAACAAAAATTAAAGGAGTTCATGACCACTAAACCAGCCCTGCAAGAAATATTAAAGGGAACTCTTTTGAGTGAAAAGGAGAGACCAAAAGTGACAAAGACAAGAAAGGATCAGAGAAAATCTCCAGAAACAATGACAAAACAAGTACAAAATGGCAATAAATACCTATCTATTAATAATCACTCAGAATGTAAATGGACCAAATGCTCCAATCAAAAGACATAGGTGTCAGAATGGATAAAAAAAAAGAAGAAGAAGAAGAAGAAGAAAGAAGAAGAAGGAGGAGGAAGAAGGAGAAGAAGAAAAGAAGAAAAGAAGAAGAAAGAAGAAGGAAGAAGAAGAAGAGAAGAAGAAGAAGAAGAAGAAGAAGAAGAAGAAGAAGAAGAAGAAGAAGAAAGAAGAAAGAAAGAAGAAGAAGAAGAAGAAGAAGAAGAAGAAGAAGAAGACGACAACCACCCATCTATATACTACTTACAAGAAGAAGAAGAAGAAGAAGAAGAAGAAGAAGAAGAAGAAGAAGAAGAAGAAGACGACAACCACCCATCTATATACTACTTACAACAGACTCATTTCTGACCTAAAGACACCGACAGATTGAAAGTGAGAGGGTGGAGAAATCTTTATCATGCAAATGGATGTCAAAAGAAAGCCAGACTGGCAATATTTACATTGGACAAACTAGACTTTTTTGTTCTTATATTGTTTTTATCCTGCTTTTGTATCAGGGTAATAATAGCCTCATAGAATGATTTTTGAATATGTTCCTTCCCTCTATTCCATCATTTGAACAGTTTTGATAAAAGATTGTCATTATTCTTTTAAATGTTTGGTAGAATTCACCAACAAAACCACACAGTCTTGGGCTTCTGAGCTGGGAGATTTTTGACTCCTAATTCAATCTGCATTCTTGTTATTGGTCTAAGAAGATTTCCTATTTCTTGGGCTCAAGATTCATAATTGAATCTTAGTGACTGGTGCATTTTTAGGAATTATCTGGTATTTTTTTCTATGTTATCTGATTTATTAATATATAATTGTTCACAGTAATCTGTTATCACACTATGTATTTCTATGGTATCTGTTATACTGTTTTCTCTTCCATTTCTCATTTTGGTTTTTGAGCCATCTAGCTTTTTTTCTTAGTTAATGGAGTTAAAGCATTGTCAATTTTATTTATTTATTTATTTATTTATTTATTTATTTATTTATTTATGGAAAAACCTGGTCATTATTTTCAATGCTATGTTATTATTTATTCTGGTTTCTATTTATTTCTGATTTTTCTTAGTTATTTATTCCTCTACTAAATTTCAGTTAAATTTCTTCTTTTTCTAGTTCCAATGGTGTAATGCTGTTTAACTTTTTTTCTTAATAAAAATATTTATAGCATAAATTTCACCCTAACACCTATTTTTGCTGCATCCTATAGGTTTAAGAATATTGAGTTTTCTTTTTTTATTATGGTTTTGAGACATATTTTGATCTGTTTGATTTATTTGGTCCATTGCTTAGGCAGCAGTGCATTGTTTAATATTTACATATTAAATATTTAATATTTACATTGTAGAAAGAATGTGACACATCCATAAGATGGAATACTAATAAGATCATAAAGAAGGAATGAAGTACTTATATATATATATGTATATATACAGATATACATATATGCTACAACACGAATAAGCCTTGAAAACATGCTTAGCAAAGTAAACCCATCACAGAAGACCAATTTTACTTTTTTCTGTGGATATAAAATGTCCAGAAGAGGCAAATCTTTACAGACAGAAAGTGGCTTAATGATTACCTGGGGTTAAAAATGTGGTGAGTAATGAGTCACTGCTAATGGGTACAGCTCCTTTTCAGAATAACGAAATGCTCTAATCTTACATTGCAATGATAGAGGCACAATGCTGCAAATATATAAAAAAATCACTGAATTGTATAACTTAAATGTGTGAATTGTATGGTATGTGAACTATATCACAGTATTTTTTTAATTTTCAAAAAGAAGTTGTCAACTACAATGGAAGAGAAATGAAAAAATTTCAAATCAAATTAAGTATTTTTGGGGAATACTCAAAAAAAATAAGAGAGCCAGTTTTAAATAGAAGTTTCTATGTACTTGTGTTTTTAAAACTGTATGTGAATTGGGCGCCTGGGTGGCTCAGTGGGTTAAAGCCTCTGCCTTCGGCTCAGGTCATGATCTCAGGGTCCTGGGATCGAGGCCCGCATCGGGCTCCCTGCTCAGTGGGGAGCCTGCTTCCTCCTCTGTCTCTCTGCCTGCCTCTCTCCCTACTTGTGATCTCTCTCTGTCAAATAAATAAATAAAATCTTTTAAAAAAAAACTGTATGTGAATTAATTTTATTACTCAAAAGAGTCAAAATTATTAACACAGGGGCACCTGGATGGCTCAGTCAGTTAAGCATCTGCCTTCAGTTCAGGTCATGACCCCAGGGTTCTGGAATTGAGCTCTGCATCAGACTCTCTGCTAAGCCAGGAGCCTGCTTCTATCTCTCCCTCTGCCACTCCCTCTGCTTGTGCTCTTTTTCATTCATGCTCTCTCTCTCTCAAATAAGTAATTAAAATCTTTTTTAAAAATTATTAACACAGAGCTTCAGAGTTAGAAAAACTTCGGGTCCAGATGAGATATCTACCTGCGTATAGTATTTTATTATTCAAAGCTTCAATTTTCTCCAATGTGGTAAATTATTTACCTCATTGAATTGGCACACAGACTCAATAAATATAATTTATTATTTTTATTACTTTATTTAATATAATTGTGTAAGTTTGGAAATATATGAAAATCACAAAATCAATCACATGTTTTGTGGAATTCTGCACTTAAAATTTGAGAAATACTTTACTTGAAAATATGGTTGAGATCTTCTACTAACAGAGACTGGAAAAAAAATCACCAAAATCAGCAAGACTGGGTTCCTATTAATCCTCAGGAATATCTTATTTTATCATGCATGTTGTAATAAATAGTATTAGCTATACTTATTAAGAAATATTATATGCCAGATGGGATATAGACATTCTACTACACTAATTTACTATTCCCCACAACAAACTTATGAGTTAGATACTTTTATTGTCTCCATTTTCAGATGAAAAAAGGAAAACTGAGATTAAATAATTTGTTCAAGTTTATAAAGCCTGGATGGTAGCTGAGACTTGTCTAACTCCAGAGTTCAGATTTTAGCTACTGTTATACTTCCAAAATTAAGTATCACTTATCTCTCAGCTTTATACAATGACAATGAAGATAGCTTACACATATTTTTTCTGACCCAGACATATCAAAGCTTGTAAAAACTTATAGTTAATTTTTATAATTTTCCCTGTGTGAATGTTGTTGCAATTTGTACATTACCATTCATATTAGCAAAGCCACTAGGGTTTCATCTCAGCTCCGCTGTGCTATTATCCATTAAAAATTAATAGCAAAAATTACCTCCCTAATTAATAGGCACAGGAGGAGTTCCTAACTCACTGCAGAATTTTATATTGCTTGTTCATCAAACTCAAAATAATTTAGCAACTACCTAATTAATTCCTAATTGATATCATTGGGCCATTACTTCTCCATTTGCATCTGGACAGATACCAAGAGATACTGCCGTAGGTGTTTTTATATACACTGTCCGAAAAAAGTAGCAAAAACAACATAAAATTTCTTCACCCAATCATCCAAATGACCATTGCATTGTTTTTGTCAAACAGTGATAAAGAAAGAAAATATATTTTCAACTGAGTAACTTATCTGCAAACTACAAAGACCAAATTTAATACAAAGTAATCATCGCTTATTTTTTTAAAGATTTATTTATTTATTTTAGAAAGAGAGAGAGCAACATGGATGAGCAGTGGGGGAGGAGCAGAGAGAGAGGGAGAGGGAAAGAGAATCTACAGCAGACTCCCTGCTAAGTGTGGTGCGTGAAGCAGGGTTCGATCTCATGACCAAGATCATGACGCAGGCCGAAATCAAGAGTCAGACACCTAACCGACAGAGCCACCCAGGCGCCCCTAGCAAAACATCACTTAAAATGATACATAGAATTTAGATTATAAAAATTAAAATCATGAAGCGTATTTTAAAACAACATAATCATGATGAAGCATCAAGAAATTAAGGACTATAAAAAATACCAATGATTGGACAAATGCTATGACAAGGAATTTAAGATGTCAGGAGGAATAACCAACTTCCACTGGGCTCCTATTTTATCTAGGCAACTATGAAAGGCACTTTGCATATAAATATGTCTCCTACTTAGGCAGGATGATATTTTGAGATAGTTTTATTATCATTTTATGAATGAAAAATAAAATTGCTTTAAAAAATCCGGTCATTTGCCTAAGGTCACTGGGGTACAGTTGGAATGCTAACTTCGATAGGTCTGTCTCCAAAATGCCTACTCTCTTTTGATATTAATTTGTCATTTCTTTAATTAGAATGGATCTTTAAGATGCAATTTCCTCTCAGAGACTTACTGTGAGCATTAACTTGAGACAGCTTAGGAAAGGAGCATAGCTCATTACAGGCATTTAGTTTTCCTTTCCATCAACTTGGATTTCCACTACTTGCTAAAACTGATGCATAACCAACTTCTAGTAGCCAAGAAGAGAATTGGGAAAATGGCATTTTAATGAATATGTTCCAAACAGGTAACACCAAAATGTGTTTTAACTCTATTTAATTAATTATGATGCTTTGCTGTCAAAGTAATCAGGTGCATGTTTCACATCATTATTTGAAGATAATACTACAAATACTCTAAACAGAAATGTGACCTTGTTCTAGTTGACCATGGAAAAGAATAGCTAAAGATTACATGTTCTGAAAGCAAAATTCAAATTCTTTTTTCTTTCTTTTTTCTTTTAAAGATTTTATTTATTTATTTGACACAGAGAGAGATTACAAGTAGGCAGAGAGGCAGGCAGAGAGAGAGGAGGAAGTAGGCTCCCTGCGGAGCAGAGAGGCCGATGCGGGCCTTGATCCCAGGACCCTGAGATCATGACCTGAGCCGAAGGCAGAGGCTTTAACCCACTGAGCCACCCAGGCGCCCAGCAAAATTCAAATTCTTATTCTTATTTCTTTATCAAACATTATGCACTGTCCAATATTTAACTGGCATTATGATAACAACTATTTGTAGAAAAGTTATCTTATTTAGTCACATAAGGGTAATATTTTGCAAACAGTTCATTTTGGTGGACTCATCAAGAAGTAACATTGCTTAACATTAGATATTCTAATGGGCTTTATGACAATCACCTTAAAGTAAGGTGAGGAAAATGATTGACAACACCTACTTCGACTATTTTCAATGTTAAAATTACCCAAGGAATGTTAATATGTACAAGGAACTGAATTCTATTTTTGGATTAAGCAAGATCCTCATAAAATTCCTAGCTTTTGTTACACTGATATGTCACCATTTAGAACTGCTTCTACTGAATTGGTACAAAGATACCACCAGCTTGTACAAAAGGAGTTGCTGAAGAAATCGTTCTTGATATCAATCATTTATACTTATAAAGACATGTGAGCAAAATGACTTTCAGTTCTTAGTAACAAAAATTATTTAATAAAATGCATTGACTGGTTGACTGAATGATTGATGGCATATATTTTTAATCATGCAACTGGTCATGTTTCCTTCTTGACATGTTAGGAAATCACTCCAAGTAACATTTTCTACTCACTATAGTGGTACTAGTGTATGTTTTGTGTGCCAACTTCACCTGTAGATTCATCTTATTTTTCAAATCTTCTTTTATCATTACTCTATTTTCCTTGAGTGATTATTACTTGGCAAGATGCTTAAATGAGTAGGAAAAAAATCCTCCACACAAACATGTAAAACCGCATAAAGAAAAATATACTGTTGGTAATTTTCTTCTGACAGACTATACAGTTCATAACACATATTTCACTGGAAAGGAAATTTTTTTAAGATTTTTATTTATTTGACAGAGAGAGAGAGAGAAAATGAGCACAAGCTGAGGGAGAGGGGCAAGGGGAAAAGAAGAAGCAGACTCCCCACTGAGCAGGGAGCCCAATGTAGGGCTCAATCGCAGAACCCTGGGATCATGACCTGAGCTGAAGGTAGACACTTAACTGACTGAGTTACCCAGGCACACTGTATGGAAAATTTTAAAGTCATTTATTTGAGTCTTAGAAATACTAAATGCTAGTAAATTTTGTTGGTACTTTTCTGCCCCCAAAATACTACTGAGGTATATCTAATGAACATCACTGCTAAAATCTTGAATGATTCAATTTTGTGACACAAACAACACCATACCAATGAGTAAGAGAGTGAAGAGAAATATAAAAAGTGAGAAGAGTTACAAATATATTTTTTAATTTATCAAGGTATAAAAGATAGCATCTCATATTTTTTAATCAAAACTGTGGTCATGTATGCATTATAAATGATTTATTAAGTAAAGAAGCAATAAATATAATATTTTACCACAGGGGAAATGACTGTCTAGCATTAAACAAATTGATAATCCTGTATTTTAAACAAGATGCATATTAATTATTTATTGAAAATATTATCCAGAAAAGTAATTTAAGCATTTATTCAAGAAAAATATGATGAGAGACATCTGGAAGGCTTATCCATAGGATTTTTAACCTAAAAGCTTAGCTTTTATATTAGAATTCGCAAAGATAAAATTAGATAATGCCAAAATCAGGTAAATTATTCAGAAAGTTGCTTTTATTCTTTTCTCCCTAAGGCAAGTCTCCTTTTGAGAACTCACTTTGAATTCGTACACCTTCCCTCATTGAAACTGTCCTTTCTTACTTTCAGTAATAATAATAATAATAATATTCACTTACTGCAACTATAAAACAGGTATTCATTTGTACTATTATCTGTACTAAGGAGAGTGTTAATTTAGGACTCCATAGAACTATATATTAAAAGGATTTGTGGAACTTTACTCAAATTGTCCTACTGCACTGGTCAAAAACAAACTTTAAAATCTACCTGTAAACTTACAGGTTACCCTTACACATGGAAAAGAATGAAAAAAAAGCATATTAAAAGATGTCCAAAATTATTATGACCACGATAATGAACAGCCATCTTTTCCAAGGTAGGTATAGTCATAAGTGTATAATTTTCAACAACATGATGAAATACCTAGATACACATTTGATTGTGCAAGTATGTGGGCATTTCTATGACAAAGACCTTAGCCACACAACTCAAATTCTATTTTTTTCTGCCTTGTTTGTGCTATACTGATATTTTAATTGCTTAGTTGATATATTTTAGCTTATATCCCTTATACTGCAAGTAGTACATCAACTAACAATGACTCATATTATATGAATATTATCTACATACACTTACTATGCATTCTATTTCCATCAGAATGTCTTTTGTATGTTAAATCACTCATAGGAGCAATGTCCAATGTATACATGTTGAAAGAAATGTGAGGAAGCTTTTTTTAATTTCATAGTTTCAAATACTGTATAGTAAAATAGATCTAATTTTTATTTTTCTATAGAAAAAAATAAACTGATTTACCTTTACTAATTTTTGCTTTATTATTAATCCATTTTTACTCACTACATACATGGCCAAAGATTTCTAGCTATGTTTTAAATAAAAGCACATTAATAGGGTGCCTGGGTGGCTCAGTCATTAAGCGTCTGCCTTCGGCTCAGGTCATGATCCCACGGTCCTGGGATCGAGCCCCACATCGGGCTCCCTGCTCAGCAGGGAGTCTGCTTCTCCCTCTCCCACCCCCCTGCTTGTGTTCCCTCTCTCACTGACTCTCTCTCTCTCTGTCAAATATGTAAATAAATAACCTTTAAAAAAAATAAAAGCACATTAACAGAGAGCAATTGAGACACACCTGGGTGGCTCAGTGGGTTAAACCTCTGCCTTAGGCTCAGGTCATGATCTCAGGGTCCTGGGATCGAGTTCCGCATCGGGCTCTCTGCTCGGCAGAGAGCCTGCTTCCTCCTCTCTCTCTGCCTGCCTCTCTGCCTACTTGTTATCTCTCTCTCTTTCTGTCAAATAAATAAATAAAATCTTTAAAAAAAAGAGAGAGCAATTGAGCATCTACTATAAGCAAATTATCTATCATATTAAAAAGGATAGCAGAAATTCTACACTTTCTATACATGGTTATTTCCCCAGGCTTTGCAAATTTAACCATTAATAATTACATGTTAAACTGAATGAAATTTATAAATGTCACACATGACAATTACTAGAAATATTTTCAAACAAAATATTTTCAAACTGAAATATTTCAAACTAAATATTTTCAAAACAAAAATACTTCTCTGGGCTTTTATAAAAATAACCTTGGCCATTATATCAAGTCTTTATATAAATTGCTATAAATCTTTGCCTTAATAATACTCTAGAGCCAAAAACTGAAATGTTTTATACCCTAGCAAACTTTTTTAAACCTTCCATTGATTTTTAGTAATGTAAGTAAGAGAATTTAGTGGTATCATTATTTTAGTTTTCAGACTTGAAAATCACTTTTATTTAAACCATCATTTTAAAATGGTTAGCATTAATGAGCTTTTTATCAATATCAATTATCAATAATGAACGTCCTATATTTTGAGAAGACCTTTAATTATGTTGTTTAATAAAAATAGAAATTGCATAAAACCTATTCAACCAGAAATTCTTCTTTCTGAACTAATGTGCATAAACAGACAGTTGTAGCTTTTTTCAAATGCTACAATGTGTCATCCAATGTGAAATAGGTTTTCAAAAGACGTTTTATTAAGAAACATTAAACAAACCCAAGTCACTCTAAGGATTATTTCATTTATCAGAATTGTACTTCCGGTAAGCAAAGTGAGATAATTTACCTCATGAAAAATTTAGTTAACTCAGTTGATTCAAGAGGTATTCCAGTTTTGGCTTCTACCCAAGCTACCTTAGACTCGGGAGATTTACAGTTTTTAGTATATCACCTTTTTCCTTACAATAAACTAATGAAGTACACAGCACCCATTACCCAAAATGAAATTAAAGTTTAAAAATGCTTTTTTTTGTTCCCAAGCAAATAAACTGAACTAAGTCTTTATATTTTTAAATCACCCTTTGCTCTTCATCATGATTGCCTACCAAACATAACTGAGATGCTACATTATCTATATTTCTTTTAAATTATTACCTGGTTTTATTTTTTATTTTGAAAATATTTAAAAATGCAAAAACAAGGAAATATTACCATTAGTGCATGAACCTTTCACCCCAAACACCTATGCTCAGTTTTGAAAATTTTCAACAACTTTCCAATTTTGTTTCATCTATTCTCTCTTCCATACTTGTTGGTAAAGTAAATCTCATATAGCATATTGTTTCAACCACATGCCTCTCTCTAACGATTTCTTTAAAAAACAAAACAAAAATATCCAATACCCGACAAAGTAAATAGTTCTGTAATAATTCAGTCATTTCTCAAATTTCTCTGATTGACCAGAAATAATATTTTTATAGTGTTTTAAGTTTTTCAGTAAGTGTGCCAACAATGTCACACTGAATTTGCCTCTTTTAATCTACAATATCCCTTGCCTTTTTATCAAATCAATTATTTGCTGAAGGAACCAGACTATTATCCTGTAAAATTCCTCACATTCTATATTTGATTGCTGGATTCCCTCCTCCTCATCCCAGTATTTAATGAAGAGAACTGAACAGATTTAAGTACGTGTAGGCAGGAGTGGTGGTGCTGTGTACTTCTTTAGGCATTGCATTAAGAGGGAAAATGTCTGGTTGTTACAATTTTAGTGATGTTAGTGATCAGTGGATTTAGGTATTGCCAGTCTAACAACCCAAAATTGCAAAGTTCTCCATCAACAACATACCCTGACAGCCATGCTAGGGCATATACAGACATCTTCTTATCCTTTTAATGGCTGCTCAGTATACCACTGTACATTCAACAATTGTCCTGTTGAAGAACATTTGAGTGTTTCCAATATTTTGTTATTATAAATATTTTACAATGAATAGGTATTTGGATACATTATTTTGTATGTTTCCAGTGTTTTAGGATTAAAATTCCAGAAGTTGAATAGTTGAATCTAAAGGTAAATGTGTGTATAGTTTTGTTAAATATTGATGATTTCCCTCAAAAAGTGTGTAAATCCTCACTATATGTAATTTCAAGATAAATACACATGAATGACAAAATTGTATAATGCATCTGTACAAAAATGAGAAAAAAATCTGCATTTTTAAAAGACTATCTGTCCTATCAACTGCAGCAAGAATATTTTAAAAAATGATTAACCTGGGCGCCTGGGTGGCTCAGTGGGTTGAAGCCTCTGCTTTCGGCTCAGGTCATGATCTCAGCGTCCTGGGATCGAGGCCAGCATCAGGGCTCTCTGCTCAGCGGGGAGCCTGCTTCCTCCTCTCCCTGTCTGTCTGCCTCTCTGCCTACTTGTAATCTCTCTCTGTGTGTCAAATAAATAAATAAAATCTTTAAAAAAAAATGATTATCCTAAATTTGTATTCAACCAAGAAAAAATTTAAAGTAACTTGTTTGGATATTAGCCTACAATACAGAGTAATAAAATATAAACACTGTAAAATGTAAAACACAAACACTGGTTTCTTTTAACAATTTTTAATGTGATATAATCTATAATATAAAAATACTGCATAAATAAAAAATCATTATAAAATATTAGAACTGGAAATAACCTTAGAGATTATGTATAATTCTTAAAAGTTAAAAATATAGACACTAAAATCCAGCAGGTTGATTTTCTCAAATATATGCAGAAAGGCCAAGATTTTAAAGCTTCAGTTTAATTTATTTATTTATTTATTTTTTTTTTTGAGAGAGAGAGAGAGAAAGAGAGGGTGGGGTGGGGAAGGGGCAGAAAGAGAAGGAGACAGAGAATCTAAAGCAGGCTCCACCCCAGAATGGAGCCTGACGTGTGGCTTGATCCCACAACCCTGAGATCATGACGAGAGCCAAAATCAAGACTCAGATAATCAACCAACTGACACACCTAAGCACCCTAATACTATTTCTACTTCAACTGAAAATGACTAAAGACGTTATAAGCAATAAAAAAAAATAATAAACAACAGCTTGTCTTTGTAGCCAAGTATCTAACTATGAATAAATAACTAATCCCTATAATCTACTTTAACAGGAGCAATTTTGGTATTTGAAGATATGACAATTAATGCTTTAATATAAATTTAAACTATTACAAATATAATGGGCTCCCTTCTTAATTCCTTCAATAAGAATTTATTTATCTCATACTATGTGTTTATGTGTTTGTATGTGTTCGTGGTTGTTATTGGCAATTATTAATTTTGAAGTCAACCTTATTGCATCAACACTAACCTATGCAGCTATTATGGAACCAGTTAAGATTTTGAAGAGTAAACCTTGATCTACGAATACCTCCATTTGGTTATATAAAATAAATGAATAATTGAATTGTAATTTTTTTCTTCCCTCAAAAAGAAATATTAAATTTTCCATTATGTATTAAATTGCAGTTTCCTTCTTTGAAATGCCTTTATAGGTTTTTTTCTCCTATTTTATAATTATCTTCTAACTGGATTTGTATTTCCATAATAGATTTTAAGATCACCAGAATCATGTATCAGTGGTACCTAGCATTGCATATATGATATACAAATTAGAGATGGAAAAGACTGAATGCATCCTAAACAACATGAAGTTTATCAGTGAACTGATAAATGATTAGGATCAGAGTTGTATGATCTTGTGCATTTATTTAACACTTACCTGAAGGATGAAGATTCTGTTCCTCTAAAAATTCTAAATCAAGCATTAGATCATCTTCATCCAGTTCACAAGATCCCAAATTATTCAAAACATCCTGAAAAAAAAGCAAAATCAGTAATTAGAGACCAAACCACTGAGAAATTGAGGAAATATCCACATATAGATGCCATGAAATTTAACATTATCAACCCAGTAAAATACTCCAAGAATTATTATAAAAATCTTAATTTCTACTAAAACTACTAAAGAGGATATAAAGGTTTTTTCAAATGTATAGAAGTCTGTGAACTGAAACTTTATTTTTTATATTTATCTTTAAAATCTGGACATTTTTCTGACACATTTAATGAATTCTCAAACAAAATCTATATAGAGTGCCAACTATGAGATATTAATTTAGACCATACTTGGAAGCAAAGATCCAGTTACCACTTCCCCATCATTTGCTTAAGATATGGAAGAATGAACAGAAGAAATAAATATCAATCAGATTAAAAATTAATTATTGACTTTCATAATGACATAAACATCAGAGTTAGATTATGTTTTTTTTCGTTCTTTCTTCTCCCCCACCCTTCCTCTCCCCACCCCTTCTTTTCCCTTCCCTTTCTTTAAGAGGGCAAACAGCAAAATAAACCAGAAGGGTGTACTGAGAAGTCTTGAGGGGAAACAGTGATGTGCAGAGGTAGGAATTCTTGAGGGAGGAATAAGGTCCTAATTTGTGTACACAGATAGGCAGTGACTATATTCTTGAAACTATATTATGTTAAGAATTTAACACTTAGAGACTAGATTGAAATAACAAAAGTACATCTTTTGTACTTTTGTATAAGGGTACGATGCTACATGTAGTAAATGACACTACATCTTAGACCACTTTTCCTGTTGATGTGAATGTTATCATATTATTTATGTTTAAAGAACTAAATGTTCATTTAAAAAAAAAAGCCCAGTGATATCGCCAAATGGAAAGTGAACACCTTAGTTCTAGGGATTGAAAGTAAGGACACTGTGGGGGAGAAAGACAGGAAGGAAGGGAGGGAGGGAGGGAGGGAGGAAGAAAAACTGATTTTTTTTTTAAGATTTTATTTATTTATTTGACACAGAGATAGAGATCACAAGTAGGCAGAGAGGCAGGCAGAGAGAGAGAGGGGAAAGCAGGCTTTCCGCTGAGCGGAGAGCCCGATGCGGGCCTCGATCCCAGGACCCTGAGATCATGACCTGAGCCGAAGGCAGAGGCTTTAACCCACTGAGCCACCCAGGCGCCCGAAAAACTGATTTTTAAATAAATTATTCGCACTGTAAAGAAAAAGAATTAAACATTATTAAACTTTATGTGGTGTCTGTAAATAGAACACAAAGGTGAAAAATATCCCCAAATCTAAAGGATTCTACCAATGAAAGTTATAAGTAGTCATTATCTCATTGTATTATATTATATTGTATCTGTATTAATTACAAGGTAACTAGTAATTTAAACTATAAAAAAAATCAACTGTTTACTGGCAGTTTTATGATATACTGTGACAGGAATAGCCTACTGAGAGTAAGTTGTGTATTTATATAGCACCAAAAGATGTTATAAAATATAGACAACAAAAGATAAGCTGCCATTCTCAAAGATGCAAAGCAGAATATTAAAGAAAAGAGGCATAATTCAAGTTGAACAAGGAAAAGAGTTTGTAAGAAGGGGATTTGGTAAAGACACTATTATTAGACTTTATTAAGCATTATTCAAATGAGAGAATCTTAATCTGGATGTCAAGAGTACTTCGGTAAAAAAAAATGTTTTATAGTGAAAATGTGGTACTTTATCCAGCTTCGAATTAGTCTAAGTAATTTTAGTCTTATATTTAGAATTTCACTGACCAACACTATATTGTTTTTACACCAAATTCATATGTTGAAGTCTTAACCCCCAGTACCTTAGAATGTGATGTGTCTGAAGAGAAGTCCTCTAAGGAAGAAATTAAATTTAAGTAAATTTGCATGGGTGGGTCCCAATTCAATAAGACTTGTGTTCTTTTAAGAAAAGGATACTAGGACACTGGCAACAGGGACAGAGGGACAATGATGTGAGGACACAGCAAGCAGGCAGGCATTTGCAAGCCAAGGAAAGAAGATTCAGGAGAAATCAAATCTACCTACACTGTAATCTTGGACTTTCGGCTTCCAGAACTATAAAAAAATAAATTTGTTGTTTAAGCCGCCCACTATGTGGTATTTTGTTATGGCAGCCCAGCAAACTACTACCGTCAACAACATTTAGAAACCAATGAAGGCTGGAACAAAGGAAGAAAGGAAAATGAGTACCTAGAAGATGACTATCACCTTTTTTTGTTATACCCACTAAGGACATCTTTTTTCATTGTAGGATTCTATGGTTTTCAACACAGCATTTTCCTTTTCTATTTGAAACCATCCTGCCCAATCCACCTCGCTGAGGTACCAGAAGAAGGTACCAGGTTCTTACATGAGCCAAACCCCCTGTCTCTGGTAGATGATCCAAGATAGGGCATCTTAACCAAATCTGCTGATCACAATCCTTTTGCACAAATGAGATAAGTTTCTTTTTGGTGATAGGTATTAGAGGATGTAAATGACATCATCAAGAGACCTTGGATTTCATTATACAGTTAAGACCAGTCTATGTCTACTTGAAAAATAAAATGTCAAAGTAGCAGGTCTTTTGGTTCCTGGTTCTAACAATTCTATAGGTCCAAAGGCATTCATGATCTTTTCAAGGTTGAATTTTGAATTTTTACATTAATACATCCAACAAAAGCTTCAAAAAATAAATTTAAAAAAAGATTCATTTTTTAAGAAGGAAATATTTAAAAACCCTGCCACTTATATTCCTACATTTAATTTAAGAAAGTAACACCAAGACACTGAACAAATTAAATTTGGAAAACTTACTGCATTGTTTCGATTTTATTCTCATTTTGCAGGTGACCCTTGATATTTGGATTAGGATGGGTCCATTGACCACCAATCTAAATGAATTGCTCTTAAATCTACTAATTCTAATTGTTTTGATCTCTTGCTTTCAAAGCACTTTCCTGTTAATGTAGTGAAGTCTTTGTATCTGCTAAAACCTCTTAGTAAAAAGAGAGAAGATGCAACATAAATCAATATGAATTCATAAACCTAAAAATAATATCTTTTCCAGATCTCTCCTTAAAGGAAACCAATAGCAGTAACAGTACTTTTGGCCTCAGCCAGCATGCATGGGCAATCCAGATACTTGCTGCCCAACATCTACCAACAAAAAAGAACCAGGGCTCCTTGGGGAAAGGGGAAAAAGCAAGGGAAAAACAAAACAAAACAAAAATGATTCCGTGTCATCCTGTTGCCAGAAAACAAGTTTTATCTTGAAAAAAAAAAAAAAAGTCAGAGAGTCAGAGGCAGTTTTGAAAAGCTAAGGAAGCCTGAATGGCTTCTTCCTGGCTAATCTCTGACATATGAACATGAAAAAGAAAAATTATGGCTAGATTAAACAGCTTGAGTCTGTTGAAGGCTAAGAGTTCATAATACTCAAATAGAAATGCTGACATAAAGGATATAAAGAGGCGTTCATACAGGATGTCATATGTAAGTGATGAATCACTAAATTCTACTATTGAAACTAATATTACTATATGTTAACTGGAACTTAAACAAAAACCTGAAACAAAAAAACACATAGAGGGCGCCTGGGTGACTCAGTGGGTTAAAGCCGCTGTCTTCTGCTCAGGTCATGATCCCAGGGTCCTGGGATCGAGGCCCACATCGGGCTCTCTGCTCAGCAGGGAGCCTGCTTCCTCCTCTCTCCTCTCTCTCTGCCTGCCTCTCTCCCTACTTGTAATCTCTCTCTGTGTGTCAAATGAATAAATAAAATCGTTAAAAACAACAACAACAACAACAAAAAACACATAGAGGGTAAAATTTCTTTAATTTCTATTGTTTTTCAATAAATACTTAATATATGGGTATTTTATTTTTCTAACTATATGTATGTTTATAATATGATGACATGTATTTCTTTCCATTTGTGTAAGGAGAGACCTGTAAACACCAAAGTAGCAGCCTCAAAAGTAATTCTGTACCAGGAATAGAAAATATTGATCAGCTCTGATGGGTCACACATAATAACCAAGTGGAAAAGGAGTCCAGCAGTTAATTAATACTAATGATCACACCCTGTATCTAACAGGGCACAACTATGTGTTTCAAACATTTGATAAATTAGTGGAATACCTAGAAGTGGTAACTAAGCAGAAATAGTCTCTCATCTCCTAGAAGATAAAAAGTTAGATAGCTCTACATAATAAAGATGTAATAATGAAAGTGCATGAATTTTTAATAACGTTCATACACCAGACCTATATATCATAGTAACAGGAAAACTGTTTTGTAACACAAGCAATTTGGACTTTAAAAAAAAATCATTTTGTGAGGAAATACCAATATTGCACAAAATTAAAAGCTAGCCTTGAACTTAAATAAGTACAAGCATAAGGACATATAACAAGGAGATTTTAATTGTAAAAAGAAAGTCTAACCTGATGGCCAGTACCCTCAATTTGAATTATCTCTGAATGTATAGCAAATTCCAACTACTAGACAAAAAATTTTCTAATTAAACACCCAGAATGTGCAAGTTTGAGAAATGACTTTCCTTTTCTTTTAATTCTAGCATGGCTACTAAATCTTAGGAAACTCTCAGAAAGCTTTGAAATAGTCTCAGGTATCTTTGAAATCCTAAGGAAATAGGAAAATTTCCATGTCACCAAAGTGTAAGAAGAAAAAAGATAAAAAGAAACGTAAAGGGCACCTGGGTGGCTCAGTGGGTTAAAGCCTCTGCTTTCGGCTCAGGTCATGATCTCAGCGTCCTGGGATCGAGGCCCGCATCGGGCTCTCTGCTCAGCAGGAAGCCTGCTTCCTCCTCTCCCTGTCTCTCTGCCTGCCTCTCTGCCTACTTGTAATCTCTCTCTCTGTGTCAAATAAATAAATAAAATCTTTAAAAAAAAAAAAAAGAAACGTAAATTCCTAGTATCAGCATATTATTAGCCAGTTTTAAGATAAGCATATGACAGGCTTTAGGATTACTATAATATGTATATTTTTTTCTTTAAAAGTGGCTAAAGTATTTAAGATAAACTGTCATGTTAGATTTGGTATTTTAATAATACCTTAGGAAGAATTTGATTATATAAAATTTGAATAATGTTTAAAGGCCATGCAAAATTTAATATAATTCATATTCTAATTTATGGGTATGTAACATTTGTGTGGGTAGTTTGAAAGGAGTTGGTTAATTATAATGAAATACTAATTATTTACTAAATTCATAATATTAATAAGTTGGATATTAAATCAAGTACAATTACTACTAAGTATTCTCTAAGTAGACATTAAAAAATCTATCAGTAACACTGATTACTCATGTAATCTCCCAAATGACTTAGACCCATTAAAAGTAAACTAAAAAGTTATTAATGTAATTTAAAAATTAATCTTCTAAACCCTAGGGATATAACAATGAACCTAATAGAGCATCTTTTCTTCCTTCACAGACCTTACAGATAACTGTATTCTAGTAAAGAAATACCATTTTTTATAAATAAATTATTTTTTAAAATAAATCAGTCTCCTGTATTTGGTTAGTGTGAAGTAATTCTCCAGAGTCTGGTTGCTATTGGCTGAAATAATAAAATTGAATTTCTGAAGCTACTAAGTTGAAAAAACAAGCTCTGATCACTCCACTAATATAAAACCGTTCCATAAAATCCATTCTAAAATAGGACTTTAGCATTATTTCTTTATTGCCATGAAGATAATAATTATGATCCTGTTAAAAATAAAGGAAGTGAGACATGTCACCATACAAGGAAGCATTGTTTAAAAACGAAATAATTCCATCAAAGGAGATTATTAAATTATTAAAATACTTTAATTGTGACATTATAAAGATGTTATTAATTACATATTTTTACTGTTCTATTTTAGTCAAGGATTATCCACACAGGCTTAACTTATCTAAAAGGCAACATATGGCATCCTGATCTGGACTTACATAGTTGTTTATGAAATATGTAACTGACATAGTAAAAATTCTCTGATCATTACTTGATCTAAAAGTAAAGAGATGACTACTCAAATTAATAAGAGGTAGTCAATCTAGTCTGCATTCTTTAGTTATTCTAGATAATCAGGGGCTACTAGGATATACATATTATTCTCCAATATTTTAATCATAGGAGTCACCACAGAATAACCTAAAATATTTTTTAAATATTACTTTATTATCAAAAATGCATAATGTAGCTATTGTAGAAGACCCTCAGTCAAACCTTCCTGTGTGATCCTAAAAATACATTTTGAGATTTGCCTTACAATTAATTATACTTGCCTCAACTTGGTAAAAATGTTTAGGTCAACTAACTTGGCCAGTATCTTTAAATAATTCATATTACCCCAAAAAGATAAATCTCACAAATTATAAAAAATGAGAAGTGTAAGCCAATACATGGATATATTATTTAATGATATGATTTCACTGCTATTTTTTGGAAAAGAAATTAACACCACAATATTTTGTAACTACTGCTCTGAGGATAGTTATTTGATTTTGATTTCCTGATTGCATAAAGAAAGCATACTCAATCATTTTGATAGAATTACCTTCACCTTTCAACATGGCAGCTGTGAAATATTTCCAAACACACCCTGCTCTTTGCTAGGTACTGATTTACTGTATGGATTTATGTACCTCAAAATATATTTTTAATAAATATTTTCAGAAACATGTCTTAATTCTATCACCCCTTATTCATAAGAATTCCCACAAGTCCAAAAATACACATTTTGCAAATATGAATGGTGATCTTATGTTATTAAAATAATATATTGTCATTATAAATACGTGCAAAGGAGAATATTGTATTTTAATCATCATGTGTCTCCTGTTGGTGGGAATGCAAGCTGGTGCAGCCACTGTGGAAAACAGTATGGAGGTTCCTTAAAAAGTTAAAAATAGAGCTACTCTATGACCTAGCAACTACACTACTGGTATTTACCCTGAAGATACAAATGTAGGGACATGAAGGGGTACCTGCACCCCAATGTTTATAGCAGCAATGTCCACAATACCAAACTATGGAAAGAGCCCAGCTGTCCATCGACAGATGGATAAAAAAGACGTGGTGTGTGTGTATATATATATATATATATATATATATATATACACACATACATACATATATATATATACACATATATATATATGTACATACATACATACAATGGAATATTATGCAGCCATCAAAAATTGAAATCCTGCCATTTGCTATGACATGGATGGAACCAGAGGGTATTATGTAAGCAAAATAAGTCAATCAGAGAAAGACAATTATCATATCATCTCACTCATATGTAGAACTTAAGAAACAAAACAGAGGATTATAGGGTAAGGGAGGGAAAAATAAAACAAGACGAAACCAGAGAGGAAGACAAACCATAAGAAACTTTTAATCAAGGGAAACAAACTGAGGGTTACTGGAGGGGAAGGGGTAAGTGGTTGGCGTAACTGGGTGATGGACATTAAGGAGGGCACATGATGTAATGGCATGGGTTATTATATAAGACTGATGAGTGACTGAACTCTACCTCTGAAACTAATAATGCGTAATATATGTTAATTGAGTTTAAATTTAAAACTTTTGTGTCTCTTTGTATTTAAATATGAAATATTTAGCAAAATGAGGTTCTTTTTTTTTTTTTTTTTAAAGATTTTATTTATTTATTTGACACAGAGAGAGAGATTACAAGTAGGCAGAGGGAGAGACAGGGAGAGGAGGAAGCAGGCTCCCTGCTGAGCAGAGAGCCCGATGCGGGCCTCGATCCCAGGACGCTGAGATCACGACCTGAGCCGAAAGCAGAGGCTTTAACCCACTGAGCCATCCAGGTGCCCGCAAAATGAGGTTCTTAAAGCTATGCCCAGAGTTGCTGATTTGTCCCTTTATACTAATAAAAGGTAAACAATTCTGTAAGTACTAAAATAACAAAATAAATATCATGCTATATTTCATATTTTAATACTTTTTAGGAAGGCTAACATTTATATGGATTCAACTAACCACAAATTTTATGGATCTTAAACAAATATCTGAATTCATACAAAACTTAATATTAAACCCAATAAATAAAAAATTTAATATTAAAATATGGACTACTCATTGTCCTTCTTGCTAGAGGAAAACATCTAATACTGACTCATTCTTTGTGCTACCTCTGAGCAGAGAGTGCTTAGTGTTGTATCACTATAGTGCATGGAAAATAATGACTCCTTTACTTAATAATATCTTACTTACCATATTATAATAATTTCTCAGTTAATTATCTGAAAATGAAGTGTCTTTTTGCCAAACTATTTTGATGAAGAATAATCGTGTCCTTTTTAGAACACTATTCTTTAAAACTGTTAGGTGTTTTAAGGAAAATACATTATCCAGAAAAAGTATTCATGTATACTACAGAGGAATGTTTAAGGACTCTTAATTACTAGGCCTACACTAGTTTAGTTGTCTTAGACTTTCTAAGATGTGGGGTTTTTTTAAGCTTCATTGGAAATGCTTATTTTTCACCATTATTAGTGTACATAGTTCTGAAAATTGCATGAGATTCCCATCACTCTACTATTCCAATATATGCTGAATTAAGAATTTGCCAAAGAAAACCTAATATGTAAGCTTGTTGTTACCACTAACCACAGAGCAAGACAGCTGTTTTAGTGAAAAATGGGTAATTTTTAGCATTGACAGTTTTTTCTATAATTAAGCTTTAGGTTTTATTTTAGGTTTATCTTTTCATATGAATATAAGATACTATGAAATTGATAAATATTTTACTGATTCATAAATAATTATAATTTTATTTATAAACAGGAATCAAATATATCCAGTAATATTTACTGTGTCAAACTTGTGTTAAGTAACACAATACAGTAGGAAACACAAAAGATTGGGTCAGTAAACCTGACTTCGAACCCTGACCCAGCCACCAAATCAGCTCTGTGAACTGAAGCAAATCGCAACCTCCCTGATGCCCTTTCATGAAATGAATTATTAGAACAGTTATTCTCTGTAAATCCATACAAATCTAAAGTGTTAAAATCTACAAGGCAACTATGAGCTTCTTTCCCATGTCCATATACTATGCAGAGTTAGCCAAACTGCAAAGTCTGTGGGCACAGTCCCCAAAACTGCTCTTACTTCTGACAACAACACAAAGTTTAGAATGTTTCCCAAACACCCTCAAGTACAATAATTCACCAGAAAGACTCACAGAATTCACTGAAAGCTATCTTCACAGTTAGGATTTACTATAGGGAAAGAGTATAGGCCAAAAATCAGTGAAATATCAGAGGTGCATAGAGTCTGAGAGGGTTCCAAATGCAAAGCTTCCCTTGTACACATGAAGTATTACTGTCCCAGGGCTGGTATGTGACCATGGGGAGTACTGCCAACAAGGGAAGCTCACATGAGCTTCAGTGTCCAGAATTTCTAATGGGACTACATTACAAAGGCAATAAATTGATTAAGTACATGACTGAACTATCCTCCAGATTATCTGATTATCTAATGACCTCAAGTTTCTACCCTAAATGGTAAGTCTTTCTAGCATACCACCCATGTTCACCCTAAAATTGCCAGGTAGACCCATCCCCATTTAAGATCCAATGTGGCCAGCCGCCCCACTCTAAAAGACAATTGTATGAGTTATGATATAGGCTTCCTCTTGCAAGCTGAGGGCAAAGGCCAAACTTCTTTTTGGGCAAGGCTCAATTCTTCACTGCACATATGCGATGTTTCCATAGTACATGGCTAGTAATCTGATTTAGTCTTAAACTGTTAAGCCTAAAAACAAAAAGGAAACATGTCACATAAATTCTTTCTTTGTCAGATTCTAGAGTCGTATCTGTAGGTGGAAAAGTATCATTGTGAGGTTTTTTTAATCTGTTTACTTTTTTAATATTTTAATATTTAATTAATTTTTAATATTAAATAAACTAGTAACTCACAAATATAATATATACTGAAATACTGTATATATTGTATGAGTTAAAGACTTATTGGTTATTTTCTTCTACTTGTCCCCAAATTTTACATTTTGGGTCATAATTCTGGTAACAAAAATTAGTTTATTCCTTTATTCAACAATATTTATTGAAGGCTTACAAAGTGTACTAAATCATGAACAATGAATAAGAGAGAAAATTCCCAACCTAGATAATAAATATACAAACAAATATATAAGATAATTTCAGCTACTGATAAATGCTTTTTTTAAAAAAGATTAATATAATATTCATTGGTTATAGGAGGCAGCTACCTTACATGAGGTGGGCAGGGAAGGCCTTCCTAAAGGTATCATTAGAGCTGAGTCACGAATAGAAGAAGCTATATGAAAATTCAGAAGGAAAAACATTCCCAACAGAAGAAACAATATATGTAAGTCATCTAAAGTGGGGGTGAACTGGTATGCAAGGCAGAGAAAAGGCCAGAATGGTCTGAGCTCCAAAGAGAAGAGAGGTATGGGGGAACACAACAGATTAGGAAGCATGGCAATCTACGTCATTTGTTAATACCTTTCAAGCAAGTAAGGAATTTAGACATCATTGGAGAGTGACACGCTTAAATATACATTTTAGGAAAATCATCCTGACTACTCTGCCAAGAATTCACTGTGAGAAAACATTTTCTAATGGGTCTTAACAGTCAAAAAGGCATGCACTGTTTTACAGATGAAAAGCCTGAGCATTAGAGGAATTGAGTGACTTAACTGAGACCATGACACTTAAGTTGCAGAACCAAGATTTAAACATGCTTGCCTAAAGAATAAGCTTCTCACCTATGGGGGTGCCTGGGTGACTCAGTGGGTTAAGTCTCTGCCTTCAGCTCAGGTCATGATCTCAGGGTCCTGGGATCCAGCTCCGCATTGGGCTCTCTGCTCAGTGGGGAAGCCTGCCTCCTCCTCTCCCTCTGCCTGCTTCTCTGCCTACAGGTGATCTCTCTCTCTGTCATCTCGTCAAGTGATGTAAGTGCGTGTGTGTGCGCGTGTGTGTGTGTGTGTGTGTGTGTTGTCTTGGTAGCTATTAAAGGAAATCCTCTCAAATACCAAGAACTGTTTGTTTGTTTGTTTGTTTAAGGCTACCAGCATTTCACTAGATGTTTGGACTTAAGTGAGCATTCATAGTTTTGAAAAAGAGGTCTAAACTGGTTTCCTTGAAACTTCCCAAACAGTTATACTCTCATTTTTTTTCTAAGTTCTATGGACTCCCAAACAGTTTAACTAATCTCTTTGGGCCACAATTCACTTTCCCTTACAATGAGAACAAATCATCCCTGATAACCTATTTTCGCTATCTGTAATTCCTTTCCCATACAAATGATCCTTCACTATGCTGTGTGAACATATTTTAAAAAAAAGTTTAACCTTTCAAATTTTGCTTGACATTT
Organism: Ailurus styani; assembly: GCA_002007465.1. Taxonomy (NCBI): domain Eukaryota; kingdom Metazoa; phylum Chordata; class Mammalia; order Carnivora; family Ailuridae; genus Ailurus; species Ailurus styani. The sequence goes on from LNAC01000881.1 coordinate 330,772, forward strand.
TATTTCTTTTTCACAGTTGTGAATTGAACCAAATGTCTTTTTTATTTACATTTCCACCAAGGTTGAATCAATGTTCCATTCCCTTTATAAAGATTCCCTCATCTTCATGTGCTTAACGTTAATTTCTGTTAGCTAAAAAAATAACTACTATTAGGATTAAGGAGGGCGCTTGTGATAAATACCACGTGTTGTATAGAAGTGCTGAATAACTACATTGTACACCTGAAACTAATATTACACTGTATGTTATCTAACTGGAATTTAAGTAAAAACTTAAAAAATTAATTTTTCCCATGTAGGTTATAATATTATTCTTATTTATACCATTTTGAAAGTAAGGATGGTGTATTGTTCTCCCTTAGGTTGTAGCTCCTACAGCACTTAGCACATACATTAATAATTTAATTCAATCAGTTAATATTTATTCAGAACCTTCTATATGTCAGGTATTGGGCAAATAACACACAGTTCTGAATTTTGAACTTGTTGACTAGAACAGTATAAGATATAAATTAGAGAATTATTTGACTTAATGAGAAATCCATAGTTATATAATTTTTGGATTTCATTTGTTAAAAGTATCATATTGGAGCTAGTTGGGAAGCAAAATAATCCCATTTACTGAATCATTTTCATATTAATGTACTTTTTATTAAAGTACAAAGAAATACAACCTCACAAGCAGAAGTAGCATACCATAAAGAATTGCAGAGTATCTTTTTTTCCCTCATAAAATTAGAAATTCCTATTTGAAAGATTGAATTTATATTGCTTTATGTAAAGGAAAAGTATTATATTTCAATGACTAAAATAAAAATAGTGTTACATCATCCAAGAGAAAGAAAAACAAACATTTCACTAACATTAATGTATGGTTGAAACTACTTTGGAGTGTTTATAACCAGGGCAATGTTTTAAGTCCTTAAATATCTATTGTGATATATAAAGGTAGATAATTCTTATTTCCTATTGGAAGAATTAGCTTAAAACACACAATACTGACATATACTCTATAATAAAAATATGTATACTCATACAATAAACATATTCATAAATATCAAATACATGTCAATATCAGTTGCATCTAAAATGTAGAGGACAAGAAAATATCATTAGGATGCTAATCAGAGAAAACTGTCATAACTGAGAGTCACACCAAAATAGAACTGGTTCATTTCTTTAGCTTGGCATGTTTGCTAACTTATTTATTTAATATAAAGATTTTCAAATGAATTTATACCTCTGCTTAGATCAATATAAAATTTAGATAAATATTTTTATTTTCTCTAAATCCTTGTAAAATTAAAGACAAAATTGGAATATTTTTTACATATAAAAATCAGTTTTTACTATATACAACTACTTTTAAGAAATCTAATAAGGAACTGCATAATTAACAGAAATCTAGTTCAATACTTAAAGCCCATCAATGCAAACCAATCAATTCAATTTATTAATGTATAAAGTAATGGAATTTACAGCATAATGACTGAGGATAATAAATGATGAAGATTAAAGAAAAAATGTAGGTTTAGAGAAACATCAATTAAATAAATTAACTTTATAAAATGTAATTATAGTTGCTTTGCAATATTACTATAAACCTTTTTTAAGCTCTGGAAACTCATTTTTCTCTCATTCTTATAATTACAGATTAAGATTTATTTTTACGATCACCCCAAAATGCACTCATTAAGCACATTTTCCCCTTCTTTCTTTTTTTGCTTCATAGAAACAATATCATTACATTTATGAAATAACCATTATTAATTTCCTGTATACCATGATATTTCTTGGGGTAAAAGTATTAAAAAGCAAACAAAAAACTTGATACAGTTACATATTAATTTATTTGTATTTTATATATAATACACACATATACATAAAGCAAGGTAAATATGAAATCAGCCTTTTTATTTTTATAAATCTATTGTTTTTATCATTTTCCTCTAAAATGCAGCATTGTTTTTAAAAGACTCAGACTTTTCACATGTGCTTCATAAATTTGAGGAAAATCTTGAAGAATAATGAAATAAAAAATATTTTGTATCTTAAAATGAGAACCTGAAGTAATTCAGAATGTTAAAAGTTTGACCTGGTTGTTCCCTTCTGCCCTAATTATCCAAATACTAATCACTACCTGGGTCTATAGTTGTGGCTGGATAAGGTTGGTCCCCCAGATTTGCATTCCTGCTACAGCTACTCTGCTCTCATATAATAATCCTTGACCACAGGAGGCATGCGTTTTTCATTGTTAGTTCCTCTGCTCCTGCTGCATTCTTTGAAGACTTTGGCCCTGGCTTGGCCAACAGTCCTGGCTGCCACCAGCGTCCAACTGCCTGGGCTGGGCTAACCACTTTCCTTTGTGTTTTCACATCATTTAGGCTTACTACTGTTTTACCACTTTTTACTGCATTGCAATCAGTTCTTGAATTATTTCTAGTGCCTACTGAACTTTAAACTTTTGAGGAGCATGGAGAGAGGGCACAATACCTCACACTTCTTCAATGAATTGGCTCTTTATTAGATACCTGTCCCTAAGAAAGTCACTCCATCATAAATGAAACTCTCCTTCTCACCTAGGAAATGGAGAATGAAAATGGTTGTCAACTAAAAGCTTTAAAGATAGGAATGACAGCTACTCACATGGCTAGATCGAGGTAACAGAAACTTAGAATTAGGGGCACCTGGGTGGTTTAGTTGGATAAGCATCTGCCTTTAATTCAGGTCATGATCCCAGGGTCCTGGGATGGAGTCCCACATCGGGTTCCCTGCTGAGCGGGGAATCTGCTTCTCCCTCTGCCTCTGCTCGCTCTCTCTCTCTCTCTAATAAATAAATTAAAAATCTTAAAAAAAAGAAACTTAGAATTAGTTGAAATATTTTCAGAAAATGTAAGAAAACATTTCAAAAGCAATTATAAAATAAAATAGAATAATGAATTTGAATAATTATGAGAATCAAAGAATGTAAATGTATTCTGAGAGGCAAGACAATTACAAATGAGGTTAAATGTCTCATCTTTCTACATATAATAAAGAGGCAAACATTCAAAAATTAATATAAATCTAGGTGAAGACAGAAATAATAAAGTAATAATATATCAAATGTCTTAAACATAAAAATCATTACTGACTTAATACAATTGTATGTAATGCAGTATTACTGTTTAAAATTTATCCAAATTAGTGCCAGAAGATTTATTTAATCTACACTTGTTTTTATAAGAAGAGAAGAATCCATTTTTATCATTTTCTCACTTCACCTTCATCATCCATTCACCCCATAAAACAGCATTTCTTTTTTGTTAACTACGTTCTGAGATGTTCAGAATGTTTATCGTAACTACTGGTGCTTTAATATAATTCTGAGAATATCTCTCATTCTTAACCATGTGACATACACCCCAATTTCCATAGAAAGTTAAACTGTCATTTCTTTATTTCAAAGGTTTCCATCACACCATCTTAACTCTATTATCACCAGTCCTCCTCATTATATTGAGCAAACAGCTTCTCCAATATACTATTTTCCCCCTTCCCTAATAGTCAAAGCAATTTATCTACTTCATGACCACTGATCATGTGGGAAAACAGTTCATTGAAGCCCAAGAGACTTGACAAATTCCTCAGTGTGCTTCACATGGTCATCTCACATTGAAGACAGATTCTTTTTGTTTCATAACCCCAGATCTTTAAGTTTTTCTTATAGATGGACATTAACCTACATATCAGAGTCCCCCGGAATGATCTTAGAGCCATGTGACCAGGTTTAAACCATAAAACCATCTCGCATAAACCTTCAACCTTATCTCCCCCTGCCCAGATAATCCAGAAATCCATACATTAAGATGGCAATACAAACTGAAGATGGCAATACATTATATGAACAGATTACATATAATGAGCTTTCTCCTCATGAGTCATAACATGAAGGAGGGCTGCCCTGGTAAGTTGCCAGACCCACACTGAATTTTGTGTGAGGAAAAAACAAACCTATGTTTTATTTAAGCAAGGTCTTCTTGGTTTACTTTACTTGGTTTACTTTTTGGCACCACCTAGCCCAGTCTATCCTAACTAATAAATTCTCATTCTGTGTTATACTCTTACTTCATATGCTCCTTATCCTTCTAATTTTGTCTTTAAATTCTGTAATCTCTTAATTGTCCTTTACCATAGACTTTATTTTTTTTTTTTTTAAAGATTTATTTATTTATTTGATACAGAGAGAGAGATTACAAGTAGGCAGAGAGGCAGGCAGAGAGACAGGGAGAGGAGGAAGCAGGCTCCCTGCTGAGCAGAGAGCCCGATGCGGGCCTCGATCCCAGGACGCTGAGATCATGACCTGAGCCGAAAGCAGAGGCTTTAACCCACTGAGCCACCCAGGCGCCCTACCATAGACTTTAAATAGTCCTGTGTTCCTATCTTTTAGCAGGCCTCTATGTCTTTTTGGCGTCACCGACTCTCATTTTGGATATATATTTTATGTACAAATGCCCTAAGGGAATTTTATAATGTGTTTCAAATCTTATGGATTCAACTTTTTTTAATTTTCACATTTTAAATGATGTCCACAAACACTATGACATGTGCCAAGAAATGAGTTACTATACATTTAAATTATATAATATATTACTCTTCCACGTAGAGAGACTTTAAGAATATAAATTCATTGGCACAAGAATTTAGGTCTTAATTACACTACAATCGAATGTGTTCTGCAAATTTATGATGTGCTATTTTGGTAATAACAATAACTTAGACAACTACGTCTGAAAGCAGTTCCAAATTTACCATACTAAAATACTAATTTGCCTTGCAATTCTAAGCTATAGAATCTAGGTACATTATCTTAAGCATATTTGGTATATAGCAGTGCTGAGAATTAAATGAGCTTATGTCCTCAATGATGTTTTACCCAGACCCAATCTTAACTTGTATTTTCAAAAGCCACTTGGTATATAAAGAATAATCCTATATCGCAATTAGAATTATTTTAACCCACTCTGTCATCTGCCAAAAGTACATCGAGTATAGTGAGACGTCACACATTTTTGTAAATGAAACTCTAATTTTGACTGTGCAGCCTAGCTTTGGATCACTTCTTCTTAATGCTTAGTTTCTTTGTAAAATGGAAACAATCAGTTAGGATAAAGTTCTGAAAGAAAATGGTACAATGTTTTGCAAATATTACTTATTAATTCTAGCTACCAAATCAAGTATGTGTTTTAGTTCTGCCAGACCTAAAATTAACTGGCCCATTCACAAACACTGTCTATTGTTAGGCAGAGGTCAGCTCAGTGCTCGCAGACCTAGGATTTTTTCAGAAACATGAGATTATTAAATTCTAAGTAATATCATAAATACCTGGAACAGCGTTGCTCAGTGAATGATATTTTTTTATTAAATACCTGCCAAATGAATGAATGAATCAATCAATCAATGAATATATATAACAGAATTTATTGATAGGGAAGAAATAAGAGCTAAATGGCAAGGAGAATTTAGAGATGAAGCAAAAAATTGTGACAAAGAAAAAAGATAATGATGTTATTTCTATTATTTATCCTACTTCCATTTTAAAAATATAGAGTTTTAAAAAATTTAATTACAAATGTTTTCTATGGAAATTCTCCATCCACAGTTAATTTCCCTAATTATTATTTATTTCGAATCATATTTATTTAATCAGTAAAAACACTCATCTCAGTACTCTCAGTACATCTCAGATAATTTCAGTTACTATCATCTCTAAGGAAATGTTACATTGAGTTCCACTGGTTTTCCTACACCTAAGTAGAACGTGATATTCACAAAATGTTTAATGTAAGTCCTATCATTAAATTTTTAGTAATACTCATTTCTTATGTATTTTCTAGTTATTTGGTTTAATTCCATCTTTCAGATGTTATTTTTTTCAACAAATTAACAGCTTCTGATGTGTTACTGGTATTTTCCTTGGAGACCATGGCTCTTTTTTATTTATATGTTGTTGATACAATCCATTTGTTATTAGAATGATTTAGGATTCTGCTACCCAGATTACATATAATTTATCTAGCACTTTCACCTAATTATACCAGTGCTGTAGAGTATTAACTGATAGTTTGGCACGTGTTCAGATTTTGGATAGCAAAAGCATTTTATGGAGCTAAATTTCAGTACAAGTGAGATTTTATTACCTAGTCATAAATGTTGGTGGGCTATAATCCCCTCTCTGAAAATTAGCTTCAACAACATATTAATATTATTTTATGACTTCAAATATAATATGTCTATGAAGAAGTGTATATGAAGTGTCTATTTTACCCTATCTGCAAGCTAACCTTTAGCCTACCACAATTTTATGTTTGCTAAAAGAAGACACAGACTTTGGGTCAGACACAAAGAACTTTATTACCCACACCAATAACAATAGCTAGTGTCAGCATTTTGTATGTGTGATAACTTGCTAAGTACCAATTCCCACAAGTCAACACAAAGAGAGCCATGTGATATGTGTACATGCACTTGGTTATATTACAGAAGATGAACCTGGTTGGAAGGGTGCCGGTAATATGCAAATCTTTGATAATGGGCCTAAGCATACCTGCCAGTTTTTTGGAATAAGGCACTGTACCTTCCAAGTCTATCCACAATTAAACGTTCTTGAAAATATTCTGGCATAAAGGCAGTGAGTGCTTTTGCTTACAGGAGGTACCAAAGTATGAAGGATACACAGAAAATATTGTTTTTTAACAATACCCAACTCTTTTCTAGAGCATCTTAACTTTTGAAGAATTTTCCCATCACTATAATACCCTTTTGGCTGCTCTGATTAATTTGAGTGGCAAAGGCTGGAATCCGATCCATCCAATTCATCCTACAGAGCATTTAATTAAGACTACAACAAGACTCTGAACAACAACATGATGCTGACTTGAACTCAACCATGTCCGCCTGGGTCCTAGACCCGATGGCTGAACAAATCCTGTAAGTCATCAAGGGACTGTCTTTACAAAAACAAGTGGCTTTCTGTATTGACCTTTCCACTTGATCCAGGACATGAACCCAAGTAAAGCAGGCAGTATTAAACACTGCACAGACTCAGCCTTCGCAGACAAGGACAAAGTCTAGGACAAATCTATCATCCATGATTACCCCGGTCAGAGAGTTGAGGCTAACCTGAATGCCTTCAAGAGCCAAAGTCCTATTTGTTGATAACTGCAGCTAAAGGCAGGGAGACATATTGTACCATTTTTTTTTAACTGGTGCTTCCCATTATAGAGATAACTGCACACAGAGTGCACATTAATAATGCATCACTTATTCCTCTGTGAAAACCCACCAGTACCACAGACAACCTAGTTTTGAAGAGATCTCTACAGTCATCCAATAGCTACATGATCTACTAGTACTATTTCCTTAAATACTTGAAGGTCAATTATGACCACCCCAATAATGCATGCCTTTCCAGAAGGGAGGCAAGTTAATTCCTGGCTTCTATACAGATAATATAGTACCAGGGCCACATACGTTGCTCTCGGGAACATAAAGGTTTTTAACAATTTTTACTCTTTCCCAAATGGGGAGCACAAACTGACATTGCCTCCAACATGGCACTTCCTTTGGCTGACTTGGGTTTGACTCTTACAGCACCAAATTTTCTAAGGAGTCCACATTAATCCGTATCACTTGCTGCCCCACTGCCATAACATCTCTTAAGTTCTCTCCTGGTTTCATCACAAAGGCTAGCGGAATTATCCTGGGTAGCAGGAATGAGAGCAAGAATATTTTTTTAAGATTTTATTTATTTATTTGACAGAGAGAGAGAGAGAGAGAGAGAGAGAGAGAGAGATCACAAGTAGGTAGAGAGGCAGGCAGAGGGAAAGGGGGAAGCAGGCTCCCTGCTGAGCAGAGAACCCGATGTGGGGCTCGATACCAGTACCCTAATATCACGACCTGAGCCAAAGGCAGAGGCTTTAACCCCCTGAGCCACCCAGGCACCCCGAGAGCAAGAATTTATCTAAAAATTTTTGGGTTAGTGTCTCCTTCTCCAGTGGGTGACGTTCATTAGCATTATAAATCCAATCCATGGCAGTATGAGCCTGATTACTAGTCAATACTTTATCTACAGTTTACCATGGGAGTCTATCTCAGAAATTTCACTGAGTCAAAGCTCCTTATAGCCTCTAGAACCCACTAAAAAAAAATGACTCTGAGACCTTCTACTGTCATGTCTGCATATATCTAAGGTTGGTAAACTGCAAGAGGGATTGGGCCATAAAATATCCAAATGTTGCCATTATTCTCTAATAAGTATTATATTCCCAGGGCCCTCATTTCCCAAGTAAACTAGCCAGTGTTGTTATAATTCACCTAGTTTCTGCCTATAGCAGTAACAAATTCTCCTACCTTCACCTTCAGTGTATGTGTGCAAGATTCTGTAACTGTTTCTCAAAGGAGGTGGAATTCTGCCTATCCAGCAAAAATCTTGGTTCTAGTTGTTTTAATTTAACAGGACAACCAGAATGGCTAAAAAATCCTCCTCCTCTCCTATGAAGAAGGCTTGCAACAGCCCCTGCACTGTCAAGAAGATCTCTTTACACCTACTTCCTAGTGCTTTATCTGCAACCACCATTCCAATACCTTCTTTCAAAAGGCAATGACGTCGACAACTACTTATTGCTGGTTGACCATACACTCTGGTCAACAGATTTGCTACTAATTCCTGTAGACTTTCCTCAAATCCTGTTCATCAACCCTTATCCATCCTCTTTCAGAAATAAAATCTCTGTCAGCATCTCATCCTCATCACCAAAACTGTCAAAAACTATGAAAAGCCTAAAACTTTACCTTACTTAGAAGATGACAAATTCCCAGGCACAGTTTCATGGATGCTCACGGAAGCCGTAAGACTCCTGGGTAAGAGACAAAGGGCTTTACTACTCACAGCTATAGCTATATCTAGAGTATGAGCATTTTCTAATGCCATTTCGAAGCCTAAATTCCCACAGGGAAATGCAAAAGGAGACTGGTGATGTCTGTACATGCAGTGGGTTGCATTATAGGAGAGGAACTGTAAACTTAAAAACTCAAATACTTTACAATGGGTAGTAACCACACCTTCTTTTAGTTCCAAAGGGAGACACTATCTCTCCTAAGGCCATTCTCTATACAAATATTCTTGAAAAGATGGTCTGTAACAAAGACAGTACCTTTGCTCACAGGACATGGAAAAATACTAGAGACCCATGAAGAATTATCTTCCATCAAAGCACCAGAATGAATGTTCCCAATAAAATACACTTCATTTATACTATTACTTCACATTTTTTTCAATACACACCTGATTACATTTCTTAAAGCCATTAATCAAAAAATAAATGACCTAATTAAAAAGAAAAATAAGAGTTATATTTCTGGTAGAACTGTGTGGAGCAATATCTTGGTTAATTAGACTTTTAAGGAATATACCTGTTTCCAATGTCATGACTTACAATTTCACTGACTATGGACTTTATTCCAACCACATTGTACCATATGTAATTCTCCAAATGTGCAGTACTCTCCAGTACTGTATTCTGTACATACCAATCCTGCTGCTTCCAATACTTGTGTCAACCAGGGTAATTTTTTTTTTTGGTCCTTCAAGCATCATTTCTAGAAAACCCTTCCTAATGACAGTGAGTTATGGATCTTTATGCCTAAACAAAACTCTATCATATAACTTATAGCAATATCTGATAATGTTCACCATACACCACCCATAACACATACACACTACACCAGTGAGTGCTATTTGATCTGGTATACTACTTAAAAATCAGTAGATCCTCAACATATTATATATTAAAAAATAGTTTGATGAATGAATAGTAGTATGTTTTAATAAATATTGGGTCCTTATTATCTTATGTCTTGGCTAGTACAATAGTTTATCGCCTCTATTCTTTCACTTCTTTTTTGATTGATTTTTTCAAATTTATTTATATGTTTGTTTGATTTACCTGTAATCGTGGTTAAAATCCACACAGCATAAAATTTACCATCTTAACCATTTTTAAGTGTTTAGTCCAGCACTGTACACTCACGCTGTTACATAGTCATCATCATCATCCATTTCCAAAACCCTTTTCAACTTGCAAAACCAAAACGCTGTAGCATTGAACAACTCCTCATTTACCCCTCTCCCTAGCCTATGTCCACAATAACACTATTCTCAAAAGCCAAAGTTAGAAACAAATTAGTGTCCACTCACAGATGAATAGAAAAACAAAAAGTGGTGTGCATATATATATATAAATAATGAAATGTTATTCAGCCTTAAAAGTAAGGAAATTCTGACACTTAAACAAACCTTGAAGACATTATGCCAAGTGAAATAAGCCAGTCACAAAAAGGCAAATACTGTATCACTGCACTCATATGATAGTCAAACTCATAGAGACAGGAGATATTCTTCCATTTCTTTAGTGAGCTCCACATACTATTATCAGATTAATGCATTTTAAGCATCAGGTTAATATCTTTTATTTTTTTAGATTAATGTCTTTTATTTATTTTTTTTAAAGATTTTATTTATTTATTTCACAGCGGGAGAGAGATCACAAGGAGGCAGAGAGGCAGGCAGAGAGAGAGAGAGGGGGAAGCAGGCTCCCTGCCAAGCAGAGAGCCCGATGCGGGCCTCGATCCCAGGACCCTGAGATCATGACCTGGGCCGAAAGCAGAGGCTTTAACCCACTGAGCCACCCAGGCGCCCAGATTAATGTCTTTTAAACATCAGATTCATCACATCACTTCTCGGGTCGAAAAAACTGTAATATCTTTTAATAAAATGAAGAATTAACTCTAAGGCTATTGATAGAATATTCACATTGCTATAAAATATAATCTTGAAATAGTTTTTATTAATGACCTATTAAACACATCACAACATGCTCTATTATCACTTAGACATTTCCTTTCTGGATCCCCACTCATATCATCCTTCTTACAAGAGAGCTTTCTTCTCCCATTACCTACTATTTCATTGCTACTCAAATTTTAAACTTTTTCTTATTGCTCCATTCAAAGCAAGTTACACCATTTTCAAATTTTTATTGAACAAATAACATCGACTAGGACATAGAATTATGTGGTCATATAAGCCTCAGGTTGTGAGTTTTTATTTCAGATTTAAACATCCTTTTTCTCAGGAAGACTTTTAGCTCCCTGATGGCAGAAACTAGGTCTTCTATTCCTTGGTACCCCAAGAAAACAAATGGCAATTAAAGAGGGCAGTTGTACTCAAAGAGTTCAAAAATGACTGACTCATAGTTGTACAAGATGTCAGCTTTCACAGACCCATATGTAGAGGTTTGTACGTCAAAGCATTCTTAGATTGATTTCTGTAGTTTATTTTTGTGTTTTGTTTTTTCAGATATATGCTTTAGGGTGAACAGTTCATTCATTAGTGCTCTAAATTAATTCCAGTTATGTTCCTTTTTTCCTAGGTCATCCACATTAGTTTACAGTAAATTAACAGAAGCAATCATCTAAGGGTGGTTTTTCACATGGTTCTCTTATAAAATTATTACCAGCAAAAAAAGTTCTTAGTATCATTTGGCTTGTGATATAACCCTGATCCTAACACTGGTTTCAGTTTATCGTACTATTAACTTAACTCCGTCTGTTCATCCATAATAAAAATAGGTTGAACTAGATTATCTTTAAGACCCCTTGTGGGGCACCTGAGTGGCTCAGTCAGATAATGTCTGCCTTTGCCTCAGGTCAAGATCCCTGGGTCCTGGGGTCAAGCCCTGCCTCAGGCTCCCTGCTCTGGGGGGAGTCTGCTTTTCCCTCTCCCTCTGCTCCTTCCCCCACATCCTCCCACCCTGCTCACGCTCTCTCTCTCTCTCTCTCTGAAATAAATAAATCTTTAAAAAAAAAAAAGACCTCCTGTAACTCTAAATTATTCCCAATCATAATAATGAGAATAAAGACAACAGTATTTTTGCTGCTATGCTACTTTTACATGAACCACTTTTATAAATGTTTTCTTCTCTGGTTAATTACTACTCATTATTTGTTTCTAAATATATAAACTCCATTCATATTTTGAATAATGACATTATCTCACTGTTTAATGTTAAGTGTGTAAAACATCATGTGTTGTGTTAAGGCATACCAATTATTTACAAACAAATTTTATTTACATATTCAATTGCAGATATTAAGATAATGGAGAAATATAAAATTAAAAGGGTTAATTACTGAAGGGCATATTATCTCTATACTTCACAATTGTGTGATTAAAAAAGACCATATAGGGATTAATTTTTGGTAGAGTAATGGATTTCTTAGGGCAGGAATGTTTTACGGAGATTAAATGAATTCATTTGCTCCTACCAGCTCCCCAAAATGAAGACAAGATGATCACATACCCTATAAAACTATATGCAGCTGTACCTTATATGATGCTAGAAAATCAGATTAAAATTAGACAGTTATTTATAGGCAAGGTCTGGGTTTATTTCCTGCAATAGCTTGTAGCTGTTAATTCATCAAGCTTTGTACCAGCTAAGAAATGTGGCTTTATGAGTTGCATTAGAAAATCTAAGAACCTCTAAAGGAAAATGTTAAACCATTTAAACTAATGTTAATTTTAAAAAACAAATCTGAATAATTCATGGTCAAAATTAAATATTCCACCTCCAGCAATTACATGCTTCAAAGGGAAGAGAAATATATAATAAAAATAACAATAAAAAAACAGCAGGAGCTTTAAATTTGCAGAATCCTTTGCAACCATGATTAAAATGCTATGTGCATAAGGTAAATCTTTTGAGTATCTTTCATACAAGAAAAAAATCTGAAAAGCTTTTATCCTTTAAAAAGGATTGTTTAAAATCGGCTTTCTTAAAGGAATGTGTAATATGCTAGAAAATAAAATGCAAACTATGTGATTTTTATAAGTAAATTTCCCACAGAAGACATACAAAACATATTAAATTCTGAATAATGTTCCAATTTACTCTGAAAACAGAAATGTAGATGGCTAAAAGCATATGAAGTATTTGAATGCATTTATTTTTAATTCAAGATCATTTTACCCTCTTCTTGATGCTTTGGTTATACAATGTGGAAACAACCTACCACTGGTAGTTAATTTTCCAGAAATAAATGAAAACCAACATAACTTTTTTGGGTTCTAAGACCTGGCTTAAGAAGCTCTAAAAAGCTACCCTCTTATTCCCATAACCTTAATTTAAAAACATCCCTCCTCTATGTGGGAAGAGTGACATCTTCACAGAAGCTGCAGATGTGGACAGATCAACTTGAAGTTGTGATGAAAGATGTAGGCACCTGCCATGCCAGGCACAGGTGCCAAGACAACTCAGAGGTCCATGTGGTAGCAGATGTCTATGCCAGGTGACTCTAATAACCAACATGTTTCCTTGCATACTGTTTACTTTTTTGGGAGGAAAAATAAACAAAAACTAAACAAGAACACAAACACTTATGCTTCTCTGATTAAGGTTTTGTAAATAATTCTGTGAGGTAAATTCCTAAAATTAAGTTTAAATATTAATCAAAAAAATTAAATGATCCTGCTGTATTTCTTTCATTTTTATCAAATAAACTGGAAAAGGTTTTATTATACCAGATCATCTTCAAGTTTTTAAAACACTATGGTCACATTAAGTTTAAACAGGCTGCTAAGAAAATAAACACATAATTATGTCTTCCTAATACCTCAAATAACTCTATATTTTTAATTGTAATGAATTTACAAATACACAGGTACACAATTTTTTTTTCTGTAACATAAGGGGTTAGTAACTACAGTCAGAGAGGTATTCTAAAATACATTATTTGCCCAACCATTACTTTACTATAACCTTACATTTTAAATGGTCCTGCTCCCCATGATCCCAGACTGAGTGCTTTCAAAGACCAGGAGCTGAGCCTTCACTGAAATCCCCATATTCTAAAACAACTCTTTCTCTTATCTGAATAATAATGAATGCACAAATTATTCAAATTTATCACCAAGGTATTAAGAGGAAAATTTATGGTTACATAGTAAAATAATTCATCCTAATAAATTAAATTCATCTATCATATATTTATAGTTTGAAAATGGCAGCTTTGGAACAACATCGAAGACCAAGGAAGTGATAGCCAATGAGATATTCATACTGTTCCTTTCCTCAAAATATAAACCTTCCATAAGCACAAAGAGCCTGAAATTACATTAGAGACTCATTTTCCTGTTACAAGTAAGGGGAAAACTAAGACTTTCAACGTTATCAGTTTTCAGAAAGGCAAAGCTAAAAGAATGGAGACAGACTTTGCCAACTTCAGAGTTTTGTTTAAAACTGGTATTTAGGGGCGCCTGGGTGGCTCAGTGGGTTAAAGCCTCTGCCTTCGGCTCAGGTCATGATCCCAGGGTCCTGGGATCGAGGCCCACATCGGGCTCTCTGCTCAGCAGGGAGCCTGCTTCCTCCTCTCTCTCTGCCTGCCTCTCTGCCTCCTTGTGATCTCTCTCCCTGTGTGAAATAAATAAAATCTTTAAAAAAAAAAAACACTCAATGAGCAATAAGTTTTGCTCACTCGTACCTCAGTCTTCTTCCTTAAAATGGTTATGTAATTAAGAAATGCACCTCAATATAATAAAAGCCATATATAACAAGCCCACAGCTAATATTATACCCAACAACGAAAAGCTGAAAGCTTTTTACCCAAGATCATGAACAAAATAATGGTGCCCATTTTCACCATTTGTTTAACAGTACTGAAAATCTTAGAGTAATTAAATAAGAAAAAGGAATAAAAATCATCAAAACTGGAAAACAAGTAAAATTTCCTGTTTCCTGAGACATGATCTTATCCATAGAAAATCCCAACAATACTTTAAAACTATTAAAACAAATAAAAGAATTCAGTAAAGTTGCAAGATACAAAATCAATATACAAAAATTTGCATTTCTATACATTAACAGCAAACTATCTGAAAAATTAAAGAAAAAGGACAATCCCATTTACAATAGCATCAAAAACAAAAATGCTTAGGAATAAATTCAACCAAGGTGAAAGATCTCTACACTGAAAACTATGAGTCATAATGAAAGAACCTGAAGAACACACAAATAAATGGAAAGATGTGTTTATGAACTGGAAGAAATAATATTGTTAAAATGTCCACATTTACCCAAAGTGATCTACAGATTCAATACAACGTCTATCAGAATTTCAATGACATTTTTCACAGAAATAGAAATCAATCCTAAAATTCATAGAACAACAAAAGACCCTGAATAGCTAAAGCAATCTTCAGAAAGAACAAAGCTGGAAGCATCACACTTCCTGATTTCAAACTATGTTACAAAACAAGACTGATCAAAACATTATGGCACTGGCATAACAAGAGAAACATATATCAAAATTTGAGAAGGTATTTTTTTTTATTTTTCTGACTCTTTAGAAATTTACATGATTCATACTGTTATTTTTGAAACTTTATCAAATTTAAGTAGTATGTAATGACTTCAAACTATGAAAGATGAAAAACCAAATAGTATATGTATATCCCTTTCAGTTTCTCCTTTCAGTATATCCTTTTCCGTTTCTCTTAAAATGCACAAAAACTGATACCAAAGTGATTAAAATACTGGTATCTTTATCTTCAGTTGCATAAAGGAACCTGAATATGAAGTAGCTTTTTTTTTTAGTTAGGAAATAGAACTCAATTTTATAAAAGAAATGGCCAATGACGTACTAACAATAACGCTATGAGTATAATGGCATGATAGATATACTATTGCCATCATTTTAAATCTTATGGTTACCATGACTATGAACACTGAACAGCTTTACTGGTAACCAAGGTTTAAATCGTTCTTTGATTATACCTTTTATAGAAAAACTGGGCTTTATTATTTTTCGCTTTGAAATTTAATTTTTAGCCAAGACTACTAAAGAAAAAATTAAATAAAAATGCTGTAGGGGCGCCTGGGTGGCTCAGTGGGTTAAAGCCTCTGCCTTCGGCTCAGGTCATGATCTCAGGGTCCTGGGATCAAGTCCCACATCGGGCTCTCTGCTCCGCGGGGAGCCTGTTTCCCTTCTCTCTCTGCCTGCCTCTCTGCCTACTTGTGATCTCTCTCTGTCTGTCAAATATATTAAAAAAAAAATGCTGTAGTATGCAAGAAACTACTATCTACATGCTGTCAATTTCATAATAATATCCTGAAAAGAAAACTAATGTAAAGATAATCTTACAGATGTAATTGATGATAATCAATTGATTATCAATTATGGTTATCTAGCAAGAATATTTAAATATATATTTAAACAATTAAAAATAATCAGATTTTTTAAACTATGATCTTTAAGTCTGTATATTCTTGACTAAATAGAAAGTGAAAGATGAATGGAAGAAAAATAGTGAGAAACGTATACGTGCACATATATACACATATGTACATACATACATATGTAAGATGCATGCAGACACACACACTCATACATATATTCCTTTGCTTAGAACTAGGCTACTGGCCTCACCTGTGATCTGCAGACTTAAGGTTATCTCTGTTGAACAGAAGTCTTTAGAGAAGTCTTTCCCCTGTCCTGCCCATCTAATACATTTCAGATGTAGCCACAGCAAACTAAACTTTAGGACAAGAGGGAAAAGCAATCCACCTGTTGACAGTGTTTAGTCTAATTATGTTTAATTGTGTTCCAACTTCACCCTCATTTTAACACCAATCTTTATTTTTCTGGTTTATCTTTTCACTTTTCCTTCTTCTTCCTCCAGTCTGCTTTCTAATTTCCCCTTCTAAAACCTATTTTAACACTCACGTGATTCTATGCTGTATTTCCCATAAAAATGAAGAGAAAGAGAACTCATGAGCAAAATTTGTATACTTTTCTATGTGTATTTGTAAATACCTTAATCTTTTCCTCTTTTTATTTACTTTTTAGTTTGATATTTTCAAATTTTCATTTTGACCTTTAAAAAAGGTTTATTTTTTTTCCTCAATGTGAACTCCAAGTTGGAGATCTTCTCCTTTTTAGCCACTAACTATAATTTATTTTGTTTAATATTTATATCCTCATACTTGCTTTCTATACAACAACCAAACTGGTAGACACAAAATATTAACACCTGCAATACTATGAGGTAGGGCTTATTTGATAGGAACAAAAAAAAAGTGCAGTTTTTAGCACTAGCAGAAAATTAGCTAGTAGAATAACTAATAACTAGCAGAATTAGCTAGTTATTTTTAAACATATAATATTGCTTAAATATAAGACTATTTTAATGATCTTTACTATATAATCTCTGTATAAAGTTTGAGCCAATTTTTGGTAAAAACTTGCCTTTAAATTTTACTCCATAGCTTGTTTTTTCACCAAGAAGTCATATATCAAGTTTCCTAAACTGCAATTTTCTTCTGTCTTCTAATACCAGGACACCATCTATTTTAGTGGTTCTCAACCTTTCATTTCATCTGTCAGTTCATACCATCTTCAAATTTCTCACTAAAGATAGTAAACTTCATCATTAGTAATAAAGAGGACTAGATTTTATACGAAAAATGTGAATAGAAGGAGATACAGGATAACCTGAATTTAGAAGAAAGACACAGATAATTTCAAACTTAAATTTGCTACTCTCCATAACCCCCTTCTATCCCCAGGAATCAATTTTATTGTCTATTAAAAGGTAAAAATGGGTGCGCCTGCCTTCAGCTCAGGGTCCTGGGATCAAGCCCAATGTCTGGCTCTCTGCTCAGCAGGGAGCCTGCTTCTCCCTCTCCCTCTGCCACTCCCCCATGCTTGCACGCTCCTTCTCTCTCTCTCCAAATAAAATCTCCAAATAAAAGTTCTCTCCAGGGCACCTGGGTGGCTCAGTGGGTTAAAGCCTCTGCCTTCGGCTCAGGTCATGATCTCAGGGTCCTGGGATCGAGGCCTGCATCGGGCTCTCTGCTCCGCAGGGAGCCTGCTACTTCCTCTCTCTGCCTGACTCTGCCTACTTGTAATCTCTCTCTCTGTGTCAAATAAATAAATAAAATCTTAAATTAAAAAAAAGTTCTCTCCAATAAAATCTAAAATTGCTAGGGCAAATCTACAAATCCACAGATTGACAAAATTAAATTACACAACTTAGAAGGCATTTCCTGTATAAAACTACTGATGGCACATTTTGTTTATTGCAAAGGAAGCGAGGTGGTTCATTGCAATCAGACTAGATTCCATAGAGTGATACTCTCTGCTTTATGCAAGCCCCCAGGCAAGTCAGAGATGAGTTGATGGAGGAACAAAAACACAGAGGGATGCCTGTGGCTGTGGTGACCTCCTTACACAGTCAAGGCAGGAAAGCATGTAACTGGGACTCTTCTAACTAACGTGGACCCATTCTAATACTCTGAAGAAAAGATTTTATTTAAAAACTAGAGAGTAATATGTGATCATTTTCAATAACTGACAGCCTTTGGTCTCTCCAAATCAAGCAATTCATGTACTAACTGAATCTTGGAAATAGTTTTTATCATCATTTTCACATTTTTGGTGATAATCTGAAAAACACTGAATGTTTTCTTAAGCTGTGGATATAATTTTAACTGGATAAGTTTATGTGCCTTTTATGTGCCATTTTGGCATTCTGAGTTGTTTTTCATTCACTCAATTCCCCCAACCCCTTTCAAGAATTGTAAAAGATCTGAGACTACTATATGCGCTGGTATTATCTGGCCAAAATTTAGTTTCATTAATGCTGACATAAGACACGAAATGCCTGTATCAGAAAAAAGAGACTTTATTACTCATGGCAACACCAGCAACCACAGTGTCAGCATCTGCATGTGTTCTGTGAGCACTAACTCTCAGAGGGCATGACAAACAGCCAGATGATACTTACGCATGCAATGGTGTATAGCACCAGAAAGCAACACTGAGTTTAGAGAACCTGAATCTTTTAAAGAAGTCAGCTTGCCTAAATTTTGCCCCAGAGGGAGATATTATTATGGTGGAGAGTAAAAAAAAATATGTTTTGTTCAGGAGAGATATGTTAAATATAATCTTCTAAAACAAACCGCTCATTATACAAATATCTTTGAAAAGGCTCTGAAATTAAAGGCAGATGAGCGATCCATGGAGAAGTGTCCCCTAGCATCCTCTGGGCTTATCATGATACTGATTAAGAATTTACTCTAAATTTATCATGAGGCATAAACTGTCTTTTCCTATTTGGAGGTACTCCAAAGTTCCCAGAGAAACAATCAAAGTAGCAAATACAATGAAAAGATATAAATTTAGATAGATACTAAAGAGCAAATAGAAAAAGAGAGGGAGAGATGAAGCACAATGAAATCATGGAGAATAACAGAACCCATCCTGCTCACTATATTTTTTTAATATTTTATTTATTTATTTGACATTGAGAGACACCAGCAAGAGAGGGAACACAAGCAGGGGGAGTAGGAGAGGGAGAAGCAGGCTCCCCTTTGAGTATGGAGTCTGACGAGGGGCTCCATCCCAGAACCCTGGGATCATGACCTGAGCCGAAGGCAGACGCTTAACGACTGAGGCAGCCAGGTGTCTCATCACTCACTATTGTTGTTAATAATCACAAAGTATTACACATACTGCCTGCCAAGGTACTATCAGAAGTCCTATTAGAAGTATTAGCAATTATTATCTCATTTAATTCGTACAAGTATACACACATTTTTTTACATATACATATATGTCAGTTCTATTTGTGGATGAAGAAACTGACACTGTGGGATACATCACACAATTGCAAAACCAGAATTTAAAACCAAAAATTTAATACTTTACATTTTAACTACTATTATAAAATAGTTCTCTACTATATAGAAAACATTGGATATATGTGTAGAGTGCCTGTCTTTGAAAATGAAAATCTTTCGTGTTTTAGAAAAACTTAATTTAGGAAAACTTCATTTGATTCATTTTGAGAAACTTCGATCAAATATGTTGAGATAAAGTCATCTGTATGTTCTTAAAAGACGTTATCTGCATAAAATGAAGTATGGATATACCAACATGTAGAAGTTACGCAAATTAATATAGTAGAAATCATTCTATTTTGTTTCTCTTGATTATGGCCTCACAGTAAATGAAAATATTATGATGAAAGTAGAGCACTGTAAACAAACTTAATCAACTCTTAATGTTGAGTACAGCATTGAAAATGCACATAATTTATATCTGAATGAACACACTCTTGTCTGAGTAGCAATTCACATGCATTAAGTTGACCATTATTAGGTAGGTAAGTGGATGCTGACAGAAACAGGGCCGGGAAGAGCTCCTTTCTGCTGAATGAACTCATAGACTACACCAGTCAAAAGACCAAAAAAGAATGATGTACATTTCCAAGATCCCTGCTTTTACAAAACAAACACATCCTGCATGTGTAGGTCCTTTTTGATTTATATAAGTGCAGATTATTGATTACACAAATTGCTACCACAAAACCATAGTTGAAGGCTATTCTTACCCTACAAACCATCATATTTCCATGTTCTCTATGTTATTGCTCAATAAACTACAGGTTCTAGCAAATAAATACATTCTGCATAATTTAATGATGCTTTTCAAAAGTACACAGTGATAAATAATTTTACAGTGTCTTACAATTTTTAAAGATTTCAGACATTACATTTTTATTCAAAATTGCTTTATTAGCATTACTCCCCCTTTTGAGTACTGTAAACTAATGATTTCTTACACCATTTCCTTGCCACAGATGGTCTTTCCTTTGTTATTCCTATTCAAATCTTACTCACTATTCAAGGCTACATTAAAATATAATATCTTCCATTAATCATTTTCAGTAGTATTCAGCCATGCTATCTCTCCTCTCAATTCATAACATATCTTGCCTTATCATGCTCATTTGGCAACTGAATACATGATGCCATGTGACACCAAATTACTGTCATCACATTTTATTTAACTTTCTTTTCATGAATTTTAGAGAATATACCCCCCAACTATTTTTGGAGTATCTTATGGATGAAGTGATCATTTATAATTCCTGGCAAGTGCTATGATGATCTAACTGCCTTGTGAAGTAATCAATAAATATTTGTTGATTATCACTTTTGATTAACCACACATAACCTGCATCCCAACCAATAAAGAATAATAGGATAATGCCTCTTTCACCAGTTTTCAATTCATTAACTGAAATTTTCCTAAAATTTTATTTTTGCTGTTATAAAAATCATTCATTTTTCTTTCAAAATAAATTTCTGCATAAAATATATATTTTAATAATATAATTCATATAATGTAAATACGATGAAATAGGCAATAAAAATCAACATAAAATATCAATTTTATCTTTTTTCATGCTAGAATTTAAGATATATTTTTTTTTGAATTTAAGATATATTTTTAAATGCAGTAGTCCACAAATAATTCTCAAGTATGGGACACTGTTAATTCTATTCGAATTATTATTAGAAAAGAAAAAAATAACTAGCATTTATTGAAAACTATTTGGTACCAGTTACTGTTATGTAAGAACTTTCCGTGTATCCAATAACACCAATAATTTCAAACTTCAGAGGATGAAATATGGTTAAATAATCTGACCAAAGTCACACAGCTAGTTAGTGGTGGTGGAGGGGGTTCTGACTCAGACTGAGATACTCTGAGTACACAGAATATGTACCTTCATCTTTTCAGTCTAAAGTACTAAAACAGAAGTTGAGGTAATATAAATATAAATATAAAATATGTAAAATATAAATATAAATGTGTACTGGATAAAAATTAAAATAAAATGTTTGGGGAAAAATTACCATATATTTGACATATTGTTATTATTTTTCCTGATTTTTAAAACATCTGTTATCAAAATGTTCTCATTTTACAAAAATAAAAATGCTTTTTTTTTTCTTATAATTAAGGTTCACCTAAGAATTGAAGTGTGTTACCAAGGTTCTGTAGATTAGGTTTTAAAATCAGATGACTCCCAAAGAATCCATATTTTTTGAAATCACTTTCTAGAAGGTTCATTTAATTGTTGGGACATTTTTTTTAATGGTAAAAGATGGGGTAATTTTTTCTATCTCTGACTATTTTTTTTTCTACTTCTGATAAGCATCATTATTCAGGACTTACTTTCAATCATTTTTGAAAAGTTGAGAAGCAGGACATGCCGTTTTACTATTTATTGCTAGTGAAGGAGCTGACCTGGTAGTTTTCGTTGGCCTACTAACTCATACAACTAAGACAAAAGCAGAAACATCTTATCCTGCCATTAGTAATCAGTTCTTTTGGTGAAACATGCCATGATTCTCAAATGTTAAGCTTGTTAGTTGACCTCGTCACCAATAAACATACAGTGTTTTGTTTTGTTTTTTAATTCATCCCTGGTTACCCTTTTCTACAAATGAAAATACTATTAAGAATGATGAACACTGACAATCTTTCAGAGCCATGGATTTTAAATCCTGGAAAAACTCAGTTTCCTCCTTTCTCAAGAGCACATCTCTGACATGCAACTGTTTTACTGTGCTTGGTTTGGTTCCTCTACAGAACATTTCTGAATTGTAACCACTTAGGTTTTAGCAGAAAATAAGTCTCTCATAATTTATGTTTTAATGGAAAGGCTTATTTTACACTATTACACAGGAAACCAAATATAAAAAATCCCCCAGGATTGTGACTTTACCAAGTGTAATACTGCCATCAAGTGGACCACAGTAAGATTAACTGTACAGAATACTGAAACCAAATTCCTTCAACAGGTGCCCTATATCTGATATTGAGAACTATAATAAGAACACCTAAAATAATTTTTTTAAAAATCTCAGGTGATTATTAAGTTATATTTAACATATTTTTAATTTAGCACTGAAATTCTGCAATTGAACAGATTTATTCAGTAAATGAAGGTCTTGATCATAAAAAGAAAAAAAAATAATCCTCCAGTCATCACTATTGATTTAAAAAGGATAGACCTCAACATTTTTATTAGACTCTCAGAAAGTAGTTTTATACTTGAATACTTAATACTTGAACCTTCCAAATAGAACTGATTAATCAGAATGTATTCTGTTGGTCTATTTCTGTACGAACTTATTCAAACAAGCTCACTTTATTTCTGCCTTAAATTCCCCAAATTTTCAAGCTCTTAAAATATAGAAAAGCCCTGAAAGTTATAGTGAAAATATTATAGATTCATTTTTTTGTCTGGCATATTAATATTAATAATTTCTCTTCTAAAACAGTATGAGAAATTACTAAAGAAATGAAAAAATACAGATTAAATGCATGGGTTTATATGGTATCCATATTGGATAAACAGATGCAATAATAATACTCAAATCCAACAAAAACAAAGATAATAGCTAAAATTTATTTTCTCCCTATGGGTTTTAAACTATCTTATTCAACCCTCACTTCAGATCCATGAGATCGGTATTATCATTCTCATTTTATAGACTAAGAAACTGAAGCTTAGACATTCTAACTTGGATTTTCCAACGTCATAGAGCTAATAAATCTTTTACTTCAGCAGGAACATGCCCTCTTTAGGCTTACTGTGCAGGCCCTTCCCTGTGTTTTAGGGTAGTGCCAGTGACAGTTTCATTTCCTGTGCCTTTTCAATGTTATTGGGTCTTCTTGGGTTTTTTGGTGCTGCTCATCTTTGCAATTGGTGCCTGAGAAGGAAAAAAAAAAAAAAGTTTCCCAGGCCCAGTCATTGGGTGCCTCTTGGTGGTGACAGTTTTCAGACCAGCAGGCAGGAAGAGGCTTCCTTGGCCAAACACTTGTAGTAGAACTTCCTTGACTGTTTAGGGCAGAAAGCACTTCCCAGAATCCCTGATACAGGTGATACAGGTCCCTCAGGTGTCTATGATGTGTCTGAGGCGGGGCAGGAGGTCCCAGGCCCATGGTAACTCTTTTGCAAGTGACACCGGCTACTGGGAGAAAGAAGTCTCAAGTCTGAGGGGGCATAGAGGCTTCTAGAGTTGGGCTCTTGATGTGGGTCAGTCCTTCTGAGAGGTGCCATGGGGTTGCCCTGTACCATCTACTGGAGAAGAGTCTCAAGTGCTGTGGAAAAGAGTCCTTCCCCTGCAGTGGTGCAGACTTGCCAAGTGTTTTCACAGGGACTCTGCTTGATCCAAAGGAGGCATGCACCTGACAGGACTGCCTTTTGTTGCTGGGCTGGGGTCAAGGGAAATTCAGGTCTTGATCACATCTTTCTTTTGGGTGAGGGGATGTAAGATGCCATCCTCGCTGCTGTCTCTCTAGTTCTGGAATTTCAAATAAGTTTCTTTCTCCTTTTTATCTTTCAGAATTTTCCTTTGGTTGCCTCCTACATGATTTCCAGTGTTTATAATTGTACTTAGTAGGGAGGAGTAGAGAGAAATAAGTCCATGTCATCTTGTCCAAAATCACCATCTCTCTGAATGACTTTTAATGTTCAAACCTAACAATGTAGTTCTTTTTCAAAAGTCTTTCAGAAATTAAACTTAATCTCTTTAGCATGGGATACAACAGTATGTGTGGTCCCATAATTTTTAATCCTCAATTCTTACCACGTTTCTATATGCATGGATCAGTCCAGCTAGGTACTGTGCTACTTGAAATCTCAGATTCATAGCAAGTCCCATTCCTCATTTCCTTAAGTTATACTCCAGCTTTAAGATACAGCTTCAGCTGTCCACTCCTCAGTGAAGTAACTCCTAAGTTCCCATAACTAAATCAGGCACTCAATTCTATGTCCCCGCTCTTTACTTTCTCAACACCCTCCCTGGTATCACCTATCAAGGATGTCTGATGACAGTTAATATTTCCTCAGTTCCTAGAATTGGTCTGCATATTGTAGACTATCAGTAACTTAAACAATCACAGATGGTGTTGGTTAAGCATCAAAAATGGCTCTGCAGGAATGGTACACTGAACAGAAATTAAATATTATTAAAGAAATGCATAGATGTTCAAAGTTGTATACTTTATTAAGTATCTTACCAATACTGCTTTCCTTATTTCTCAAGGTATATATTATTATTTCTTTACAGATGAAGCAACTGATTCAATGGTCCTTTCCTAGTTCATGCTGACTACTATTATCACCATATTATTTAATTAAAAACTAGATTTAGAAATATAAGTCACCCCTTACTAAAATATTGGGGAGACAGGGATATCTTGAAACTATTCTTAAAAAATAAGTATTTTTTTCTTTCTATTAAAGTATTTATTCTTTCTATTAAAAAAGATTTTTTAAAAAGCACAAAGTATAAATGAAAACTGTCCATCAATCAGATCTGTCACAAAGATACACACTGTTAACATTTTCATGTATTATAATTAAGTAGTTTCTATGCATTATTTCTAATGCAAAGATAAAATACAGACAAAACACCCAACTCAGAATGTACAAAAAGACATAGAGAGAGAGAGAGAGAGAGAGAGAGAGAGAGAGAAAAGAGAAAGAGAAAAGATGTTTCATTTCTACTCTTGCCTCTAAACAACCCACTTTTTTTTTTTGAGATTTTCTGACAGAAAAGGGTAGGATTTTAAGGAAAGAAGTATTACAGAGGAGGAAAAAGTATATATAAGTATACATAAGGGGATAAATAAGAGGATAGCATGCTGAGAAAGAAACGGTTTTCAGTAAAATTCAGGAGACACGCTAGAATCACACACTATAGTTTCCATTCTATTTCTTAAGCAATCCCATTCGCTTTTGTACAATTACTTAACTAGTTCATTATTTCCAACATCTTTTGATTGGTAAGATTACATGACTAGAAATATAAAAAATCGATTTTCTATATTCTACATTTACTTTGCCAAATATTTCACTTAGTGCTTTGTATGTATTAATATCTATTGGATAAATAAATGAATATAGAGTATATGATTTAAAAGAATAATTTTATACCTACTAGATAAGTGATCTTCTAAAACTAGAAAGTCAACATACTTGCATAATTTAAATTTCACCTTCCAGTCCCTCCCCCTAATTCATATGGAGTGGTTTTCTAACTCTTAGACATATTGGAGTGAATTCCTCACAGCTTGTCCTCAATTTTATGTTAGAGGGATAGCATGATGATTTTATGCAAGCTGCAATGAATCCTTTAAAAGCCATTACCTGACATTTATTAAACTTCGGATACAGTACTGGCCATATAGATAAATGAAACATGGTTTCTACTTTTTATAAGCTTAGAGATTATTAGGGGGAAAAAAGAGATTTTTAAAAATATGTATAAAGTCTTATTCCAGATAGTGAAAATGTAGCTGAATACTCTGATGAGCACAGTGGCTTGGGAAGACTTGTACTGCAGTGATACGCACAGTAGTTTGTGGAGAAAGAGACTTGAACGAAGGGACAAAGGCTAGGAAACTAATGCAATAATTTTAATGCCCCTATAAGGGACACTAAATAGCTCACTCTATTCTACCCATGAAGACATATTTAGAAAAAGGTATTAACACTTACCTCTATTTTTAAAAATTGTATAGTATTCAGTCTCTCAAAAAGAAATTAATTCTCATAAGTTTGTAGCCTGATAAATAAGAAAAAGTTCTAGACAAATATGCTCTACTATTAATGCTTTTACTTATTCCAATTATCCTTTTTAATGTTTCTATAATGTATTTAGTCTTAGGTTAAAAAACTAAATAAATAAAAAACTAAGTGATAAACACACAAATAAAATTAAATCTTTCCTTTATTTAAAACAAGATCTTTGAGAGAAAGAGAGTGAGTGAGTGGGTATGAGGTGGGGAGGGGAAGTGGAAGAGAAATTATCTTAAGCAGACTCACACCCAGAGCAGAGCTGGATGTGGGACTCGATCTCATGACTTGATCTGAAATCAGGAGTTGGATGCTTAACCAACTGAGCTACCCAGGCAACCCAAAACAGTATCTTTCAAAACAATCAGAGTTATAGTATTCTGGGGAAAAAAATATTTTTTTCAACCAGTTAGAGAACAAAACGGCTTGATATTCACTTTTATAAGGCATGCAAACATTCCTATAAAATCTGATCAATGTTAAAACTTTTATTTTTTCATTTTTCTTAAGTAATTATATTGCACACTATAGCCTGAATTAAAGGCTACTCAGGAAGAACTTATGCAATTTTTTTCAGAGTTGCTAATCATTTACATTATTGCTTTTTATTAATAAGATGCAATGCTATAAATAATAAATATGAAAATTACAACAGTTCTTTGTATTTTCATCACCAGATCAAGCTAGAGAAAAGATCAATGTTTTTCTAACATAACTTGTATTTAGATGCATGCAAGCGTGATAATGCATTATTTTTGAGGTATGCCACAAACATAGACACATACACACTCACACACATTTTTGAGTAACACTAAATCATGGCCATATCGATGCTTTCAAATGAAATTTCATCAAGCACTTCAAAGCTCTTTTCAAATTTAGACAAATTAAAAATGAAACATTACTTGATAATGGCAGACAGTTAAAAAGCTTTCAGGTTTAGTATTCAAATTAAATCTTGATTTTAAGTGGAATTATGTTGAGTGTAATCTAAGCTTTCACTGACACTTAACCTAACTACTATTGATGTATCACATAATTATATAAAATGCCTCAAAACAAAATGAATATAAATTTTCATAATTTCATCATTGTGGATAAAGAGGAGACATCTGCATGCTCATATGAAAGCTATAACTGACTAAACTGTATAAAATCTAGATTAAATTTTAGGCACAGGCATATGGTTTTAAACATAATTTATGATTACATTGTGCTTATTTATATTTATACATAAAATTCCTCTGTTAAGGCATAACATTTATATAAATTTTATAAAGCATTCTTTATGTAACATTCTATAATGATCGATCTAAGTGGTGTTTGTTCTTTGGACTGTTTTTTAATCTCATTATGACCATTCCATACAGGAAGAGCAGCATGTACAAAGGTCTTATAGCAGAAGACAGTATTCAAAGAAATTAAGGAAGGAAAGTGTGGTGAGACAACAGGAATAAATAAAAAAAATATATTCTTTGGCACTATCAGATAGTTTATTGTAGGATCAAATTTGATTTTACCAATGGTAATTACCAATGATAGAATTTTATTTTTTTAGTGCCAAAGATTTTAAATACAGAGAACATGGTTTTATTTTTTCTTCTTTTTTCTCTGTCTCTTTGTATCTTTAGCAAATATTGTTACAGGTGGGAATCATGGACTCTCTAACTGGAGTTTGTCAAATGAATATCATGAGGAGACCAAATTTATAAATATTCAATACTTTATATACATAGTGAGAAAGTGTCACATTGAATATAAATTCTTCAAAAATAAATCTAATACATTCTAATATATTATGTAGTACATAATACATTATGTATTCTAATGTATTATGTAGTACATAATACATTATGTACATCTAATGTAATATCTAATCTAATATAATCTAATACAAAAATGTATCTAATACACAAAAGTTCTCTTTTGAAGTTTCTTTGGTTATATCAGAATGTTCATATATACATTCATTTACATGTTTATTAAGTAGTTATGAAGCACAAGTTACTGGGTTTGGATAAGGGCAAATGGAAAAATAAAACACAGTGTCTAAATATATGCTGTAGAGAGAACCCCATAAAAAAGAATACTGTACAAATAAATGCAGATAAGCATCGTAAGAATTATGAAAGGAACATGTACAGAACACAGTATCTTGGGAGAAGGTCCATGAGTTAAATCTTGAAATATGTTATGAAATGGACAAATTGTTTTTATGGAAGAATATTTTAGGCAGAAGGATAAATGAATACACAGCAAAATGGCTTCAAATAATTTGGCTGGGTATGATTTTCATACATGTTGTAAAGGGGAAAATATTTAGAGGTGAGGATATAGATAAAGGCAACCATTAGGTCCTAAAGGGTCTAATAAACAATTCAATTTTATCTTTAATGCTTTTAAATTGTGAAAAAGTAACCGACCCAGTTTTTGTAAAAAAAAAAAAAAATTCTTATGACAACAAAGTGAGAATATATTAGAGCAGATTAAAACTAAAAATAGTTTAGTTTAAAGGCTACTACAGTTACTTACGTGATAAAAAATAAGTAATAACTACTTATTGCATTATCTGAATTCAGGTAATGATAGTGACAATGGAGAGAAGACAGTTTCAAGTGCTAATTAAGAACTGTATTAATAAAACCTCATATTTAAAGGGTATGGAAAAATGACTTTGATAAGTGAATTGATAAGGGCCTCAAGAATATAACAGAAAAGAAAGTTTGCAATATAATGAAGACAGTCCATTTTGAACATATTAAAAATGTCCTGTATGGGTCATCCAGTTTGAAGAGGCTAACCTGAAAACAGAGATTTCATTGTCATCAACTAAGAGTTAAAGAGATTACATCATTCAGGGAAAAATGCACTGAAAGAAGATAAACACCCAGACTAATTATCCCAGGGACATCAATATTTAAGGCAAAGGCATTAACAAATTTTTGGAAAAATAAACAAACTAGGGAAAGAAAAAAGAATTTAATGGTCTAGAGCCCCAAAAGTGAGTTAAGAATAGGGAAATAATCAACAGTATAAAATGACAAAAAAAGAGGAGGAGGACGTCCACTAATGACAACAATGTGGAAATTTGGGGCATCCTTAGCAATAGCAGTTTTCACAAAGTGAAAGATTTCAGGATGATTGGCTATGAAGGGAAAAGGAGAAGTAGGGTAACAGAGGGATATTCAGCGCTGTGCTTCTTTCAGTCATGAACAAGATTCTTAACTTTCCTTCAGCAGTGGAATAACGTTGAATGTAACCACATATAGATTTATATGTAGGAAGTAGTGTGGCAAACTGAGTGAGCTGCACTCCCAGAGTCTCCATTTTTTGTGGAAAAAAAGATAGGCACGGTTACCTTGTGACACGAGAGGATGGGGTGAAGGTGGCAGTGATACATGGTGGAAACTTACAGTGAGGTATGGAGAGCAAGATGGTGGGAGATAGGACAACTAAGCCAGGTGGCAGTAAGAACAGGACAAGTGTGGAGGCTTCATCTATGCCATGATATCAAGTCACTCTGTTTTCACAAAAGTACTAGATTCCTGAATCACTTAAATTGTTGTAACCCATTCTCAGCTTAAAGTGAATCTTTCTTGGTCTAAAAAAATAGCAAACAAAATGTTCTTTTGGTAAACCTCCTCTTCCACTCATCTGTTATCTTAAATTCAGATCCTACACTAGCTGCGTTTATTTATTTTTTTTTAAGATTTTATTTATTTATTTGACACACAGAGAGAGATTACAAGTAGGCAGAGAGGCAGGCAGAGAGAGAGGAGGAAGAAGGCTCCCCGCTGAGCAGAGAGCCTGATGCGGGCCTCGATCCCAGGACCCTGAGATCATGACCTGAGCCGAAGGCAGAGGCTTTAACCCACTGAGCCACCCAGGCGCCCCACTAGCTGCATTTCAAAGATAATAATTTGCTTACTTTGCTAGTCAATAATTCATCTAGGAACTAAAGATGAGCCAGATATTTTTGTATTTTGAGGGGAGGTAATCATGAGAAGAACAGATCAGTGCCAGCTAATTACAATTCTACCAAAAACTTAGGTTTTAAAATTATAGCTAGATAATTGATGTAGAAGTGTTTTATTGCTTTCTCCATGCATATAAGTTAGGCATTCTATAATAAAATATGCTGTAAGAGATTCTATACTTCTTTCATATCCATTAATTCTCAGTCTTATTTGATCTCCATAACTAAAGCATATTCAGGTCAAATAAATTCTTCTCAAATGAAAGACTATTTGTTAGCTTTATTTAGTGCAGTGATAAGTCAGCTTCAGCCTAGGAAAAAAGAAACTCAATTCTGTGTCTAAACATCCTGACAGTCATCATAAAATGGAAAAGTTATTTTACCCAGGCCATTAAATGCTAAAAGTTTACGTGTGAAGAAACAGACATTTCAGATGATCTTTAAAATGTAGTGATCTCCTCCTCCCCTCCAAAAGGGCATAAAATTGTCAACCCTACACAATAGCAATAGTTCTCAAAATTATATTCTATTTGGAAATATGTACAATTTCTCTTTTGTTACATTATAACTCTCTTTACAATGAAAACCCATTACTGGGCGCCTGGGTGGCTCAGTGGGTTAAAGCCTCTGCCTTCGGCTCAGGTCATGATCTCAGGGTCCTGGGATCGAGGCCCGCATCGGGCTCCCTGCTCAGCGGGGAGCCTGCTTCCTCCTCTCTCTGCCTGCCTCTCTGCCTACTTGTAATCTCTCTCTCTGTGTAAAATAAATAAATAAAATCTTTAAAAAAAAAAAAAAAAAAGAAAACCCATTACTGATATTCAAGTCTTGAGCATTTTTCAAGTCATATGCTAAAGTGTATTAAACACATATTGTAAATTTGTTCAAAACTTCATTACTACTAAATATGTCCAATCATTTTGTTACATTTTCAATGTTCCAAGATAAATCGGATGTTCATTTTGAGAAATGTCACTGGGCTGTAATGGATGAATACTACAGTTCATAATGAAATTTCAAATTAATGGAAAGTATACTCTGAATGATATTAGTATTTCTGAGACATCCATGAATCTTATGGGAATGGTTAGAAATAAAAAAGAAGAAACCTATTAAAGTGCTCGAAATTGCCAAGTTGTAAAGTACTGAAAAGTTGGCATGTTAAATTAGTTGAATTACTGAGAGTCCAAAATTACAAATTATGCAATATGCACCCGAGCTGATTTGACAGCTTTTAATTTTTTTCATTGCTTTATAACTGCTGTAATTATAATTTCCTCTGAATCTGTAAACTATGCCAAAACGTCTGATTTCTAAATGTTTTAAACTACCACAAATTCACAAATGAAATTCAATTTGACAGAAACAATTTGAGTAATAGCACAGCTTTCTCTGAGGACCTTTTTTTCTTCTTTTAAAACAAAAGCCTCTTTTGTTACACAGGAAATTTACTAGGAAAGAATAAAAGTCAAACTCCCCTTGCTTTGAGTGCTTGAGGATGAATGTAAATCAATGTTTTAGAATAAACAAATAACAGTTGGAGCCTTACAATCGTGTATTAGGATGTATATTTTGAACCACCTGCAGTAATTCTCCTTTCGTGTAGCCACCAGAGAAATTAATATATAATTTGCTGATTTAGAAAAAGTCTATTTTAGCAGATTATTATTCTAGTGGCATAAAACCATTTGAAAGGGGGAGGAGGAGTTACTACAAACTCGCAAATCTTCATCTCCTCAATTATTCATTTCTTCTTCCATTCATTTAATATGTATTCTATGACTTCTTGGTGTAAGACCCTGTACTAGAGCCTTAGAGATGTTTTATTTTAAAAAAAAAAAGTCCAGGGACGCCTGGGTGGCTCAGGGGTTAAAGTCTCTGCCTTTGGCTCAGGTCATGATCTCAGGGTCCTGTGATGGAGCCCTGCATCAGGCTCTCTGCTCAGCAGGGAGCCTGCTTCCTCCTCTCTCTCTGCTTGCCTTTCTGCCTGCTGGTGATCTAGCTCTCTCTGTCAAATAAATAAATAAAAATCGTAAAAAAAAAGTCCATGCCCTCAAGGATCTTTTATTTAAGTATGGAGTGAAGCCAACAATAAACAAGTAAATGGTGATAACTGATACAGAGAAAAAAAAAAAAGCAGGGTAAAGAGGATCCAGAGGCATAATAAAAGTGTTCTACACAGAACAGTCATGGATGACCCAAGATAAGGTGATATTTGAGCAGAAATCCAAAAGAAATTAAGGGTGGCAGGCAAAAACCTGGAGGAAAGGCGTTGCAGGCAGCGGGAATTACAAGTACAAAAAACTGAAATGAGAAATTGTTTGACAACCTAGAGAAAAATCAGGGAGGCTAGAGTGGCTAGCAGAGTAAGCAAAAGGTACAGTAGTAGAAAATAATTATAAAGTGAAAGCAATGAACAAGGTCATTTGGGAAACTTAGGCTATTGTAAGCCCTACGCTTTTTCTTTGGGTAAGTGGGAAACCAGTGGAAAATGTTAAGAATGCACGTAACACAATTTAATTTAGTTATATAGGATCACTCTAGCAACATGAAGAAAACAGACTATAGGTGAGCAAGAACAGAACAGAGGGAGAACAGTTGGGAGGCTCAATAATCCAGCCAAAAAGGTGAGTTAGAAATGTGGTAGTGTTTCCAAACATGTAAATGATGAAAATTGGTCAGATTTGGATGTCATATAAAAATTAAACAAAAGAATTTGTGAATGAAATTTCTCAGAAGAGGAATATGGACAAGGATGACTTTAAGACTTTTGTCATAAGTAACAGCAGAAAGTAGGCAGTAGGATTTACTAGTCTGGAGCTCTATAGCAGGAAAAAGACTCTTCTTTTCCAAAGAATTATGTTATAAACTATGTAAATATATAAATCATGTATTACGAAAAGTTATAACAAACTTTTTTTAGGGATTTATTTATTTTAAAGAGGGAGAGAACGTGTAGGGGGTTAGGGGCATGGGGGAAGGGAGACAGAATCTCAAGCAGACTGATCATGGAGCCTGACGCGGGGCTAGATCCCGTTACCCCTGAGTTCAAGACCTGAACTGAAACCAAGAGTCTGGCACTTAACTTGACTGCACCACCCAGGAGCCCCAACAAACATTTTAAATCTAGAGAACCACATGTGTGCACATTGTATTATTTATTCAACAGACACTGCTTTTACTCAGGACTCCTGCAGAAACTATGCTACCTACAAAGATTATATAGTCTACAAACTGAAAATCACTATACTATCTTATTTTACTATTTTATGTGGTTGGACCTAAAGTAATGTTATGATGTGAATACAATAATAAGATGCATACCTCATGCAGAATATTTGTTTATCAAAGAACATAGGTATAACAGGAGATAGTCTTTGTCACTGTCATAGTTCACTATAAAAAGAATAGTAATTAACTGAAGCAGATAAATAGTGTGCCTGATTTAAATAACATATTCTCAATATTTCATTGTAAATGAAAGTACAGAGCCAGAAAGTAGTCAATTAAGTTAAACTCAACGAACATTCCTTGACTCAATACTATGCTTAAAGATAAAACAATAAACAAGCCTCAAGTCCTCAGAAGATAATCAGAATGAAATATTTTTATTTCCTTACAAAAGATGGCATATTTCTGTGTTTTGCTTGCTTTTCCTGTTTAAGGTATAACAGAAAAAGATGTAACAAAGAAAGTTGCTGTTTAAAACAAGACACTAATAGGAGTGTCTGTGTGGCTCAGGCAGTTGAGCATCTGCCTTCAGCTTAGGTCATGATACCGGGGTCCTGGGATCCTGGGATCAAGTCCTACATCGGGCTCCCTGCTCAGCAGGGAGTCTGCTTCTCCTTCTCCCTCTGCCACTCCCCAGCTCGTGTTCACTCTCTCTCTGTCTCGCAAGTAAATAAATTTAAAAATTTAAAAAAACGAGATGCTAATATAATTGCAGATATTTTTTTAAAAGCAGAAAGAAAAAAATATAAGGTAGATAAAACCAATGAAAAAAAAGAAAAAGCAATCAGAAAATAATTTGAAAAGCATAGTTAAAATTTAGTTAAATTGATTAGCTTACATTCCTGATAACTGGAAGCAAATCAGACCTCCAAATTTCAATATTTGGCTTTTGCTATGTTCATTATTATAAGAACCTTGTATGATCTTGTAAAAAGAGAAAACTTAATGCATCATAAACAAGAGTTAATGTTGAAAACCTGTAAAAAGAGAGTGCAGCAGTATCTCTATTAAGAAGTAAATAGCATTTTAAAAGGAAAGTATACACATATTTGAGATATTTTAATATCCTGATGTTAAAAAGAAAAACTAAGAGTTCCATTAAGGCTAAGTTATTCAATCATTAGATACTTGTTGAATATACCATAATTGCCAGGCACTATTGTTCTTGCTGAGATCACCGAGGTGATCATGAAATTATATCATTCTTTTCACCAGGTCTATAGTCCAGTATGGGAGAATATTGTCAATCAAATAATAACACTAATAAATGTACAATCATAAACTGGGATAAGGTTGCTAAAGAAAAGGCAAAAAGTTCTATAAAAGTCTGTAAGATAGTAATTACAAAATAAGATGATACAGCTTGTAGCTAAAACCTAATGGAGAGTTTTCTTGTATAACTGATTATCATGAGAAGAGTATCTTATTCAGAGTGAATCTTAGAGTTTTAATGTTAAAATACCTGAAGAATTCTAAATAATGCTTAATCAGCTAATCTAGATATATAGTATCAGTGAATAATCAGTGCTTTCTGAAGGTCACAGTATCAGGTAGAAAAGAATTCAACTACCAAAAACTCAAGCTCTAAAATCAAGAGCATTTGTTTCCTCTTCCTTTAAAGTAGGGATTAAAAGCATGGCTCCAGAGGGTGGCTCAGTCCGCTAAGCAGATGGCTCTTGATTTTGGCTCAGGTCTCATAATCTCTGGGTAGTGAGATCAAGCTGCAAGGTCGGCTCCACTCTCCCCACACAGTCTGCTTGGGATTCTCTCTCCCTCTAATAAAGGATAGTCAGAAGAAAGTAGGCAAGGACAAGGGACCCTGTACTAAGAGGAAACCAACTTTAAAAAGATTCTACACCACTCTGAAAGGAGCCCTCTACCATTCCCCAAATGAACAACTACCTATAGGTAGATGAGTGCATGACAAAATAGCTGATTGGGTATCAGGCCCATGGAGAGTTAATCGGATTAAAATGGCCTACCAACAAGTCAATAAAAACCCCTCGACTTAGAAACTCTGGTAGCAACTCTCCCAGGTCCCTTCCCTCTTCCGGACCTTTGTATTATTGCTCAATAAACTTTGCCCACCACACTGTCTGGTCTATCTCTCCAATGTTGGAAGTAGCGTGACCAAGAACCACAGGCACTGAAGGAAAAGAAATCCTACAGCACCTCTCCCTCTCCCCCTCCCCTGCTCCTCAAGCTCTCTTTCTCTAAAATACATAAATAAATCTTTAAAAATAAATAAACGGATACATAGGCAGACAAACAAACAAATTACTAGCATGCACTCTGGAGTCAGGTTTTCCAGACTCATCCTTACACTTACTAGTTTTATGACTCATTACTTAATGTTACTCACTGTTTCTGTGCTTCAGTTTCCATGTCTGTAAAAATGTGAACAGTATTTTTACCAAATCTCATAGAGTGATACAGTATAAGCTACCAGTGTAACAGAAAATCAAAGTAGAAGTTTAAATCAGTAAAGGCTGGAATATCCAAAGAGAGTTTTACAAGGGAAAGAAGACTTAAATTAGACATGTATTAATAAGTAAGAAGGGTAAGTGAAGAGGAAGGTATCAGACACCTGTAAGGGAGGGTAACAAGATGGGCCAAATTCCAGAACTGGAAGTGAACATGACATGTTTCAAGAATAATGAGAGGATAGGAGTGTCACAAAAGTATGAATATCAGCAGCATCATTTATTTGGAGTATGAAAAGTTCACTGAGATTATTTCAGATACCACATCTAACTAAACCTTAAGGAAATACCCTTTTCCAGCTACTTATCTGTGGGAGGCCTACTGTACTTACAAAGCAAAATACTGTAATAGATTAAATGCAGAAATAGATCTAAGAGCCCAGTAGTCTTCTATTAAACCAGACAATGAAGACACTTGCAAAGATATAAGAACATGCCCCTGTCTTTGCTATTTTTTTTAATTTAGGGAAAAATAGTTATTTTTCAGAAAATTATTTTATTTAACATATTATAGCTTTATTGCTATTATATTTTTCAAATACCCGTTTCAATTGCTAATAAAGTAAATAATAATTGATATAATGCAGAAAAACAAAAGCTCTTCCAGGTCCTTAATAATTTTTAAGAATTCCCCAAGCTGTTAGGTTTGGGCAACAGACAGCTTTCTTTTTTGTTTTGTTTTGTTTTGTTTTGTTTTGTTTTGTTTTGTTGGTTTTTTGTTTTGGTTTGGTTTGGTTTTTTTTTAACAGACAGCTTTCAACTGAATCCCTCTTCAGGCCTTGGCCTCAACTCTCAGCCTTTGCTGCTTTGCCAAAGTGGATCATAACCCATCTTAGGGCAGCCTGCGTCAATCGGTCAATGTGAAAGTACAGAGACTGCTTCCACTGGCATCAATTTCAGACAAATAGGAAGGAACCATCTCAGTCTGAAAGGTCACTAGAGGGTCAGTTGAGGTTTTGTTGCAGTGCATCACAGTGCAACTTATCCTCTTACCCCATCCTGCTTCCTTCATTCTGCACCCCTTGTATTATATGAAAGGAGGTTTCTGTGACTGTCTTGCATAACTGACCACCCTGACCTGCATGCACCAGGCAGGCTAAAGAATGTTGTTTGTGGGACTCATGCTGCATAAGTGACCTTGGGAGCCTGATTAGTTGACACTGGCTGGCCTCCAGGTAAGAACTGGCCCTTCTGGTCTAGACACAAGAGCTGTAAATCTTGCCTTCCAGCCCTTCCGGCTCCAGGCTGGGCTGGACCCCAGAATGGAATCTGGGAAGGGAGGCAAGCACACCTAGCCCAGGCTCCTTGAAGATGTAAAGACATGGTAACATAATGCAGCTCACTCCAAACTGCATGTAGGGCAACAAATGTTTAACTTCAGACCCCAACACTTGCCCTATAAAGATGGCCCTTATGGGGATGGTCAGTTGGAAGTCTCGCCTGAAGGAAGGACACTCCATCCAGACCTCTCAATAGGGACTCCAGCTGGGCTGTCTCCACTGGGCTTCCCCAGGTAATGAGGCTGGATGTTGTACATAGCTGATTTGATGTCGCTTTGTCTCTTGCTCCTTTACTGCTTACCATGGCCCTCATCTATGTGCAGATTTCCCTTTTCTTCTGTTTCAATTACATTTTTACAATATTAATAAAGCGGTTTTTTTCCCTTTGAAACTGAGAGTATCGCTGCCATGAATTTTCTCTTCAGAACACTCCTCACAGGTGTAATCCACAAGAGGGCCACTGGTAACTGGAATAATTAGAACGCTACAAACACAATCAGTCAAAGGGATGGGTTCCTTGTGAAAGCCAGGTAAGACTGTCTCAACATCAGTTCGAACTGAAAGACCACATTTTCCAGGTATAGGGCCTTCTGGTAGGAAGAGTCTCAAGGACCTCCTTGCATTTAGTATTTTAACTTCACATCTTTCAGTTTAAAGCTCTAAATAACCAATGGAGTGATTTTACTACTATACTAGAAAACCCTGGCTCACAACCTTGGCTGCTGGGCTGGC
This sequence comes from Ailurus styani, assembly GCA_002007465.1. NCBI lineage: Eukaryota > Metazoa > Chordata > Mammalia > Carnivora > Ailuridae > Ailurus > Ailurus styani. The sequence continues at coordinate 369,013 of LNAC01000881.1, forward strand.
TTCTGGGAGCACCATTCCTGCTCAAGGTTACTGACTACCATAGCTGAATATTTCTGCTAACAACGCTGATTTGAAGTGGTGCTTTGAGATCTTGAAAGTGGCCTTCACTGTAATGGTCTTCCTCTCACATTCACAAACATCAGGAACTTCACTTGGCTGCTAATTGTTTTTTTAACAAATACCCCAAATTTAATTTAAACTCCATTTTAATTTTCACAACTACTCTGTGAAATAGGCACTAAAAGCATAGGGTTTTAGCTCAGAGATGTCAAAATACAAAAGAGTAAGTATTCCCTAAATCTAGATATTTTATTCCAAGTTCTATTTTCTTTCCACTTCATCTCATTTTCTGGGCCAAGCATTACATCTCTAGCATTTTACAACATTATATCAATAAACAATCTGTTATGTGTTTACTTTTGATTTTAGACTTGGAGCTACAATAAATATCAGTTATAGCTCCTGATGATGAATGCAAAAGTAGGACTTATTATTGAGGGTATTTACAATAAATCTTACACAAAAAAGTAATAACCTCCAAATTCACTTGTTTTATCCATGTGTATTTTTACACATTGGATTGAATTTAACAAAGTGCACACACACATATCATCAGAAATGACTACTTTCCTGACAATATGAGCAAAGTAAATTCCCCTACTCAATATATCTGCTCAAAGACACGAATCTAGGGCGCACATCCTCAAGGATAGGAACCAGAATGATGTCACTCTTCCAGCATAATGATAAAGGCAATAAGAAATTTACAGATTTTTTTCTAAGTCTCTTACAGGCTGTTGTAATTCTTTCTTAAAACCAACTATTTCAAATTGAATCCAAGAACTGAGATAAACACTGGCTGAGATTAACCCATATTCTACCAGTGAAAACAGAATTGTTAGTTCAATTTGGTCACAAGTGTTTTAACTCATTTTATATTTTCTTATATGACACACGTGGAATCCTAAATTTGTAATCTGGAATATTACTCCACGTATCAGTTATCCAAAGGACTGATCTTTAACCAAATCCACACTACTAAAATACATAATTTTACTCTTGGCTCTTTGGCCCTCTAACTCGGTAACTCCTAACTGTCAGTTAAATTAACCAAGCCAATAGACAAAATAATCATTTAGTGAAAGTTCTCTGGTTGGAGCCAAAATCTCTTAGAAGGAAATAAAATACATAATTTTCAACTTAAAAAAATTCCAGAACCTAGTATCCAAGAATATATTAATTATCACTCTACTCAGTGTGCAGATTATGTGTGATTTATGCCATTTGTCAGTGGATATTATGTGTTTTTTAAAGATTTTTTTCCCTAAAAAAGACTATACACAGGACAGAGAAAATATTAAGGGTTCTGAATACTGAAATATTTTACAGGTTTTATGTCTCATTTTTTTTAAATGCCATAAATATTTTTTAAAAGCTTTAAATATCTGACTTTAAATTCTGACTAGAATCGCGTGTAGCATCAGAGAACTAGATACAAACTTGCGGAAGACAGAATTTAGTTCAATTAGGAAAAGGGAATTTTAAGGACAACAGCCATTTAATAAAATGTAAATACTCTCTGGAAAATAATATAGAGGTTCCTCAAGAAGTTAAAAATAGAACTAACTTATGATCTGGCAATTGCATTACCATGTATTTACCCAAAGGATACAGAAATACTGATTTGAAAGTGATACATGCACCCCGATGTTTATAGCAGCATTATCAACAACAGCCAAATTATGGAAAGAGCCCAAATGTCCACTGACTGATGAATGGATAAAGAATATATGGTGTATATACATCAATGGAATATTACTCGGCCACAAAAAAGGATGAGAACTTGCCAATTGCAACAATGTGGGTGGAGCTAAGAGTGTATTATGCTAAGTGAAATAAATCAGTCAAAGAAAAGACAAATACCATAATGACTTCACTCATACATGGAATTTAAGAAACAAAACAGATGAATATAGGGGAAAAAAAGAGAGAGAGAAAGGCAAACCATTAAGCCAAGTCTTAACTATAGAGAACAAACAAAAGGGAGTGGAGCTGGAGGGAGGTGGGTGGGGGGATGGTTTAAATAAGTGATGGGTATTAAGGAGGGCACTTGTGATGAGCACTGGATGTATGTAAGTGATGAATCACTAAATCCTACACACTGAAACTAATATTATACTCTATGCTAACTAACTGGAATTAAAAAAAAAACTTGGAGGAAAAAAATCAATTAATCAACCAATCAATAAAAGTGCAGAGAGCTCTTAGAATCTTCTTGAGTTGTAAACATGAAATAGTATTTCTCACATGAAAAGTGACCATGTAAACCATGATACATAATAAACTCTCAATAAGTATAAAGTTCCCAATTTCTCTATCCCTGAATATGAACTAATTTATGAAATAAATACCTACTTTGATAAGGTTAAAAAAAAAGAGAAGGGTAAGTTATAAAATGTTTATGAAAATTATAGGTAAAATAGTCATAAAAAGCATTATTTAAGGCATCAGGAAAAAAAATATGAACATACCCTAAGAATAAATATTTGAAAATAATAATGATCTGCAAGTTTACATATAATCATTATGTCTCCCTTATTTTCAGACATGGTTGTTTGTATTTCTCATTTCTAACCCACCCATCATTAATTACCTCATCTGGTGTCTTTAAGTTCATTCCCTGAACTGGTTTAGAAAATGATTTAGAAAGAGTATGTCACTTTCCCTTTCTATCAATTAAGAAGCCTTGGAGACAGTTAATTTTTCTTTCTTAATCATGGCACATCATTTTGATTAAAGGAGAATCATGCAATCAACTCAAATATATTGCATCCCTTGTTCCTTCATGTCCACCACATTTATTAAAATAAAAATGCATTCTGAAGAAGGTAGCAGATTCCAGAATGAGCACACAGAAAAAAGCAGAACAAAACAACACTGTCAATTTCAATGCAGTAAGAGTATAAATCCCTACATTCTCAAGGACCACTTGCCAAGGACCACTTGCTACAAGTAAGATTTTCTGTTTCTATAAACTACTCCTATTATCTTGTGTCACTTTTCACACTACCCTTTGTGCACAAAGTTATATGGACATTATACAAGTTGACAGTTTGGATAGTGATTATGAAGAAATTGGCTTGCTTAGGAAATGGATTGTTCATAAATTAGGCAGTGTGACTTCAATAGCTAATAAATTATGGTACTTTATAACTGAGTATAATTATATACTTTATAATGTGAGAAAGGTAAACAAATTGCTAAATAAAGAAAAATAGCTAAAATTAGCATAACTCAGTGCTTTGCTTTCTCCTGGGAATATCTTTATTGTTATTCTCCATAAAAGGTTTAAATGGTAAGTTAGTAATTATTCAGTAATTATTCACTAATGGAAATAGTTTAATTATACAATTTCACAATTTTAAGAAACAAGCAAAGGTAAAACTTCCTACATAACTGAATGTATAAAATAGAAGAAGTGATGAAATGCTGAGAATAATTTAATTTAGTAGCAGTCTCTCAACAAAATTGGAATATAAAACGTTTACTTCAAATATCAACAAAAAAGTAATATTCTATTTTGCATTTACACAATAAAAAAATTGTCATTTTTTCAAATAAGGTATTTATCACTATAACCTACAACCACTTACTGAATTCTATTAATTCACTTAAAATTGGTGAATAGCAATACTAAAAAGCATATTTTCATTGCACTATCCTGCTTAAAACTTCCTACAAAATTCTATTATATAATGCATAACTCTCTCTGACCTAGCTCTGCCTTATGTCTCTCCCCGTATCAGATTCCACCTTCATTTCAAAACTCCTGGCCTCACATATATGCTTTATGCATTGATGGAATTGCTCATGAATTGCTCTAAGTCTAAACTGTTCTCTTGAACTCACTTAATGGATGTGTTAAGTACCATTATCCAAAACTTAGAAACAAGGCCAAAAAGATGACCACATACTGAACCATTTTTAAAATGTTCTCCCAAGAATTATAGAATTATGTACAACATTATACATTATTTGAATTTGCTATTTACTATTACTATTAATTAAGGGATGCAACTAAGTGAAGTTACATGGTAACTTGTAGATTTGCATCCAATAAAGACAAAACTGCTCTTGTCTGGTAATGGATTATTGCCCTGTAAAACATTAACTGATCTTATATTCAATGTTTGCAATATTATTCTAACATTTTTATTAAATTTCCATAAATACCCAGTTTTTAATGCTTTTTAAACCAATCTACCAGTTTCTCTTATTAACTAGTTGAGTAAATCTTTGATTCTTGCCCAATCTATATTTGTATAAACTTTTTTAAACTTTTAAACTTTTCTAAATGTTTTAAACTTTTGGAAAATTATACCTTTAGACAACCCACTGAGATATCCAAGTGGACTCACATGCCAGAATCGATTAAACTGCATTGCTAGAGAAGTCACTTCACTGTCTGAGGCCAAGCATGTCCCATCTTGGATACCAAAGTGACTCCCAAGTGACAACAGTATTTTACCTTTGCTGACTTTCATTGTTTCTGTTTTTGTCTTTCCCCTGATTTTATTCTGAATTTTTGTTTGTTTGTTTGTTTGTCTGTTTGGTTGGTTGGTTGGTTGGTTGGTTGGTTTGGTTTGGTTTTGGTTGTTTTGGCTCTTTTTGTTTGTTTTTGCTTCTAACAAGTTCTGTTATTTTAACTTTCTTATCTAACTCCTATTGAGTCTGCCTGGTAAACCACTAAGCCAGTACAACTATTTGGTTGAGAAAGCACCTTATGTTAAGTCATGGCTTCAGCTGTGCTCCTTTCCACAGCCAAGTGAGGAACCAGTCAACAGTGGACCTAAGCCAGTTTCAACCACATGGTCTAGGAAGCACCTCTGTATACGTGAGTATAGTTTTACATGATCAATACCTTATTTGTGAGGTATCTAACTTAATAGTCTGATCATTTACTATCTCCACTGGGTTGATGATGTCGATCTAGTCTCCGCTGGGTAAAAGACAACAGAAAATCTGATTTATTAGGGGTTTTTGTCATTGTTGTCTGTCAAGTTGGGAGCTCAAATTAACTAAAATTGTGTGCCCACTGAAAAGGAGAGCAACTCTGAGATCTGGATATGGGTAAATTAGAAGTCAAGTTCTCAAAAAATATAGTTTCAGAGTCTCAAGGAAAAAAATGCACTCTTAAATATAGTTACTTTCTGGAAGGACAGGGACCTTAACAAATTGTGGAGAACTCAGAAGAAAGGAATTCACCGAGTTTATAGTTACTACAAGTGAAATCTAATGGACAGGCAGGTTTGGATTCCTAGCCTCAGGATAGAAAGCAAGTAATAAAGCTTTAAAAGATCTAGTCCTACACTTCTTAATGACATTTCTAGATAGCAGTTACTCTGTACCCTAAGTTCAAGGAGGCACACACAATTAACTAACATCTCCTACTGCACAAATGTAAATAATAAGTCCATAATTAAAAACTGGATCAGCCTTTTTGCTGAGATCAATAAACTTAATATGATAATTATATAATAAATATGGTACAGTAATATGTTTATAATATGACAGCATACAATATTAAGGCTACAGTACTCTTTGGAAAATACTTGAGATCTAAGAGAACAATGTTAAGAAAAAAATATCCAAATATTAGGAATAAGGTCAAGAGGATGATTGCATGTCTTGTCAATGGCATATTGGAAGATTAAGTAATTCTCAAGGGGACTGTCCTGTTCTTGATTTTGTTAGTTGCTGTTAATCAAGGGCACTTGTGAAGTTACATGTTAATAAGCAGATTTGTGCCCAATAGAGATAGAAATGTCTTTATAAAAAAAATCTCAAATATGAATTTATTGCACTGCAAGACATTAATCAGGTTTATAATCACACAGTCTTATTCTAATATTTCTTTATTAAACTTCCTATAAATAACCTGTTCCTCAGATACTGTTTGAACAGCTCTAATTTTCACTGGTTCCCTAAAAAATTAAATTGAGTAAATCTTTGACATGTGTATAAAAGTCATATTTTTAACTTTTAAAAATTATAGTTTTATAGCAACTATTTTTTAAGACACTACCTATTCTATGAAACCTTTTGTGAACACTCAAGAATTTCTCTGCTCATTTGGGCCACTATTCTACCCTAATTATTTATTTATTGTCTATTTTGTTTTGCTATACCTAAGAGCCCTAGTGATCTAAACCCTGTTGACATTTTTGCTGAATCTCCACGGCTTAACAAAATCAATTACATAAACATCAATTAATAAATGATAATTAAATACATGAATAAGGTAATATATGAATAAATTTAAAGCTGAATGTTTCTTATTTCTTCATTGCAAAATAATTTGGATTCATCTTACTTGAATCTCTGTGCTACCTCACCAATAATTAAAAGCCAACTATATCCCCTCAGTTCTATTTTTCAGAGTTGTTATTGGATTGCTCACTATTTGATACATGGCTTAGATCTGTGATAGATTCCAGAACCAATAATTTCTTTCCTATTCTAGTTAGGTGTCCTTGCAAATAAGGAACCTATATTTTTTAAATGTAAGAACTCCAACACCCTCACAGAAGTTCTAGATTTCTTTAAAAGCAACACTTCCTTTTTTTTAATATCATATAATTCAGCCTCCATAAGTAAAGAAGACCTCCTCTCCCTGCTCACCAGGACATCCACATCCCTTTCAAACACTACCTAACACTTGTGGGATGCACAGCTGGCACTGAGCTCAACTGAGAATTCATATTGCTCAGCTAGTAAGTCCATTTAACAGAATTATCTTCTAAATTTTTCTTCAATTTGGGCTGCTGTATTCTAAGCAACTTGATTGTGATTTTATTATGCAATTCTGTTTTGTTTTTTTTTAAAGTAGTTTTAAAAAAGTATTTTTTAATGAAGATTTTGTCTATTACTTTACTGAAATAGACTTGCTTATTGAACCAGAATAATTTGTTCTTTTATCTTGAAAGAATTATGATTTTTACATAAATACAGGAACTTTTAGAAAACCCACAGTGTCAAAATGGGGAAAATCACTTTATTTTACGTTGTTCTTTTATAAGAATAAAAATCAATTTCTGTAAAAACCATTTGTATGGGTCAAGTCTTCTGATTTCCATAAAATTACCTAATGGTCTACTTACAACGACTAGGAAAGAATCATGAAAAGCTGGAGATTTTAGCACTTTTATGTTCAACCCCACTGCACTGAATCAAAACACAGAAAACAAAACTATATACTGAACAAGAGAGGTTTATCTTTGAACTTCTTTACTTAACAGACCTTACAGGCTTCCAACTGTGTAACAGTAAGTTCCCTTCAAGAAATCATAGTATCACTTCATAAAAGTTAATGGTGTCCCAACTCCCTTTTGTTATGCAGGACTTCCTAGAGAGATGAATGCTATTGGGGAAAAGCATGCATTAATAGCTCCTTTCTCTTTTTCTAAATGTAAACCCAGCATCTCTGCTTCAGTTCTTTTTGTCTCAGCTATAGCAACTTCCAGCGGACTGCTGGGTCAAGTTAAATCTTTAAGATCAGTGTACTCGCATACCTACTTGGTTCAGTGATAGTTTCTATATACTGTTATTATTATTAAAAAATAAAAGAAAGAGAATCACTGTGATTCATGAACCATAGCTAGGTGGCTGATCTTCTTTTCATTGAAAATCACTATTTATATTAATGTATCTGCATTTCTTTGGAACATAAATCTATTGAAGGGAACAGCATGCTGAGATATACTGTCTCACCACAACTAGTTCCTAATACATGATATGAATTATCTGACAGCTGCTTGCCTCCCATTCAAATCCATGTAGTCTAAATATTCAAGCTAAAAACCCTACTGGTGGGTGTATTCTTCCAAAAGAATGAAAAAGAAGTAAGAAAGACAAGAGCAAAAACTTCAGTGCGTTACAAAGTTTTCTCACAAGAGTTTAGAAATCTTAAATTATGAACAGACAAGTACTATTACTAAATATACTAAAGTTCAAAATTTGTTTTAAAGTAAATAAGATACTCTATAAATATTTTTTCAACATAATTTTTTGTCTTTGATGTCAATGCCTATTACCATTTTGGATAACATTATCTTGCAATTTATCAGAAGATACTTTTAAAATTGTAATTTATCAAATTATAATGTGATTAATTATATGAGTCCACATAGATGTCCACAATAGTTAAACTTGTTTTTTATTTAAGAAAACAAAGGATGAAAATTAAATTTCTTTGTAAATAGCCAGGACAGAGTCTTAAGGGCAGACGCTTTTTTCTTAATTTCATAATTAAGAAATAACTAGGTCAAGTAACCTTTCTAATTAAAGTGTAACATAAATGTAGTAAGATATGCAAATCTTAAATGTACCTCTCATTAAAATGAAAAGTTAAAATCATGTATGACATAAAAGAATTCCCATTTTGTAACTTTGGTTTTTTTGATCATGTTTGTACGTTAGGAGAAATAGTTTGCCTTTGATTTTTAAGCAATGTATTTTATTCCAGACAAGGTTCACAAAGAGAAAAATATACATATTCTTGTAAGATATTAAAGATTAGAAGGCACTAAAGGTGTTTGGGGAAAAAAAAGAAGTATGAAAATATCATAAAGTTGTTTGTTTATTAATTTACTACATTTTTAAGAATTATTACTTTTTTTATATTTTTAGTAACTAAAGATATTTTATAGGTTTTCTTTTCTTCTAAAGTGTTCAGTACTCCCCACTCCCCCTGGCAAACACATACTCTGACATCACAAATTTCTCTCTTGGACCAGAACTAGCCTGAGGCACAATCTATGGGAAGCTCTGAAGGAGACAAAGCAGAAACAGCAGGTGCAGAGGCCAGAGAGCAGGACAGAGGTGGCCAATGTGTGATTCTCTGGCAGTTGCCAAGTTTCTTGGAGGATCAAATACATGCTTCTTGCATAATTTTAGTCCACAATTTTTGCCACTCTCTGTCTTCTGCTCAACTTAAGCTGCTATCATATGGAAAACAGGATACTATATATAAAAAAAAAACAGAAGAATCCACTGAAAAGCTGCTAGAACTGATAAATAAAATCAGTAAAGTTACAAGATACAAAATCAATGACAGAAATCTGTTGCATTTCTATACACCAATAATGAAGCAGAAGAAACTAAGAAAACAATACCATTTACAATTGCACCAAAAATCACTGGACACCTAAGAATAAACGCAATGAAAGAGGTGAAAGACCTGTACTCTGAAAACTACAAAACACTGATAAAAGAAGTTGGAGATGACACGAAGAAATGTAAAAGACATTCCATGATCATGGATTAGAAGAACAAACACTATTAAAATATCTACCCAAAGCAATCTGTACATTTAAAGCAATCCCTATCAAAATACCAATAGCATTTTTCACAGAACTAACTAGCACAAATAATTCTAAAATTTGTATGGAACCACAGAAGACCTCAAATAGCCAAAGCAAGCTTGAAAAAGAAAAGCAAAGTTAGAGGTATCAAAATTCCAGACTTCAAGTTATATTACAGAGCTATAGTAATCAAAACAGCATGGTCCTGGCACAAAAAAATAGGCACATAATTCAATGGAACAGAAAACCCAGATATAAACCCACAATTATATGGTCAATTAGTCTTTGATAAAACAGGAAAGACTAGCCAATGAGAAAAGGAGTCTTTCAACAAATGGTGTTGAGAGAACTGAACAGAAACAGGCAAAGGAATGAAACTAGACTACTTCTTACATCATACATAAAAATAAATTCAAAATGGATGAAAGACCTAAATGTGAGACATTAAACCATCAAAATCCTAGAAAAGAACATAGGCAGTAACCTCCTTGATATCAAAAGTTGGAGTAACGAAAAAAAAAAACAAAAACAAACAAACAAAAAAAGTTGGAGCAACGTTTTTCTAGACAACGTTTGTCTCCTGGGGCAAGGGGAAACAAAAGCAAAACTAAACTATTGGGGCCACATCAAAATAAAAAGCTTCTGCACAGCAAAATGAATAATCAAGAAAACTAAAAGGCAACCAATGGAATGGGAGAAGATATTTGCAAATGATATATCCAATAAAGGGTTATTATCCAAAATATATAAAGAATTTAAAAAACTCAATACCCAAAAAACAAATAATCCAATTAAAAAATGTGCAGTAGACATGAACAGACATTTCTCCAAAGAAGTCATACAGATGGCCAACAAACACATGAAAAGATGCTCATTATCACTTAACTATCAGGGAAATGTAAATCAAAACTTCAATGAGATATCACTTCACACCTATCAGAATGGCTAAAATCAACACAAAAAACAAGAGGTGTTGACAGGATGTGGAGAAAAAGAAACCCTTGTGCGCTGTTGGTGGGAATGCAAATTGGTACAGCCACTCTGGAAAACAGTATGGAGGTTCCTCAAAAAGTTAAAATAGAAATACCCTATGTTCCAGGATCCAACATGCACTACTGGGTAGTTACCCAAAAAAATACAAAAACACTAAGTCAAAGGAATACATGCACCCCAATGTTTATAGCAAGACTACTTAATAGCCAAGATATGGAAGCAGCCCAAGTGTCCATCAATCGATGGATGGTAAAAGAAGATACACACACACACACACACACACACACACACACACACACACACACACATATGTATGTATGTATGTAGGTATGTGTATAATGGAATATTATTCACCCATAAGAAAGAATGAAATCTTGCCATTTGCAACAACATGGATAAAGAGCTATGGAGTATAATGCTAAGTGAAATAAGTCAGTCAGAGACAGGCAAATACCACATGATTTCACTCATATGTGGAATTTAAGAAACAAAATAAATAAGCAAAGAGAAAAAAAGAGAGAAGGAGAGAAATCAAGGAATAGACCCTTAATTATAGTGAACAAACTGATGGTTACGAGGGAAGGGGGTAGGAAAATGGGTTAATGAGGTGACAGGGACTAAGAACTGCACTTGTCATGATAAGCAATGGATATATGGAATTGTTGAATCACTATATTGTACACCTGAAACTAATATAACATAGTGTGTCAATTAACTGGAATTAAAAACTTTTTAAAAATATGAAAAGTTAAAAAGTATAGTGCTTTGTAATACCCATGAAGGTAGAATTTATTATTGCAGTGTATTACACAGACTCTAAGGAGGAGGTCCTGTTTTAAGTGATGTAACTGCTGCTTCTCCAATGTGACTTCAGAAACAGTATTATAAATGGTAGAAAACAATGGAAGAGGAGCCATTAACTAACAGGGCAAATATCAATTCACTGCATATTTCTCTATATCTGCTCTAAAGTTTCAGTCCTTGGATTTTCTGCAATTCTCCTTATGCAAACAGATCTTTCATAAACCCTCAGTCTATTTCCATCAATCCAATATACTATGTTCTTCAATGTTTACTGATGTTGTCAGATTTCTGATATAATAGATATTTCCAGCCTTTCGTGCAGAATCCACAAATGACTTCACCTATATCTGAAGTTTTCAGACAGGACAGGTGAAAAATAAAGGCAAGAGTGTCATGGACCAAATACAAGTAATAGCTTTGTCTAAAATGTAGATATGAAGAAGCCCATTAAGGAGTCCGTAAGGAGAAAAGAAGGAGAAAAAGAATGAGAGGAGAAGTAACACTGCAAAAGGAGAAGTGGTAAGTATACAAACCAAGTCCCTCAACAGTGTTAGAAACTGAAGAGAAGTTCAGAAAGGTGAAAACATAAAAAAAAAAGAATATGAAAATTGGTAAAGTCACCGATGACTTTATTTTTTAAAAGATTTTATTTATTTATTTGTCAGACAGAGAGAACACAAGCTAGTAGAAAAGATTGCTTTGAAAGAATGTAAGCACACAAATATACCTAAGGTCAGAGAAAATGAAATGACTGATGGGTAAAAATACAAACGTTTTGGGAGTGCGTGTCAAGGACAGGATGGATAATTTGAGGAGAGCATTTAAAGTTTATACTGAGTGCCTGTGTTAAGCAGCTGGTCTGTGATCCATTTTCCCTTTTATAGGGGGAAATGGAGTATGCTTTCTGGAAAGTAAAGTAAGAGAACTGGTGTAATCTCATTGTAAATATACTAATGAAAGACCTCCTAGCAAACAAACAAACTGGCAAACTAATTGATTTTCACTAGCAGGAGAGCTTATCTATGGACTGCTTTTAACAGAATGTGCAACAGAATGTGTCTAATTATCTAGTATTGCTTATGAAAAATAAAACTGTAATACAAAAATGTATGGGATATGGCCTCATGGAAAATGTTCATGTACGCTACATAACTGAGTATGAAATGGAGATGCTTCATGTGGCCAAATGGTAAAAACTTCTGGTTATTAATTTCTGGGGATGTAATACATAACATGGTGACTACAGTCAAAAAGAAAAAAGAAAAGGAGATGGTTTGTACTGAGATAGCTCCTTCTGTGTAAATGACGTGATTGTACACATCCTCCAGTTCTAACCTCATCCAACAATCTGAGCCAGGGTCCATCATATCAAGAAAGAGAGGACATGAGCAGCTGGGAAGATATTCCATATCTCTACTTGCTTCACTTGTGCCTCTTGATGTCTAATTAAAGCTCTGATTCATGTCAATCTCTCTTGACAAAAAACTTTTTTGTGTTTCTCAGTGGCACACACACAAAGCACTGAGTACTGCTAAAGACAACTAGTTGAATATTAAAATCATAACTTGATAAGGTAATTATAAATGTATATAATAAAAAGCCTAAGAAACAAAACTAAAAAAAATAGATTGTTTCAGGTTGGATATAACAAGCTAAGAACAATAAAAGACCAAAAAAAAAAAAAGATATTTTAGAGCAAGCTTTTAGCAGTAAAGTGAAATGATCACTGTATGAAATTATAAAAGTGATAATAACACCTACTCTAATTTAGGGATGACAAATTTAAAGAAAGACATCATCACATAGCAAACATGCGAAGTATGTATGCACAACTCATTTGAAAATCATACCTTTTTATCCTGACATTGCAAATATGATGGTTTCTGAGATAATTACACAAGTTTGTCTCAGTTTTTAAAATATTTTAAAAATAATATTATTATTTATATTTTTTCTATAAACAGACTATAATGCCTAATATTTAAGCACAAGTCTACAATTGTATATTTCTTAAATTTAGAAGTCAAAATTTGTTTTATTTAATTTTCTAAAATATATAGGTATTTATGTATTGATTTATTTCAAATATTTTATTTATTTATATGACAGAGAGAGAGCACAAGCAGTGGGAGAGGGAGAAGTAGACTGCCCTACTTCTAAGGAAGGAGCTGAGCAAGGAGCCCGACTTGGTGCTTCATCCCAGGACCCTGGGATCATAACCTGAGACAAAAGCAGATGTTTAACCAACTGAGCCACCCAGGAGCCCCTAAAATTAATTGGTATTTAAATATAAATTTCAAAATAACATAACTTTAAGAAAAATAAATTTTTCTTCATTATTTAACTAGAGTAATGTAAAAGCTTCAAATTCCTGTGACTACTTCCTCAGAAAAAGGAGTTATTTTACTCAAGGTCAATTCTGTGTTATACATTGATTGTGCAGCTGCTCAGATGGTCAGAGATTTGTCATGGATTCTGAATCAATAAATATTCTCTTTCATGCTATGAAAACCAGCTGGCCCATGGGGTTATCTAAATAAGGCATAAAATAGTTTTCATCTCACAGAAAATTAAGATAACTTGATCCAATTAAACATAAAATTGTCATTTTTGCATTCTAACCCCAAGAATAAAAGGTACATTAATTTTATTTTCTTATTTTTAGAAGGGATATAAACAATCTTATGGTTACCTAGATAGAGTATGGTTAAACAAAAGAATTTTAAATTGCCTTCCACTACTGTCCTTCTCAATCATTTTCTTGATAAATAGCAATAAACAGAACTATATACTGTTCTTAATAAAGCTTTTAACATATATAGCTCAATATTGCTAACAAAAAGATAGTTTATTGCTGTGTTCTGAATATTTGTGTTCCCCTAAAACTCATACATTGAAATGTCGATGTGATGGTATTAGGACATGGGGACTTTGGGAGGAGCTTAGATCATAAGTGTAGAGCCCTCCTGACTGGGATTACTGCCTGTATAAAAGAGACTCCAGAGGGGCGCCTGGGTGGCTCAATCGGTTAAGCGGCTGCCTTCGGCTCAGGTCGTGATCCCAGGGTCCTAGGATCAAGCCCCGCATCGGGCTCCCTGCTCAGCAGAGAGCCTACTTCTCCTTCTCCCACTGCCTGCCACTCTGCCTACTTGTGGTCACTCTCTATCTCTCTGTCAAATAAATAAATAAAATCTAAAAAAAAAAAAAAAGAGAGAGACTCCAGAGAGCTCCCAACCCCTTCCACCCCCCATGTGGGACACATCAAGAGGGTGCCAGTTATAAACCAGAAAAAAATGCTGGCACCTTTATATTGGACTTCAAAGCCTCCAAAACTGTGAAAAATCAATTTCTGGCATATATAAGCTACCTAGTTTGGGATATTTTGTTATAAGCAGCCCTTACGGCCTAAGACACATTCAGGAAAAAAATCACAAAGGAAAAAATAAAGTGCTAGGCACATCTCATGTGAACTTTATGAAGAGAAGAGGTAATAATTATGATACTGCAACTTTATTTACACAAACTGGTCTTCAAGTCATTTTAGATGAAGTGAGTTAACTCTATGGGTAAGATATTCATAATTCTGTGCACCAAACATATAAATTGTGACAGCTTCTAAATGAAAATGACTCATCCCCAAAACTATGGGGGGGGAATGAATGGAATATTTTATCCAATTCTGTTTTTTTAAAGGCAATTCTGAATCTGCTACTTTATAAGAAATGAAGTGTATCAGAGTAGTTGAAATATGCAGGGGAGTTTTAAAACACCACCTTAGACCAAGAACTTGTATTTTTTAATAGGTTCTCAAAAAAAATTACAAATAATTGACTATTCCTTGTCCTCTCTGTATGGTGTGTCCATAACTATGGTGCTGATATGATCCTGGCAACCATTCTATAAGGCTGACTATGCTAAAATGAATTATGTTTCTATTGGAACAATGTCATAATTGGTATGATCTTAAGTCCCTGGACTTAGGATCAAAAATCAGAGCTGTACCAAACAGTATCATAAAAACATGTGTACATTTGCATAACAAATGAAAATGTCAAAAAATGTGCATAAGCATACCACATACAACAATTCTATTAAAGGCTTTAAATCATATCTACATGAGCCTTTGTCACAATCCGATCAACAATTATACTTTTAATTCACCCATATTTATTATATATCAGGCACTATACTATATGCTATAAGAAAAGTTAACATGTACAAAACTTCTTCCACTTAAATGAATGAGGTCTGATAGGTAAAATGAAACCTATTCATTCAAATAAGTAAGTACTGGGTGTGATGTGATATGTGATACAACTTAGAAGGACGTTGATGGGAAAAGTATCATTAGTAACTAGAAAATCAATAAAGGCATTATGGATTAGGGCTATTAATCTAAAATTAATATACTAGTTATCAAATGTAATTCAATGTTTAATGAGTGATTCTTGTGATTTTCCTTCTGAAAATTTATGAGGATTGAGGAGAATGATTTGTGTGCCTCCATTTCCTTTCAAATATTAATGGCTCCTTTTTCTCATTAAATGTACCTGTAGCTTGCAAGCATACTACCTTTAATTCCATTGACAATGAGTTAAACCAAAAGTGGAGATCATTATTTTAACTCTCAAGAAGACAATAATATTTCTACATACTTGAAAGTCTCATTTAGGATTTCAGAATGAGGAAGAAATATTTATTGAATTAGATCTTCTAATTATCATCTTTCCTTTGCTCTTAATTTTGAGCTCCAAAAACCTTCATGTAACAAATGTAAGTGTGAAAGTATATATACTAAAAGATCAGTAGAGTTCATTTGCCTGGTGGATCGTANGATCATTATTTTAACTCTCAAAAAGACAATAATATTTCTACATACTTGAAAGTCTCATTTAGGATTTCAGAATGAGGAAGAAATATTTATTGAATTAGATCTTCTAATTATCATCTTTCCTTTGCTCTTAATTTTGAGCTCCAAAAACCTTCATGTAACAAATGTAAGTGTGAAAGTATATATACTAAAAGATCAGTAGAGTTCATTTGCCTGGTGGATCGTAAAGGCGGGGTGCTCTGAAACAGATTCTTTTAACGTGAATGTACTTTCTTCACCTCCCGCTGCCTCTAAGAGTCCCTGCTCAACATTAGCAGCTGGACCTCTGCAGTAGAAATTAGCAAAAGCTGTAAGGTTCCATATATATATATAATAATGTCAATTAAGCATGTGAGCTAGACTCCATATAAATTTGGAGCACAGTAATTCACATATCCTGACTATGATTCAGGATCAAACATTCAAATGTTTGATTTGGATTGTGGCCACTGACATCAAATGACCACAATCCAAATCAAACATCCCCCTCACATTCTGAGTTTTAAAACAGAATTATTAAATCTGTTACACTGACAAGATCACATTAATGCCTCCCAACCAGGAACTCTAATATCTTCCAGGCCTGTGTCTTCTTTGTATCTTCAGAGCAGGTTCCCAAGAAATATTTATTTAAACAAACTGAGAACAGAGATCCCTGGCTGGCTCAGTTGGTTAAGCATCTGCCTTTGGCTCAGGTCATGATCCCAAAGTCCTAGGACTGAACTCCACATTGGGCTCCCTGCTCAGCAGGGAGTCTGCTTCTCCTTCTGCCTGCCACTCCCCCTGCTTGTGCTCTCTCTCTCTGACAAATAAATAAATAAAATCTTAAAAAAAAAAACTGTGAATAAATAGATAAATAAATGAATAAAGGATAAGCTAATAAAGGAGAGAACAGTAGGCCCCAAAAGAAAAGTGAATGCACAGTTAAATGCTTGGCTATTTAATATAAGTGTTAGTTTGCCTTAAGATTATCTAACTACTGTTAGCAATATCTTAAATTTTGGATTTCAACCTACCAAGAATTAAAATATGACATGAGAAGCTAATAATCTGCAAGTAACTTTTGTTTTTCCCCTCAAATATAAATCTGGTCTGTTCTTCTACCAAAGAAGTCCTACCTTCTACCAAAGTCCTTTGGTAGTCCTTCTACCAAAAAAGTTGGATTTGGTTTTTTTTATTTTATTTTTACCATGCCATTCACATTTCCTGCAAAAAGGCAGCAAGATGCCAAACTGAAAATAAGAGAAAGTATGCTGTCAGAGTAAAACTAGCCATAAACAGATGCTGTCAGAATCTCTTAGCACAAATAGTTCAAGGCAATTTTGTGGATGCATTTGCTGAATAATCTAAAGATAACACAACTTTCCAAACCAGCATTTTAATGTAATAACAGTAAATACTTCCAAATTCAGTTAGGTTCCCAGACACTTAATCACATAACATTAATTTAGATAGACAGCTCAAGGACTTTAAGTCAGGAAGAGTACACCCCCCAGAAATCAAAACTTGTAATTATAAATGAATCTTTAAATTTCAAAGATATCTTAATCTTTTTCGACCACCATAACCAGCACAATGTGAGGCATAAATCATAATCCAGGGAAGGGGAAGACAAGCAGAAAATTTCAGTTAATTAAAAGAACTGAGATACACAAAATTTTTTGAGAATATGATAATCATTAGTGCCCACCAAATATATCTGGTGTATACGTTCCAGACAAAAGGAAGAGAATGTATTTCCCGGAGTTTTTTGTGGCTAGTTTGGCCCAAGTGACAAGAACTAGTCAATGAACTGTGAGAGAAAGTGAAATGAGTCTCTCACAGGTCAGAGCATTTATTACTGGGATGAGGACCTCCAGAGATCTCTTTTTGCTATGGTGAAAGGCAATATTTGCATTGGTAGCTGGTTGAACAGCTTGCACACAGAATGACACATTAAGTGGAACTCCTAGAACCTTCCACAACAAACATACAGGCTGAGTGAGAAATAAATCCATATTATGAAAGTCACTAAGATTCTGAGGTTATTTGCTATCACATATCCTAGCTTATCCTTATTCATACATGAATACATTCATACATTTCCTTGCTGTAAGGATGCCAGAGCCCCTGCATTGTCCATGACATAGGAATGTCCATTACATATGAATACATCCTCACATTAATAAATTTCTTTAGAGCAAGGTGATCTTGCAAATATGTATAGAGTTAAATGTCACTGTGTAAAACTGTTTGAGAAACCATGACATCTCCTTAAATTTATTCATTTATATACCACAGTCTGGAGGGAAAGTTCCTAGAAAGAATGAGCCTATTTTTAGAAAAGCTTTTTAAAATATTTGGACCATAATATTTTATCAAGAAAGTAACTCAATAGAGGAAAATGAAGGAAAATCTTTACTTAAATGAGCTTGAAAACATATAATAAATGTGAATGCTTATCAAATTCTTCCAGATATATTTTGGTTTCCTGTAATAAATTTAAGCCAACTCCAATTTATTCTAAGCCACTGATGCTCAAAGAGTTAATAGATCCTCCCCTCTCCCTTCAAACTGAAATATCCCCATCCAAATATACAAAGAACTCTAGCATTGTGGTCTATCTAGCTTATTAGAGTATATATCTGGTTATTCAGAAACCCTTGGCAACTTAATAAATAAAGCCATATTCCAAGGGTAAACTTAAATCCCCATGAACTAGACAAAATACTCCAGTTCCTTCTAAATATGAATATATTTTTTTGACAAAGTTCCTTTCTAGGTGAAATATCTTTCAGTAATTACATTGATACCATTCGTTAACATATCAGTAAACACTACCACATTTTAAGTTCAGAATCAGCACTAAATTTTGTTTCATTTTTGTATCCCTTACAGAGAGTTATAGCCTATTACCTAGAGCAAGTATAGGCCGCCTTAACTGTGTTAACTTCATTACACAGAAATAATGCCAAAAAAAGTTAATTTTAAATCTATTTTATTCCCCACAGAACATCTAGGGTTAAAGTTATGTAGAATCCAAATCCAAATCCTATCTCTGCCTATATCTGTATCTTGGGGCAAGATGCTTATCATCTCAGTGCTTTACTGTCCCCTTTTATGAATGTGATTAATAACAGCATCAATTGGTTCATACTATGGTTAAGGACTCAATGTGATAATACACATGAAGCATTAAGAGCAGTCCCTTGGTCCAAATAAGTATTAAAAATACATGTTACTATTATTATTGCTCTAAAAGGAAAGAATAACTGAACATGAATGTTTTCTTAAATACATACATTTGCTTGAATTATTTTGGAAGAGGAATATAGAAAATTTGTGTCACTATTCACACATAAAGCTGTAATTTCTTAAATATATGTCACTTTTTCACATATAACTCAAATTACTTCCCACCATACCTCTAAGTCCTAACATTTGTTCTTTATATTGCTATGCATTAAAGAATATATTTCATCCATTTTAAATTCATGATTACATTGTGAATAAAAAGGATAAGATATTAGTTGTGAAATTCAAAAGAAAACAGCAAAGATAAAAAAATTCTAAAAAGAAGCATATATAAAATATTTTGTGGATTTTCAAATATTTTGATATTCCAATGTGACCTTTAGTATTCATTTATGTATTTTAAATACTTAGTTCTTAATAAACTGGATCATTATGCCATCAAAAAAAAGAAAAACAGTAAAGTTATAAAATAATTTTTAAAAGGTTTCATATGGAAATTCAAGCATCAGTATTTATTTCAACAAATGCAACCTGTAAATTCAATGAAAATGTACAATATTTTAACCAAGTTTCTGTTCTAACAATTGATAGCCTTTCCCCACCCATGGCAACGATGTAACCCTGCCATCTAGTGGACAACCTATGCCACTGCAGGGACACTTTTTTGAAAATTCTATAAAAAGCCTCAAATAAAAGAACAAACTTTTATTTTTGTGTTTTAACATTTTAAATTTTAAATCTTGAAAGTGGATCTGGGAAGAAGAGTAATTTGTGATGTTACAAGGATAATTATTTAAATATATTATGAAAAACACGAGATAGAGTATGTTAACGGCCCAACTTGGGGCAAGACTAATACATAGCGTAAAATTATTAATATAAATATACCTCTGTGTAGGAAAAATGAGAACTTCCTAAAGAGAAATGTTTCATAAAAAGTCATTAGCCATTACTTTTAATGCATCAACTGGAAATCTTTTTTTAACATGTTCTTGCCCTTAAAAAATAGCAAACTGTGGGGCATCAGTTAATTGTCTGACTCTTGATATCAGCTCAAGTCATGATCTCAGGGTAATGGGATTGAGCCCCATGTTGGTCTCCTTGCTGGGCGGGGAGCCTGCTTAAGATTCTTTCTCTCCCTCTGCTCCTCCCCCTACTTCCTCCACCCCACGTCCACACACGAGCACTCTCTCTTTCTCTATTAAAAAAAAAAAAAAGCAACAGTAATAATAAAACATCACACACACAAAAAAAGATGAAATATAATACAGGATCTTTCTCTCTGTACAAACATAAACACAAACACACATTTTTTAGTATAATGGAAACAAAAGTCCACTATAATTTGTTGTTTTGTAGTTACTGATTTGCCCAAGATTAAGATCTGTCCAAATCCATCCTAATTGCTAGAACTTTTAACTCCAAGCACAATAGTTTTGCTCTCACTCAGCGTTGCCTCAGTAACTTAAGACTTCTTCACAATACAATTGTTAAAATCAGATGACCTATTTTCATTTGAAACCAAATCATCTAAAATACATAGAGATTAAATATACAAGTAATTTAGTTTTGAGCATTTTTCACACATATCCATGAATAGGAAGATAGGTAGGTAGGTAGGTAGACAGGTAGATAGATCATTTTTAGGAAACACTGTTAAATATCAAGAATCAAAAACACTGCTGAAAAAGGAAACATTTGTGAGAAAGTGAGCAAAGAGAACTCCAAAAGTCAAGCCTACTTATGAGAGCCAAGGCCTTCTGGACCTCCTGGGCTGTAGTCTACTCATTACCTCTTCCCACCCTGGTTTTATCTCTCACTGTGAAGAAGCGTCATGCACATGCCTCTAAGACACCACAGCCCCCAAGTGCAAGCTCAGAGCCGACTCCCTTATACACACACTACCTTCACCCTCACCTGAAGGCTCCTGCAGTTTAGACAAGGAATCTGGAATCTTGGTTACCCAGAATGTGTCAAAGCTCTGGATGAGCATTTTGTCTTGACCCCAAAGGATCCTCCTTGTGTGTGAACAGGCCACTATAAAAGGACAGGCAGAGCAGGATCCACCAAGGGGTCAATGGGTGGTACTGGTGTAAGTGTTGCTTATAACTGGACATTTTTAGAATGGCTACAGGGTAGAGAGATGGTGTGAAATAATGGTTACCAAAGGGTACCCTCAGAATGATTAGCTTTTTTTCTTAGCTTGGGGGTATCCCAGGGTCTTACTCAAGAAGAGAGAATATCAAACTTTCTATGGAAGCAAGGAAGATAGGAATTAAGGGTAAACATCAGAGTGTGCTACAGAGTGTGCTGTCATCATGATAGATGACACATAAGAGTCTCAAGTGAAAATGCAGCCTTTCTAACTTGGGACGTCGACTAAGGAGACCAATTTTCCCTTCAAATATGAAGTATCTATTCTTTAGTCTGTTTATTTTTGTCAGTCTGTTTTCATATTGCAAGAGGCATGAATACCCTAGGCACATACGTGATTATTTTATTAAATGCAAGTATACACATATACTTACCATGCTGTTCATTTTTGAAGATGATGAACCTGCTCTTTGCTTTCTTAGACTATTCACTTCTTCTACATTTCCATCTTTTGGTTTCAAAATCATTCTGCTACTTCCTGCAGTTCCTTCAGATGAGGATCGCAGTCGCCTTTCTATAAATCTTCCTTCACGATATGGACTGAAGCTACTGGCAAGAACTATTAAAATAGATAAATATGTAAAATTAATACAAATGCTTAAATGTAGTTTTTATAAATGTTCCATTGATAGAAAATGAGAAGCTCTTAGTGTCATTCAAAAACTCTCTCTCATAGAAAAAATTTTTAATGCCTACTAGTGGTAAATTTCGTTTACTTAATCATATAATCACTTCCAAGCTCAAAACCTTCATAGTCATCCTTGGCTTCTACATACCTCATATGAATCGCATAAGCAAATCCTGTCCTCATTACCTTCAAATTGCATACCGAGTCTGATCACTTCTTACTACCTTCCCCACGAATGGACCCTGGACCAAACTCCATCAACCCTAGCATAGCTTACTATAATACTTAAACAGTCTCCTGCTTTTGCCTATTCCCACCTGCCACTCTCCCCCCATTAAAACAGCCTACTTGCCACATGGTAACCAGAATGATACACTGATGATATAAGTGACATTGGTCATGATCACTCCTAGACATAGAACTGATATTTTCCCAATAGCCTATCAGTTTCCTTAGGATAGGAACCTAATTCTGTCTGCCCAGTAAGGGCTCCCTATGTTCACCTATTCACCTCTCTAACTTCACCTTCTGCTGCCCCTTCCTCCTTCACTTATGCTACACTGGCCCTCGTGCAGTTGCTAGAACACTGCAGGCACACTGCAGTCCCATGGCCTTTACCTCATAGCCTTTACACAGTTATATTTCCCTTAAATATTTGTATATCTTACTCCCTCATCACCTTCAACTCTTCACTAATATGTTACACCTTGATTAATACCCTGCTCACCACACTTAAAAGGGTCTTTGTGAGACCTGAGGCCAAACTACAAACAATGAACTATCAGAAAACGAAATTAAGAAAACAATCACATTTATAATATCATCAAAAAGGATAAAATACTTGGAAATAAATTTAACTAATGAAGGGAACGATCGCTACATGGGAAATTTTAAGACACTGATGAAAGGAGTTGAAGAATACATAAATAAATGGAAAGATACTCTGTGTTCATAGATTGGAAAAATTAATATTGTCATGATGTCCCTACTACTTAAAGGAATCTACAGATTCAATGCAATCCCTATCAAAATTATAATGGTGTTTCTCACAGAAATACAAAAACAATTCTACAAAAGAACTGCAAAAGAGGTTTTTGGAGAAAGATGGCAGAGAAGTAGGAGACCTAATTATCATCAGGTTCCAAGAGTTCAGCTAGATAGTTATCAAACCATTCTGAACACCTACAAACTCAACAGGAGATCGAAGAGAAGAGCAGCAATTCTTGGCACAGAAAATCGACCACTTTCTGGAAGGTAGGACGTACAGAGAAATGAATCCAAGGCAACGGGAAGATAGACTGCAGGGGTTGGGGGGGGGAGGCTCCTGGCAAGTGAGAGAGCAGCAGAGCACAAAATCAGTACTTTTAGAAGTCTGCTCCCCTGAGGGATGTCGCTCCAAAGGCTAAGTGGAGGGTGGAGCCCTCACGGGGACAGTGTGGTCTCAAGACCCACGGTATCACAAAAAGACCGGGGATGCCTGAGTGTGGCAGAGCTCCCAGGTATCAGAGCAGGGAAGATGACTGCAGAGATGGAGCCAGGGAGTGGGCTTCCAACTTGGGGTTACCTTAAACCATGATCCAAGGCATAGTCGGGCCATTGCTCTTTGAGCAGGGACCCCACAAGTGGCAGATCCAGAGAGACCCCCTCCTTCCTCCTCTGAGAGGAATGGCATGGGAGAGCTGCCAGGTTTAAAGACTCCAAACAGGGCCATGTACCAAAGATAGAAATGCTGGGTCACAGGCTGGGTGAGCACAGAGTGCAGCCAGAGACCAGGGAGACCGGAGTGATTGACTGCTTTTCTCTGAGGGCACACTGAGGAGAGGGGCCCTGAGTTCTCAGCTCCTACAAGGCCAGTGATTGGGAGGCCACCATCTTCATTCCTGTCTTCCAAAGCTGTACAGAAGGCACTCAGGGAAAAAAAGCTTCCGAGAGTGAACCCGAGCAGATTACTTAGCCTGGCCCCTGTCAAGGGCAGTACAATTCTGCCTCAGGCAAAGACATTTGAGAATCACTGTAACAGGCCCCTACCCCAGAAGATCAGCAAGAACATCACGCCAAGACCAAGTTCACAGATCAATTAGAACTGAAGAACTCCAGAGCCAGAGGAAAGCAACACATCGAATTCATGGCTTTTTTCCCATGATCCTTTAGTCTTTCAAAGTTAAAATTTTTTATTTTTTTCTTATTCTATTTTTTTAATTTTTCCTCTTTCCTATTTTAATGTTTAACTATTTTATCTTATCAATACTTTAAAATTTTCTTAATTTTCATTGTTATAGTCATATTTTATCCCTTCATTGTATTTAACCTTATTTTTTGTGTACATATAGGTTTTTTTTTTCTTTAAAATTTTGGGATACAGTTTCTTCTAATCAAAAAAACCCTAAATCTAGTGCATGACTTTCTTCTATTCTCCAGCCTGATCACATTCTTTCCTCTTTTTTTTCTTTTGTCAACCAACTTCTTATCAATTCCTTTTTTAGTATCTTTTTTTAATTTTCGTCTTTACAGTCATATTCCATCCCTTCATCACATTTACCCTTATTTTTGTATATATGTAAGTTTATCTTTCTTTAAAATTTTGGGAGGTAGTTTCTTCTAACAGACCAAAATACACCCAAAATTAAGTGTGTGTTCTATTCACCAGTCTAATACATACATATTTTTTTCTTTTTTCCTCTTTTCCTCTCCCCCCAGTTTCAGGTCTCTTCTGATTTGGTTAGTGTATATTTTTCTGGGGTCATTGCTACCCTTTTAGTATTTTGTCCTCTCATTCATCTATTCTTATCTGGATAAAATGAAAAGGCGGAAAGACTCACCACAAAAAAAAAAAAAAAAAAAAAGAGGCAGTACCGATGGCTAGGGACCTAATCAATACAGACATTACATTAGTAATATGTCAGAACTAGAGTTCAGAATGATGATTATCAAGGTGCTAGCTGGGCTCAAAAAAGGCATGACAGATACTAGAGAATCCCTTTCTGGAGAAATAAAAGAACTAAAATCTAACCAAGTTGAAATCAAAAAAGCTATTAATGAGGCACAATCAAAAATGGAGGCTCTTAGTGCTGGGATAAATGAGGCAGAAGAGATAATTAGTGATATAGAAGATCAAATGATGGAGAATAAAGATGAGAAAAAGAGAGACAAACAACTACTGGATCAAGAGGGGAGAATTTGAGACATAAATGATACCATAAGACAAAACAATATTAGAATAATTGGGATCCCAGAAGAAGAAGAAAGAGAGAGAAGAGCAGAAGGTATATTGGAGCAAATTATAACAGAGAATTTCCCTATGTGGTGACGTGAACAAGCATCAAAATCCAGGAGGACCACAGAGAACCCCCCACAAAATCAATAAAAATAGATAAACAACCAGCCATCTAATAGTAAAACTTACAAGTCTCAGAGACAAAGAGAAAAACTTGAAAGCAGCTCGGGGATAAGAGGTCTGTAACATACAACAGTAGAAATATTAGAATGGCAACAGACCTATCCACAGAGACCTGGCAGGCCAGAAAGGACAGGCATGATATATTCAGAAAAATATATATAAATATATATTTATAAAAATATAAATGAGAAAAATATGCAGCCAAGAATACTATATCCAGCTAAGCTGCCACTGAAAATAGGAGAGATTAAAAAGCTTCCAGGACAAAAACTAAAAGAATTTGCAAACACCAAACCAGCCCTACAGGAAATATTTAAAAGGGGTCCTCTGAGCAAAGGGAGAGCCTAAAAGTAACAGCCCAGAAAGGAACAGAGACAATATACAGTAACAGTCACTTTACAGGCAATACAATGGCACTAAAGTCGTATCTTTCAATAGTTACCCTGAATGTGAATGGGATAAATGCCCCAATCAAAAGACATAGGGTATCAGAATGGATAAAAAAAACAAGACCCATCGATATGCTGTCTGCAAGAAACTCATTTTAGACTCAAAGACACCTCCATATTTAAATTGAGTGAGTGGAAAACCATTTACCATGCAAGTGGACATCAAAGGAAAGCTGGGGTGGCAATCCTTATATCAGATAAATTAGACTTTAAGCCAAAGACTATAATAAGAGATGAGGAAGGACACTATATCATACTTAAAGGGTCAGTCCAATCTAACAATTTTAAATATCTATGCCCCTAATGTGGGAGCAACCAATTATATAAACCAATTAACAACAAAATCAAAAAAACACATCAACAATACTACAATAGTAGGGGACTTATACACCGTCCTCACTGAAATGGACAGATCACCTAAGGAAAAGATCAACAAGGCAATAAAGGCTTTAAATGACACACTGGACCAGATGGACATCACAGATATATTTAGAACATTCCATCCCAAAACAACAGAATACACATTCTTCTCTAGTGCACATGGAACATTCCCCAGAATAGATCACATCCTGGTTCATGATTCAGGTCTCAACCAGTACCAAAAGATTGGGATCATTCCCTGAATATTTTCAGACCACAATGCTCTGAAACTAGAACTCAATCACAAGAGGAAAGTTGGAAAGAACTCAAATACATGGAGGCTAAGGAGCATCCTACTAAGAATGAATGGGTCGACCAGGAAATTAAAGAAGAATTTAAAAAGTTTATGGAAACAAATGAAAATGAAAACACAACTGTTCAAAATCTTTGTGCCACAGCAAAGGCATGTGTCCTGAGAGGGAAGTATATAGCAATACAAGCCTTTCTCAAGAAACAAGAAGGTCTCAAGTACACAGCCTAACCCTACACCTAAAGGAGCTGGAGAAAGAACAGCAAAGCCTAAGAAACCAAAAGAACAGTAGAACAAATCAACAAAATTAGAAGCTGGTTCTTTGAAAGAATTAATAAGACTGATAAACCCCTGGCCAGACTTATCCAAAAGAAAAGAGAAAGAATCGAAATTAATAAATCATGAATGAAAGAGGAGAGATCACAAACAACACCAAAGAAATACAAATAATTATAAAAACTTACTATGAGTAACCATACCCCAGCAAATTTGACAATCTGGAAGAAATGGATGCATTCCTAGAGACATATAAACTACCAAAACTGAACCAGGAAGAAATAGAAAAGCTGAAAAGACCCATAACCATTTAGGAGATTGAGGCAGTCATCAAAAATGTTTCACGCAGATGGTTTGGAAGAACAAATATTGTGAAAATGTCTATGCTACCTAAAGCAATCTACACATTTAATGCAATCCCTATCAAAATATCATGAATTTTTTTCAAAGAAATGGAACAAATAATACTAAAATTTATATGGAACCAGAAAAGACCCTGAATAGCCAGAGGAACACTGAAAAAGAAAACCAAAGTTGGCGGCATCACAAGTCCAGACTTTAAGCTCTATTACAAAGCTGTTAATCATCAAGACAGTATGATACTGGTACAAAACAGACACACAAATCAATGGAACAGAATAGAGAGCCCAGAAATAGACCCTCAACTCTATGGTCAACTAATCTTCGACAAAGCAGGAAAGAATGTCCAGTGGGAAAAAGACAGTCTCTTCAACAAATGGTGTTGGAAAAATTGGACAGCCACATGCAGAAGAATGAAACTGGATCATTTCCTTACACCACACACAAAAATAGACTCAAAATGGATGAAAGGCCTCAATGTGAGACAGGAATCCATCAAAATCCTTGAGAAGAACACAGGCAGCAACCTTTTCGACCTCAGCTGCAGCAAGTTTTTGCTAGACACATCTCCAAAGGCAAGGGAAACAAAGGCAAAAATGAACTATTGGTACTTCATCAAGATCAAAAGCTTTTGCACAGCAAAGGAAACTGTCAACAAAACCAAAAGACAACTGACAGAAAGGGAGAAGATATTTGCAAATGACATATCAGATAAAGGGCTAGTATCCAAAATCTATAAAGAACTTAACAAATGCAACACCCAAAGAACAAATAATCCGATCAAGAAATGGGTAGAAGACATGAATAGACATTTCTGCAAAGACATTCAAATGGCCAACAGACACTGAAAACGTGCTCAACATTACCTGGCATCAGGGAAATACAAATCAAAACCACAGAGAGATACTACCTCACACCAGTCAGAATGGCTAAAATTAACAAGTCAGGAAGTGACAGATGTTGGCAAGGATGCGGAGAAAGGGAAACTCTCCTACACTGTTAGTGGGAATGCAAGCTGGTATAGCCACTCTGGAAAACAATATGGAGGTTCCTCAGAAAATTGAAAATAGAGCTACCGTATGACCCAGCAATCGCACTACTGGGTATTTACCCTAAAGATACAAATGTAGTGATCCAAAGGGGCATGTGCACCCGAATGTTTATAGCAGCAATGTCCACAATAGCTAAACTATGGAAAGAACCTAGATGACCATCAACAGATGAATGGATAAAGAAGATGTGGTATATATATGTATACAATGGAATACTATTGTATTGAAATATGCAATGGCTATCAAAAATATGCAAAATCTTATCATTTGCAACAACATGGATGGAACTAGAGGGTGTTATGCTAAGCGAAATAAGTCAATCAGAGAAACAATTATCATATGCTTTCTCTGATAT
Source organism: Ailurus styani (assembly GCA_002007465.1). NCBI lineage: Eukaryota > Metazoa > Chordata > Mammalia > Carnivora > Ailuridae > Ailurus > Ailurus styani. Next base: position 397,617 of record LNAC01000881.1, read on the forward strand.
GAGGAATTTGAGAGGCAGGGCAGGGGGTCATGGGGGGTAGGGAGGGAAAACAATGAAACAAGATGGGATCAGGAGGGAGATGAACCATAAGAGACTTTTAATCTCAAGAAACAAACTGAGGGTTACTGGGGGTTGGCAGGGGTAGGGATAGGGTGGATGGGTTATGGACATTGGGGAGGGTATGTGCTATGATGAGTGCTGTGAAATGTGAGCCTGATGATTCACAGACCTGTACCCGTGGGGCAAATAATACATTATATATTTATAAAAAATAAATAAAAGAATAAATAAAATTTAAAAAAGAACTTCAAAAGGGGTGCCTGGGTGGCTCAGTGGGTTAAAGTCTCTGCCTCTGGCTCTGGTCATGATCTCAGGGTCCTGGGATCGAGCCCTGCATCAGGTTCCCTGCTCAGCAGGGAGACTGCTTCCTCCTCTCTCTCTCTGCCTCCTCTCTGCCTACTTGTGATATCTCTCTCTCTCTCTCTCTCTCTCTCTCTCTCTGTCAAATAAGTAAATAAAATCTTAAAAAAAAAAAAAAAGAACTTCAAAAGACCTCAAATAGCCAAAGCAATCTTGAGAAAGAACAGAGCTGGAGGTGTCACATTGCCTGATTTCAAACTATACTAGAAAGCTATAGTAATCAAACATTATGGCATTGGCATAAAAACAGATACATAGATCAATGGGACAGAATAAAGAGCCCAGAAATAAAACCAGCACATATGAGCAATTAATTTTTGCCAAAGGACCCAAGAATATGCAATGCAGAAAGGATAGTCTCTTCAGTAAATGGTATAGGGAAAACTGGAAAGTCATATGCAAATGAATGAACCTAGAACCCCATGTTACAGCATACAAAAAAAATCATCTCAAAATGAATTAAAGATTTGAACCTAAGGCCTGAAAGTGTAAAACTCCTAGAAAAAACAAGTACGGGTAAGCTCCTTGACATTAGTCTTGGCAATGACTTCTTGGATTTCACAACAAAAGCAAAAGCAACAAAAGTAAAAATAAACAAATGGGACTATTTCAAAGTGAAAAACTTCTGCACAGCAAAGCAAACAATCAACAAAATGAAAATGCAAATTTTGGACTGGGAGAAAATATTTTCAAATAGCATATCCTATTGGGGTTAACATCCAAAATATACAAGGAACTCATACAACTCAATAGAAAATAATAATAACTCAACTTAAAAATGGGCAAAAAGACTAAATACACATTTTTTTTCCAAAAAGACATACAAAATAGCCAGCAGGTATATGAAAAGGAATTCAACGTCACTAATCATCAGGGAAATGTAAATCAAAACCACAACGAGATATCACATCACACCAGTTATGATGGCTATTAGTAAAAAGTCAAAAGAAAACAAGTATTGTCAAAACTGTGAAGAAAAGGGAACCTTTACACACTGATGGTGGGGATGTAAACTGGTAAAGCCACTATGGAAAAAAGTATGGATTTTCTTCAAGAAATTAAAAATAAAGTTACCATATGATGCAGGATTTCCACTTCTGGGTATATATCCCAAGGAAATGAAATCATTATCTCAAAGAGACATCTGTACCCCCATGTTTATAGTAACATTATGTATAATAGCTAAGGTATGTAAACAATCGAAATGTCCATCAACAATGAATAGATAAAGAGCTCAGCTTTATATTATTTTTGATATGACTATATACCTCAGACATTCATATATGTAGTAAATACTAGCTTAAACATCTTCCATAATCAATACAGAATAAATTCAGTATTATGGAATTTAGTGTACACAGCAATTCTTTCTTACGTAAAATACATTTACTTAACTGGTTTTAAAATGTTGAACTTCCAAATTATAAAATCCTTATGAATGGCACAAGAACCTCTCCACATACTGAAGGAAAGAGTACTATTGTCTTTTCCTTGTTGACATTAACAGCTTATTTGTCTATCCCTCTCTTTTTTGGAAGATGTTGGTAACACAAATAAACAGCTAATGCCCCAAGAACAACACATTATCAAATTCATCGAAATTATTTTAATGTGTTAAATGGCTCACGATTAGGATCTTAATCAACAGATTAATAGTCAGCAAGATATTCCCACAGAGATAAGTATATATGGCATTCAATTTGGCATCGAGGCAAATGATTATTTCTAAATAAGAATTAGATGTAATCAGGATAAGTACATTTCTACTCTTTTTTTGGTGCTATTTCTCTTAAAAACTGCCTAAATTCCAGTTTGAGATCCACCATTTGCTAACAGTGTGATTTCATAAAGCTATTTAACTTAATTCTTAATTATTAATAATTGCCATATAAAAATTTGGTTAAGATTAAACCACTTATCTTAATGAGCACTGAGTAAGATAAGGAATTGATGAATCACTATATTGTATACCTGAAACTAATAGAACACTGTACGTTAAGTATACTGGAATTAAAATTTTAAAAATAAATTAAAAATAAACTTAAAAAAAGATTAAATGAAACAATGCAAACAAATTGCTTAGCATATTTTGGGGCACACATTAAGTGTACAAAAAGGGTGACCATCATCAGTCAGCATTGTTCTTATTATTACTATATTACAATTAAAGAATTAACTAAAGGTATAACTAAAGCCATTAAGTACAAACAAGGCTACCAAGATAAAAAAATTTAAAAAGTAGGCAGATGAATAAAAATGATATTGTATCAAATGTGAAAAATATTAGGCTGCACAATTATACAGCTAGATAATTCACTCATGCATTTAAAATTTTAAAACTGGGCACCTGGGTGGCTTAGTCAGTTAAGCACCGTTGGCTCAGGTCATGATCCCAGGGTCCTGGGATCAAGTACCACATCCTGCGCCCTGCTCAGCGGGGAGTCTCCCTCTCCCTTTCCCTCTACCCCTCCCCACCGCTTGTGCTCTCTCTCATTCGCTTGCTCTCTCACAAAAATAAATAAAATATTTAAAAAAACCAAAACTTTTTAATTTTATATTCATGAAGGGACTAGTTGGATTAATCATATAATCTTACGATCCTGACACTCTAATATATAATTTGACCTATTATAAATTTTATGTAATAATTTGGTATTCTTAATGTTTTAGAAAGAGCTGGGGTCATGAAGACACTAACCCTAGCCACTAAGAGCCTGAGTTTTGATTTGAGATAGTTGTAATTTGAACATGCCACTTAACAGCTGTACGATCCCTTGGTCTCAGTTTACATATTTGTAAAATGGAGACCACTAATACCTGCCTCATAGGGTTTGTATCCCAAATAATTATCTACTAATGTGACTTCAGACACATTACTTAATGTATCTGTGTTCCAATTATTTTATCTGTAAAATGGATGGCTATAATTGTAGTGATTATAATCATGTGAGAATTTGATGAATCAATGTATCCGAAGTCCAACAGAATTGGAAATAATTATAGTAACACATAATAAACATTCAATGTTGGGAGAACTAGTTGGCAGTAGTAGTAGTAGTAGTAATAGCAGTAATAGGAATAGTAGGAATAGCAACAGCAGCAGCTGAGGGAGGAGAAATCACAGCAGAGAAAAAAATAATAAAAATGTCAAATACAGCCCAGTAGGTGGCATACATTCAACAGTTTGGGTTTTTTGCTTTTTTTAAAGATTTTTATTTATTTATTTGACACAGAGAGAGAGATCACGAGTAGACAGAGAGGCAGGCAGAGAGAGGGGAAAGCAGGCTCCCTGCTGAGCAGAGCCCCAATACGAGACTTGATCCCAGGACCCTGAGATCATGACCTGAGCCGAAGGCAGAGGCGTTAACCCACTAAGCCACCCAGGTGCTCTTTCAACAGTTTTCTTAAATGAAATTTATATTAAATAACAAAGTTTTCTGTTAAATGACATACTGGAATAACTCAACCACCCATCTTCCCCCCCGCCCCCCGCCTGGCTTTTCCTTAACCAAAGATAAAGTACCCAAGGTTACACAGGTATTTAATGACAGAGAGCCAAGGTTAGAACCAGTATCCAGTTCCAAGGACAGTAATTTTAAAGCTTGCAAGCCTATTATATTTAAAGATAGAGATGATTTGTGCTGAAACATAGATCCTACCTAATAATTCAAGTTTTGTTTAAAAAGGAAATAGAATTTAAATTATGCAAATTTCTTTTATAGTGATTTTGGCTGGAATATATCCATTTCATTGACTAAGAAATAAAATTAATTTCATTGACTAAGAATTACCAATACTCTACCATTTACTCTAAAAAAGGAAATCTTTAGATAAAGCCACATTCCAAATAAAATTAATTTCTTCCCACTCTCTTCTGAGGGCCAGGATCTGGACAAAACAACTAAGAAAAATGAGTAATATTGCTGAATTACATTTTTAGCATAATATAAATGAAGTAAGTTTAAAATCAAGTAGAGAAAAGATTTAAAACAACTTATAAATCGCAAAAATACTAGAGGGTGGAAAATAAGGAAAAGGTGGTTTCTATTCATGAGATAGAATAAGAAAATTAAATAAATTAGGATGAAAATTGTATTTCATATTTACAATACAAAGAAAATCAGTATACCTTTCACAGGGTTTGATTCATATCCATATGATGTTTTGTTAAAAATATGATGATCACCAGAAGAGGGTATTATCCTTGAATCTGAAACAGGATGACTCCCTTTAACACGGTCAGCTATTGCTTTATGTTGCTCATAAAATCCAAGTTTCCTTGGGGAGCTTGTCGCCAACATTGTTTCACCATTTTGTACTACCATATGTTCTTCTCTTTGCACATCTCCTGATAGATGAGTCTCTGAGTTGTTCCCATTCATAACAGGTAGTTCAGTGATTTGCAATAACACTTCCTTCTGATTAGCAGCAGAGGTTTCTGATAAGGAATTAGATTCAGTGCTACATCGGCCTTCTAACCTGTATTTTCCAGGAGACATAATTGCACAGGGTACAGTTCCCATAAGGTCTATTGTTGTCTTTGTAACAGCAGCAGGATTGGAAGAGATCTGAGAGGTAGAATCATTGTGGCCAAAGTTGTCACAGTGGGATGCCATGCTTCCACTTTTAGGAAATGCATCCGCTTCAGACACAGAATCTTCAGTCAAGGCTAAGAACTCTGAAGGTGTCTGAGCTGTTGTAAGATCAGCAGAAAGCAACGGAGACTGTAAAGAGCTTCCTGCCCGTTCTGTTACATCCACAGAACAAGATGGAGAAGCTCTTACTAATACAGGTTCTCTCTCTTGGTACTGTGTAATTTCCAGTGAGAATCCAGACTGCTGTACCAATGAAATTGATTGACTCTGTGAAACTGGTTTAGAAAATTTATAGTGAGATGAAAAGGATTTAGTAAGTAGCTTTTTTGTTGACTGCTTAACAGAACGGCGAGTTTGTTCTTCTGTGAATCCAGAATCATCCCCCTCACTTTTGCCAGAACTTAGGCAATTTATAAAGACATTCTTATTAGTTGAGTGCTCCTTCTCCCTTTCAAAATCTTCTGTTAAAGATCTTGTTATCTTCTTATTTCGTGAACTGCTAAAACCAACAGAATGTCTTCCCCTGGTTTTAATATGTTCTTCCAAACTCAGTTTTGGCATACTGCTATGACCAGATTGAGCACCATTTGAAATACTAAGGTTCTGGTTGGTAGCGTCTTGCTTAGGTTCACTCGCCTTCTTATGGTGGAAACTAATGGAAGGAGTACGGAATATGCTCCTGCGTTTTCCTGTACTACCTGAGCTTGAGTTAGTGCTGGAAGGAGAGGAACTATGGACACCAACTGTATTACTGGAGGAGGGTGAAGAAGGAAGAGAATCATGTCTTCTGCTAATACTTCTTCTGAATATTGGCAACCGGGAGACCAGGGTAGATCGTCTTGATCCTGAGTCTCCCATTGGGACTCCAAGGCCTGCACTGTGATAGCCAACTTAGCAGCCTAAAAAAGTTAAAACAAAAAGAACAAGTCAGTAGCATTCAATTATAAATTATAAATTATAATAAACACATTTTAAAACAAAACTTTGTTTTTCAGGACATGGGACAAAATTCAGTTCATACTAATAAATAATAAAATAATAAAACTAATAAAATAATAAATAACAAAATTCTGATACTTAAAGATTTTAAGTAGCAAAATTATCAAATAATTTGCACAGCAATTTTATAATGGCTCAAACATTTCAAGACTACCAAGAATATTTAGTCTATTGAAAAGATTATTGGGTTGGGAAACACAAGATCACTATTCCAGACCCAGCGTTACTACTCCCACTAGTTCTATAATTTGGTAAGCTGTTTGATCCTAACTTTTTATGTCTACTGATTTAAATGTAGTAGGCATGGGACCACTATAATCATTGCCCTCTGGGTAAAATCCCTCACCTCTACCTCTATTGGCCAGCAGCAGATATACCACAAGACTCAACAAGTTACCGATCTGAACTTAACAGAATCACAAAACAGACTAAGGGATGATCCAACACTAGAATCTTCAATTAAAGAAAAAAGAAATAGGAAATATTCTTCTCCTTGGAGTTTGATTTTGGGGCGGTTAGAGATAATCAGGCCACTGGTAGAGGAAACTAAACCACAAAGGATACAGTGCAGGGTTATAAACAAGATAAGGTTATGAGGAAACCATAACTATGAGTTGAAGAAAAGACTTGGATGAAAATTAACTAAACTGGTAATGTTGAAACAAGTAAAAATACATACTGACAAAAGCAGAAGCACTGAAAATTTATGCACCATATTAATGTCAGGGTGCTGATGATGAAAAAATGAAGTTAGAGGAGGTGAAGGTGGCAGCTCTACAGTTCATTAACAGTGATGTACCAAGTACTTTTGTTACACAGATTATCTCTTTTAATGCTTCTAACCATAGAAGGAGATAATACTACCATGGTCATTTTAGAGAAGAAAGGTATAACTTTCTGTCGTTTGGCTAAAAAGTGGTGAAGTAGGAATAAGAAACTAATCTTTATGTAACCACAGGATCAGCTCATAATCAGCATGGTAAATCTCCCTTCAATAGACAAAGAGCCAAAATTTGTGCTGCTGAAGGTCCAGCTATGCTTCCACTTAAGAGATGCCTACCTGTGTGGTCAATCTTGCCATCCTGATGACTGCCATTTTTCACTGATTTTCATAATGTGCTGTGATTGATTCCTGTTTGCTTTGTTTTGCTTTGTTTCTATATTTCACAGAATTCCTTAACTGTAATGTATACACCCCCGACTTCAACTTGAATCTGACTGTTTCATTTTGTTGATTTTTGCAACCAAAACTACCTAATTGAACAATAATAAGTACTACATAAAATGACCAACCCTCCATTTTATTATTCTTACAGAAATATTATGAGATTGATCAAGTGAAATACATCCTTGGTCCTGAGGAAGTATGTAACAAAAATGAAAAATACATTCCCTTTCAGTGAAAATCAGTGAAAAATGGCAGTCATCAGGATGGCAAGATTGACCATACAAGGAGGCATCTCTTAAGTGGAAGCATAGTTTGACCTTTCGGATTCACATTCAAAAATATTTAATATTTTGTCTCTAATGATAAAAATCTACCAGATTTGCATTAGGTGATTTTTAGTAAATGATTTCTACTTTTATTCACTAAATTTGAATTTAAATCAAACTATGTGTAAAACACTTCCAAAATATCTGCATTTTCTTATAAGCCTTGGGGAGAATAAAGCTTAAAATATAAACAGACACTTAGCTCTTAAGATCTCATAAATTAAAAATATCTAATTTTCCTCCCAGGTTAAATCTAATGTACCCAATTTCCAATTTCCAAAGTGGATACAAAAAATAAAATAAAGAAATGCTGACACAAAATCAAGGAATGTTAAAAAAAATTAAAAGGCCAAGAAATATTTCAATATATATAAATACTGAAAATATCCAGTAATGATGTTAAACATTTTGACATTAATGCATTTATAACCATAGATTCACCATCAGCTAAAAATCATAATGGTTAATAATGCTCCAATTATAACAAAATTCTTCATTAAGCATCGAATGGAAATAAGTCATGCACATTAATGAGAAATGACAACTGAGAATGCTGTTAACTAAAGCATCAGTAGGAGTGAAATCATGAAAAAATGCATTATTATTTTTTTTTAATTTTATTTATTTGAGAGAGATTGAGCACTAGGCCATCTCTGCTTTGCTTTGAGACCCCAGTGTCTAATATAATACACAATTAATGCCTGTAGAATAAATGTATTTCAGGAAATAAAGTTTTAACTTCAATACATCAGTATTTCAAACCTAAATAAACATATTTTCTGCCTCACTACCGTAAACAAATGCTGCACTTTTGAGGTTAATTATATTAAATTACAACTTTTAGAGATTCATACGTTAACTGAAAGCTTTTCTAACTGTAAATTCATTCATTAACCTAAAATTTGCTATCCTCTGAAAATGTTCTAGAAACACAATACTGAACGAGTTGAATAAAACAATGTATCATCACACCAACTATTAATGAAAGACTGCAACATGCTAATTTTATTTTTATTATAATTTTATTATGACATTCACCTTTTAATTTCTTAATAAACCTTATGTACATTTTCAAATATTTTAATAAATTTCCAAGTCAGATAAAATGAACATATTTTCTCAGTTCTCCTCTAATATTTCTTGGTTCATAAGTCATAGCACCTCAATCATAACAGATTGTAAAAAATACACAGGTTGAACTAGACCTGCCCAACTTCCAGGGGTCTTTACTACTATGAACACTATTTTCTTTGGGAAAACAAATTTGTTATATGAGAAGAGTGTCTTCTAATTATATCTTTAAAGCAGTATGAATAAACAAAAGTTAGACTATTGTAGATAATACCACTATACGGATGCATAACTTGACCCTACTGGAAGTGGTGTAAAATTCAGTTAGATCTCAACTGAAGAAACAGTATCTAACACCAGGATTTAACAAAAAATTCCCAGGAAGTACTTTATTCAGTGATCTCTATAACTTTAACAAACACTGTCATTACCCTTAGAGAGCAACATCATACAGTAGATCTATTCTGAATAAAATGAGAGGTGAATCTTATCTGGCACGGTTCAGAAAAATACAAATTCTAGTTAAAGGGGCTATATGCATTGCTAATGCTACCTATTTACAATAGAGTAAATGTAAAATAAGAAATACTGAAATACACACACACACACACACACACACACTTTCTTCATGATTCCAAAGGCATTATCTGAAGGCATAAAAAGACCTTGCAGGGTTTCCAAAGCAATCATCTTGGAAACTGAATACCACATACACAGACAGCTATGTCTGTCTGTGCAAGTAAAAGAAACAAACAACAAAAAAAAACCCTTCACCTTTTTCTTTCCCACCATTTTTTTCAAATATTTTCCTAGAATACGAATACACCTTAAATTTTATCACCATAAGCTAACAATGAAGTTACCTAACAGCCCACATCTGAGATAGTCCTAAGTATCATTTGTCTTTCTCCCCAAACTTGTAATGTTTAGTTTATAAGACTAAACAAACAGAAAATAATTACACACACAAGCAGTAATCAAAAATAAAAAATGATTTCTAATTCAAGCTCTACCACTTACCAGTAGCATGAGCCAGAATATAGATAGTAATTATTTTAAGTATGAGAAGGTGCAACATCAGAAAGAAACTTTGCACTCTGCCTGATACTGAATAAATTTCCAGTTTCTTCCTTTTCTGATGCAATACATTCAAGCAAGTGGGGCATAAAGTGATTATAAAAATGAGCTACTTATCAAAATCTGCCCCAATCACTCCATTTTAAAAATCACCTAAGAATACTGGGGGGGGAGTACATAAATCAAGATCAGTATTCCAATCCCTTATGATGAACCTCCCCAAACTATACATTTTTATTGGAATTTAAAAAGAATGATCAATATCTGAAAGGTCTGTGAAGAATGTTGCATAAAGTAAAACTGATCCCTGCTCTATTCTTTCCCAGAAATGATTTCAGAAAATAACCCAATAGAGCCTAAATGATCATGCTGAAAAGAAAATCTATGACACGGAATGAAGTAGAAGAAAGAAAATTCACAGAAACCAAATATTCTCTAGTTAACAATTTTTCAACATTAAGAAAGTGATGGCAAAAAAAAAAGTGGCAGAAAATAAATTATATGTAAACATATCAAAGAGCATTGATCAACTTTTACCCAAATTAAATAAAATAAAAGCTTGAAGAAGTTTCCATAACAATCTTATCTGATTATGTCATTTAGCCACAGATTTAACTGAGGCTCACAACCTGTTAGGTGGCTAAGGGTCGCCTGGAAAGCCCTCAGGCCAGACTCTTCCTATTACAAATCCATGCAATTTATACCTCAACATTCTTTAACTTCATGGTGTAAATTATCCTTATGAATTTCTAAAATGTTTTACTGTTTCTCCCTTAAGTGAACGGGGAATTAGTGGAAGCATTTTTAACAGATAAATCACTACCACAACATGAACAGAGCCACTTCAGCCACAGGGCTGGTGAGGGCAACATAAGATAAATTCAAAAACTGACTGATCAGCACCAAGTGGGTGATCGATCACAGGGAAGAAAATGAGATTGTCAGCTGAAGGCAGAAAGAGTCAGAAACCATATAATTGATTGGGTATGTTTAATACGCAAATTATTAAATTTGCATATAATGTAGCCACACTGAGTACATGAAGGTCTTCAACAAGTCAACTAGAAAATAATCCAAACAAATGCTTATATCGGAAATATCTACCTTTAGGTGAAGGTAAATATTAAAAATGATTTGACTCTAAAGATGGTATGTAAACAGAGGTAGACTGCCCCTGATTAGATCTGTATAAATCAATCTCCTTGGAAAAAAAGAGAATGAGTGATGCCAAATTAACATGATAATAGGAACTGTTACAATAGGAAAGGAGAATACATTTCAAAGAGATTATTCCAGCAGGATTTAGGGAAGCACAGGAGTTCCCTGTCTGAATTGACAGAAGACAAGGAATCCTGATACATATTTAGAAAGACATGTAATCTTGAGACCCAGCCCTATATGATCTTAGTTATTTAGTGACCAGAAGACACAACAGAAGGTAAAAAGACATATAAAAAGGATGGATTTGGGCCAGAGATTAGACAGAATTTAATATGCGAAAGAAGCCAAAAGCTCTATCTATATGTGACCAGGTTTAGGTAAATGAGACTACATTTACATTTAAAGTTAATTTACTTTCCGGGATTTACACACGATGAATGTATAACTGTTAAGAATGCAGACCTGGACACAAGAATTTGGCATTACACGTGAGTTGTGTGACTTGAGAGTGGCTTAAAAAGGTTATCTAAGGTATCCCTGCACCTAAATATCTTCATGAAGATAAATAGTTGCACCTATCCTAAGGAATTTTCATCAGGATCTAGTAAACACACACAAAAAAGCATTTACTATAGGGTCTAACATATGATAAATGCTTTAATAACTGTAAGCTATTTATCAAGAACAATTAACCATGTTTGTACTATTTCACAGCAAATGTTTTTTAATTCAACTTAAAGCTTTCCAAACCACTTTCACCTGGAAGTTCTAATTATGTCTACTCATAGACTAATACTGTCATTTCCTGAATCAATCCTGAACAGGACAGAATGATTATTAGAAGCTACAATACCTACATGTCAATGGGGCTTAGAATTAGTACTGATATATGTGAATAAATAGTGATGTGGCCATTGTTGCATTTTTTAAGACAAAAATTTGTCTCTCATAAGAGACAAATATTTGTCTCTTACAAATAATTCCATTCAACTGTCTTGCTTTTAACCCAAAATATTATTGACCATGCTGATCTCCTACCTGACAAGTTTAGTTCAATTTTTCATAAAGTAAAATTTGAGTTCAATTATTCAGTCTTAGTTTTTTAAGAATAATTTAGAATTTAAGGAGCACTGACAACTGAATATAAGAATATTCAAGGACTGTGTCTTAGGCTCAAAACATGATTCCCAAAAGATCAATCTGACAAATTTTTTGAGCAAAGCCAATGTCAGTGTAACAAATACACAACTTTAAAGAGGAGAGCACACATCTAAAAGTATGTATATATTTTTAATAAAGAAAATTATATTATCTTGTATAATCATATTTTATATTAGAGAAATTTATGTTGGTTTTAAAATATTATTTTGGAAAAAAAAAATCTTCACAGCATCCTAGGTAAGGTTTCTTAGAAGCAGGGCCTGAGCAAGGGATTCTTGTTCAAGAAATTTATTAGAGAATTACTGTCAGGAGAAGGTTAAGAAAGGAGCTTTGACAGGACAGAGGGAAAAGCTAATCAGATATGTGGTCACCAATGGAGACTAACTTCAGACTGATCTCACAGGATCTGGAGCAGTAAATGATGTCTTGAGATATGGCTGATCTTTTGTATTGTCATGCCAGTCAACCATTTGCAGACTTCTCTAAGGAATGAAAAATATATATATATATTTGAAGCACATATGACAGGCAAAGGATTGATTATCTCGAATACATAAATTATTCTTATAAATCAAATTTTAAAAATCAAATAAATGAGTAAAGGATATGAACAAGCAATTCCCGAAGAAATACATGTCACCAATGAATTTATGAAGAGATACTCAAACCTATTAGTAATTGGAGAACATAGAAAGAACTCCTACTAGCCAATTAGAAACACACACACACACACACACACACACCCCAAAAAAAGGAAAAAGAACTATGTATCAAAATACCAGTTAAGTGATTTCACTTCTCAGCATTTACCCTAGAATAATGTTCACATACCTGCACAAGGAAACATGTATAGGGATATTCAAAGTTGGTTTATACTAGTTAAATTAAAAGTAACATAAATGTATTTAAAAACAATATATAAGATATAAAAATAATATAAATAATAGTTTTTTAAGTGAAATATTATTTATCTATTCTATAGCATAATGTATAAGAGCTAAACATATAAGGTAAAAGATATAAACTGAAACAGAAAACAATTTCCAAGGCATTTAATTAATGAAATCAAGGGCACCTGGGTGGCTCAGTCAGTTAAGTGTCTGCCTTCAGATCAGGTCATGATCCCAGGGTCCTGGAATCTAGTCCCATGTCAGAATCTCTGCTCAGTGGGGAGTCTATTTCTCCCTCTTCCTTTACCCTCCCCACTGCTCATGCTCTCTCTCAAATAAGTAAATACAACCTTTAAAAAATAAAATAAAGTAGCTAAAAGACATGTCTTATATTATGATATATTATGAAAATTTAAAAATAATAAATATTCTACAGATTTCCATATATGTATATGCATAGGAAAAATTTGCAGTGATGTACTTCAAAGTATGAACAGGGGTTATCTTTGAACAGGGCCTTTGTATTGAGGGTTGTCATGAATGAGGACATTAGTGTTACACGCAATATGATGAATTTTTAACAATAAGAATGAATGATTTTTATAAACAAACCTTTAAAAATTCAAATTAAGGTAGTATAACAATATATACCTTATCAAAATATTATATAATGTCGAAGGATATAGCCATGTAAATATGTTAAAAGTAACTTGAAAGGTAACTCAAAATTAATAATAGCAGTTGCCTCTGGAAGAAGGAGAATGAACACCTGGGAAAATGTTTTTTGTAAATAATTTGAAAATAAATTATAATTGATCCAATATGACAAAATATAAATACCAATAATCTCTTTCAAACATTTAATACATTTAATTTTCTTTACTAAAAAGTAAAGGAGCAACTTTATAATAAATAACCTGCAGTTGCGCTTTCACATCAGCAGAGGGTGCAGGAGATCTCCCTTTTTAACAACAAGGTAGATTTTCCTACAACTTTCAAAACCAATTTAAGATTTATTGCGGTTAATTAACAAGTTCTTTATATAAATGAAAAATGAAAGTCTCCAAATACATTTGCAAATTATAACTGTTTTTTTTTAAATAAATGGTACCTTATAAAAACTGCCTTTTGAATTGAAGGAAGATTCTAATTCTTAATTTAGAAGTTAGAATAGTAAAAAGAGACTTTTTTCAGTTATCCACTTATAACTATATATAGAACTTGTATCTTATTTTTTTAATATTTTTTACTTATTTGTCAGAGAGAGAGAGAGCACAAGCAGAGGGAACATCAGGCAGAGAAAGAAGCAGGCTCCTCACTGAGCAAAGAGCTGGATGCGGGACTTGACCCCCAAACCCTGGGGTCATGACCTGAGCTGAAGGCAGGCGCTTTACCGACTGAGTCACCCAGGCGTCCCTAGAATTTGTATTTTAAACAGAATTCAGATTCAAATATACCAATTCAGATTTACTATTTATTTTCCAACATTTTTCATTTTTTTCTAGAGAGTATAACATGTACTGCTTTGTAAAAAACATTAGTATAAAAAGTTTACAAGGGTAGTACCATATTTTGTTTCTATGTTGTAAATATCTATCCCTTAATTTTTAAAATTTTATTTACGATATTGCATTGAACAGCTCATGGTCACAAACACAAATATAAATAAGAAAAGGAAAATACTATCATAGGTCAATACGAGATGACTCAAAACCAGAGGGAAAGAATTTTTTAAATACAAATTAGAATACATATTAGGAGATTACATTTAAAGATGGCTACACTCAACACTTATAAATATGTTGTATCTGTGTCTGTGTGTATATTATAAGTAATACAGATACCTGACAATACAAATCAGCATAGGCAGGAATATTGAATTCAACATCTTCAGGGTATGTTCCAATTTAAATGTAAACTGGATCAATATGAATATAAACTTAAATCAATATAACTGGAAGTCAGCATTGGTCTGATGAGATGGAAAAAAAGAAATGAGTATATCCTCAAATCATTACTGCCTTTCTTTTCTTATACTGTTATAGTTGTACCCTTTATAATGCGAATGGCAGCATGTTACAGAATATACTCATTTCCATTCAGTTATGTGTTGGCATAGTGCACAAATTCTGTCGGAATCATTTTAAAAACAGAATCTTGGATTTGTTGTGGCTTTTTAAGTGTTGTCTTTGAATTCAACATGCAATGATCACACTTGTCAATGACACTCTTTCACAATATATCTGTGGATAGAATTCCTCCTGGACTCTGTTTCTCCATTCATAAAATTAGAGAACTGAATAGATGAATTCTGTGAGTCCCTCTAATTTATTAAAATGCATACATACCATCTGTGAAATTCAGGAAACACACATGTGCGCACACACACATACACACGCATCTGATAATAAAATATTCTGAATATCATTTTTTTCATTTCAAAGTTGTTAATAAATGAGATTCAATATTGCATCACAGTTAAGTGAAAATAAGGCTCTAGAGAGTACTGCCCCAAACACAGATGTGGTATATTTTACAAAAAGAGAGCAAGAGTACACTTGAGGATGCAGTCTCTTTGTTACGTGATAAAATCAGAAATGTGATAAAAAGTTTCTTTCTTCTCCTTATATTGTATTTGCTGAAATAATTGTTGAATTTGACCAAATCATATACATATATTCTTACTTTTCTCTTATTATTTAAAATTGTAGTTTGTAATACATGAATTATAACACAGGTGGACAGAGTTTTTAGAATTTTCCTAAGAAGGAAAGCATTAACACATTTTAATACTTAAATTCTCTGATACAGTATCGGACTGAAATTATTTCAGATTATATCAGATACATTTTAAATTGGTAGAAAAGGCCAATAATAAACCAACAAAAAATAGAGTTATTCTAGATCCATAAAATATAATTAAAACTATATTTTTACCAAATATTTATTAAAGTATTATTTTATTACCTATGTTGTTCTTTTACTTAAAATTTATTTTTGAGAGGAACTACATAATATATATTACAATCAAGGGAACATAGTAAATTTGGCTCATTTCTTTGTTAAAACATACATCAGGGCATCTGGGTGGCTCAGTTGTTAAACGTCTGCCGAAGCTCCCTGCTTCACAGAAAGCCTGCTTCTCCCTCTCCCGCTCCCCCTGCTTGTATTCCCTCTCTTGTTGTCCCTGTCAAGTAAATAAAATCTTAAAACACACACACCTTAAACTTTGTAAATAAATTCACTAAGTTATCTCCTAATGAGACTATCGTCCTGCATCAAACACCACTATAAGGAATGACTGACTACTCTTGAGTATATATGGAATCATATACTGTTAATTTGATAGAAAAATTAGTAAACTAATAAAATTAGTAAAATTAGTAAAAAGTGAACTCATGAGAGAAGGACCTATGTTTAAGCAAAATGGACTGTGTTAGCTGTATTTGGACAAGAATAATGACTTGGGTTGCCACTAGATGGAGATTTTGTATCTTGGAACATTTAAGGAGTTCCACCTTGGTGTTCATCCGGAAGGTGAACTTCTTTTTGTGAATAAAGAAATAAAAATCCCCAGATGGTTAAGTACCTCATTTAAAGACATACAGATAGGTAGCTAAACTAACATTTATAGAGCTCAGAGTTCCCGATAATGGAATCAACTCTAATCGAATCAAACAAGAGGCTGTCATTGCCAGAAACATGTTCTATATGAAACAAACAAAAGGATCCTTGTTCTATACACGTCTAACATATCTATATAATTAAATATTGTTCCCACTTTTGTATAACTTTAAAACAAAATTTATTTTTCAAGAAGCTACATTAAGGGGCACCTTTGTGGCTCTGTTGGTCAAGCATCTGCCTCCAGCTCAGGTCATGATCCCAGAGTCCTGGGATCGAGCCTCACATCAGGCTCCCTTTTCAACAGGGAGTCTACTTCTCCTTCTCCCACTCCCCCTGCTCGTGCTCTCTCTCTCTCAAATAAATAAATAAAATCTTAAAAAAAAAAAGCTATATTAACATAATTCATTTTCTTTTTTTTTCCTTTTATGGCTTTTTATTTTAACTTAGTTACAAATTCACTGGGAGAGGAGTCCTCATATTTAATGAATACATAAGTTGTCTCATTTTAATCCTAACAACTTTATGAGATAACTGTAAATTTTTCTTGTCAAATAAATTAATTTGGAGACAGAGAGGTAAAGTCAAGATGTGAATCCTGGTATTTCTGATGCTAAAGATAATTTCTGAAATTATATCAGTCTGCCTGAATGCACAAAATAGAGGGATAATAATATTATGTGATATTAAATAACAATATTCTTAGCCCAAGAATGTGTAATTGGGAATGGCTTAGAATTCCAAATTAGTATTCCAGTGACAGATCCATTAGAAAGTAATCAAGAGGACTTTTAAATGACTCTCCAATCACAAATCACAAATCACGGGGAATGTTAATTCTGTAGAAAACAAAAATGCACCCACTAGCAAAGAACGTACAGAGTTTTGAGTTCAACAGTGAGAAAAAGAGAGAGAAAGTTGTTCCATTCCACAGATGTAACTAGGCTATCAGTTGCATGTACAGAACTAAATATTAAGTAAGGACATAAGCAGGATCTAAGAACATTTTATAATTCATAATGAAATTTTAAAAGAAACTTGGGGGAAGCCTGGGTGGCTTAGTAGGGTAAGTGGCAGCCTGTGGTTCAGGTCATGATCTCAGGGTTCTGAGATCAAGTCCCACATTGGGCTCCCTACTCAGGGGGAAGCCTGCTTCTCCCTCTGCCTCTGCCCTTCCCCCCCCCATTCACGTGCTCTCTCTCTCAAATAAAAAAAAGGAAAGAAGGAGAGAGAGAAGAATGAAAAGAAAAAAAAGAAGAAAGAAACATGCATACAAGCTTCAAAAGAATGGAAAAATCTATCATACAACAAACAGAAGGTTACCAGAAACTGGAAGAACCTACAGGACACCCCGCTTGCTTTGTCTATGGAGAAACAACAGGATGGACAGAACACCATGTGTATATACACAGTGCTCTATCCATCTATTAAACACATAGTATACAGTTTTATAATTTATAGTATAAACTATATATAAATACCTCAACAATATATTGGAAAAATTAAAGAGCAAGGGTCACGGTCCTCTCAAAATAATTTTTTAAGCTTTCTTCTGAACATCTTAATATCTCATTCTAGTTTTCTCCTATATAAACTTAAGGGATACATTTCTGGGCCACATTTTCTGGGTTTGAATTCTGATTTGTGCACTCACTAACACTGAATAAACTGCTTAATGCTCCTCTCAGCCTCAGTTTCACCACGTGTGAAATGGAGGAAATCAGAGCACCTCCCATGGTAAGTATTATGAGGATGAATTGAGCTATTGTGTGTTAAATGCTTAGACCTGTGCCCAACACAGAGGAATTGTTACCTATTTTTTATTATTAAAAAATTATGTAAAGTGTGTCCAACTTTTCTATTTTAAGAATTTGAAATAAAAATCTAAAGAATTTGATGCCTCAGATGGGAAAAACCATTGAAGTAGCACCCTTTGCACAATTTTCTCTTAGGAAGGCTTATTTGTTTCTCTATGAGCTATAAGTTAAGAGAGTGTAAATGTGGATAGAGTGGGATAATATTCTCCACAAACCCTTAAGGTAAAGATTTGTAGTGTAGCCTGGAAATGAAAGACAGAAGTAATAAACTTGAACATTCTACATCAAAGATGAACTCTCTTTTTAGTTTTCTTTGATTCAAGTACACTTTATGCTGATATCTTGGATAATTTTATATTGTTCACATTGTCTAGCATAATAATTTCAAATGTGTTTTATTAAAATAACTGAAAAGCCTAGCACACTTTAAAAGTTAACCACTAACCATTTTTCCGTTACTTTAAATATGGCAAAGAATGTATTTTTCTGGCCTGTGTTATGCTCTGTATATGCTTTAAGTATATTTTCATTAATACTGTCAAGCAGCCTATTTTGCTTATTTAAGGAAAAGATATGTCAACACATGTCATTGCAATCTAATTGTAAAAAGCAATCCTCATTGTCAAACCAACCAGCAAATGAATATCCTTCTTCAGAAGAAAAGGTTTCAATCATCAAATAAATCTGTTAATACCCTCAAGTCAACATTCTCACTTAGTCATGTTTGGACTGTAACAGGAAGAGGAGGAGGGAAGGCAGAGAAAGTAAGGGGAGAGTGACTTGGAATATCATTTCTATGAAATAAGGTACCATCCCCTCCAATATTTTTTAAGGAGTACTCAAGGGACTTCCTGAGGAATACAACCTTTGGCTGATACCTTGGAGATCTTTAGAGACTGGACAATGCATCCTAGAAAGATTCAGAAGAGGATAGAAGTTTGCTTTTTTTTTTTTTTTTTTTTTTTGGTAAAGTGAAAGATCATAAAAGGCAAAGTAAGGAACATGAACCTGACAAACCTCAGAAGATTTTCAAACAAGGAAAAGTATGGAAAATCACAAATGGGAATTGAGGATTGATTCTCTTAAAAGTACCTAGGCCTATCTATATAGGCCATAGTGAATCCTTGAGACCCTGGGTCTGAATATCACAACTCTAGCACACACAAAATGGTCAGTGGATTCTCTCATTCAAATAATTAAAATACAGGAGAAATACCTTCTTTTAGACACAGAAGATGCACAGGAGAATAAGAGACACTAGGTTCCTCTTCTGGTGGAGCATCTATTCCAGTGAGGGAAATAAAATATAAACAAGAAATCAAATGAACTTGACAGATAATATCAGACAGTGTGCGTGTCATGTAAAAAAATAATCATAGTGATAAGATAAGGGAAGGGGTCAAGTGTGGGGGTAGGGATATTTGAGGTGAATGAAGTATCAGTGGGAAGAACATTTCTGACAGAGGCAACGTCAAGTACAAACTCCAGGGGCAGGCATGAATTTGGTCTATCCAAGTAAACAGTGTGAGTAAAGGGAATGCGTGTATGAGATGATCTGGGTTAGGAAGGTGGAGGGCCAGATCCTGTAGGGCCTCATAGGCTATAGGGCTATGCTTGCATTGTATTCCAACTGCTAGAAAAAGCCATCAGTGAGCAAAGTTAAAATAGAAATCTTCTTTGTAAAGGATGGATAGTAGAAGTAACCAGCCAGTTAGGAAATTGCTGCAATAGCCCAAAGGAAGAGATGATGGTAATCTGGTTTGGCTAGTCATAGGACAGACAAACAAGGGAAGAGACTAGGTTATCCTGGAGTGTGGGGAGCACCAAGAACTGATGGATAGGGCATGAGGGGTGAGAGAAAGAGGAATAAAAACAAAAATGCCTTGGTGTTTTTTGTTTTGTTTGTTTTAATATGGTTGTTGAGTTTTTTTGTCGTTCGTTTTAAGTGGGGGAAGAAGTGCTACTCAAAATGACCATCATAATGGTAAAGTCAATATGGAATAGATAAATGAAAAACAGATACCTAAAGTATTAAATTATGACTAAATATTCACATCTTTTTTCATATTGAAAGCAAAGTAGCCTACAAAACAGCTTTTAAATAGAAGCTCCTTTCTAACCTCAAAGTTAAAGAATTTGGGAAATACAGAAAATATAGGAAAATATAAAAGATGAAAGCATCCAATGCCATCAGTGGTACTCTGTGTATTTTTAAATGCAGAGAATGTTCACTTCACGTGCCACAATGTTAACTGAAGCATCTGCATATGAGAACTGCATCCTTACTTTCCACAATTCTGTGCTACTTAACTCTCATGACTCCCAGTTAACACAAATCATGTATTTCATGCAAAGCAATGAGAAGTGTATTTTGGGGGGGTAATTTTTACATCATTGAGAAAAAGTAAAAATATAATGTATCCTTCTAAGCAATTTTTCACATATTATCAACACTTCATAAGTTCTAACAGTTGGATGATATTTCTTATAGGGATTTTCCATAAATTACTTAAGGCAAAACATATAAGCAGTTTCAAATATTTCTGTTAAAATGGCAATCTTATACTATACTGTCATAAAAGTATAACTAATCCATTTCACCTAAATAGTTATCTGATGGCATTAAATGTCTCCATTTTTAGCTGGGCCAGTGTTGGCAGTTTTTATTAATGAAAGAACCCTAAGTGATGTTTTGGATTCTAGCCCAAAGGCAGTATTTATCAGTGCAGCTGGACCAAAATCTTATGTGTAAATCTCTACTTGGTAATAAATGAAGCTGTTCTGAAGCCTACAAACTCTTTCACGCCACTAGGGTACCATTTAGTAAATTACCAGAGCAATACACTATGGCTGCAGCCACCAGAGGCAAAAACGTCTAATTGCACTGTGTTTATTTGAGCTCAAGATGTCTCTCTCCCATTCTGCAAATGATTAATTCACTTGAGGCCATGCAGGCACAGTAAAAGCACCTCTCTGTAGCACTTTGAGAAATCAAGTCAAGAAACCAGGAAGCAAGGTGAAGAATACTGATAAAGAGACGGATATTTCCAAAGAATATAAATCTGTTTACACATAAGTGATTCAGCCTGTTTTATGAAATCTCCCACAAAGTGGGAGATGTGTGTTAAGCATAAAGGAAAATGCAAAATAAATATAGACTCACTTCCTCCTGCCTTTAAGAGGTTGATAATCTAAGTAATTAAATTAATACAAAAGGAAACCAAGGCAAAATGTGAATGATACTGTGGGACTGATGATAAATGCAAATATAGTTCTGAGAAGAGAAGAAAATGATGCAGATTAGAAAAGGAACCTATTAAGAAAGGAGCAAACTAAGACATGAAAATCTGAGACTAAACAGTTTTCATAATGTTTCAAGATTTAAGAAATTGAGTTCATTTATTCAAAAAACATTCACTGAAAAGTATATTCTGTTTCAGGCAGGAAAGTGAGGGTGCTCTTCTCTTTTCTCTCTCCCTCCAAATGTACTGCTATTGGGCCATGGAATACAAGCACTACAAAGCACCTAACTGATGATCACTGAAGCCTAATTCCCAACCCAGCAACATCAGCATTACCTGGGAAATAATCAGAAATTTATACTGTTGAGCCACAGCCCCAGAAATGCTCAATCAGAACCTGTGGGTGTCTCACCGAGCACTCTCTATATTACTAAGACCCTCCGATGATTCTGATGCATGCCAGAGACTGAACACCACTGATGCAAGCTAACCAAGGAAGAACCTGGGGGCTATCATGAGGTCATTACTTGATAGCTAACAGCAGAACTAGCAACATGATTTCTAACTTACAAGAAAGCTTTTTTTTACTCCATTATAAAATAAATGCAAATTTTCTATTGGTTTCAGTAACTTTGTTTTTCCCCTTTCCAAACATGAACCTTAGAAAATTTAAAAGCTGCTTATAATAGTATGTGCTTTGTGAAAAAATGTATTCCTTTCCCACATGGTGACGAAATAAGCAAACTAAGAATGTAGATGTAGAATTTCTTTCATTATTTTTATTAATTCAAATTTTGTGATTTTATTTTTTAAAATTTGTTTTAGTTTTTTTTATTTCAATGACATTTTTATTCTTATTATAAAATACAATGATTATTTATAGTCAGGGATTATAAAACATTCGGAAAGAAAAGAATCTTCTCAGGTGTTGCCTCTTTTCACATCCACTTCATTTTGAATTTAAATTCAATTAGTTAACATGTAAAATATTATTGGTTTCAAAGGTCAGTGATTCATCATTCTTATATAATACCAAGTGCTCATTTCATCATGTCCCCTCCTTATTGTCCATCACCCAGTTACCCCATCCCCTTGCCCCTCCCCCACCTCCAGCAACCCTCGGTTTCCTATGATTACTCTCTTATAAGGTTTAACTCCCTCTCTGGTTTCATTTTGTTTTATATTTTCTTCTCTTCTCCTTAAATTCCACATATCAATGAGATCATCTGATAACTGTCTTCCTCTGGCAAACTTATTTCGCTTAGCATAATACCCTCTAGCTCCATTCACGTCATTGCAAATGGCAAGATATCATTTTTTGATGGCTGACTAGTATTCCATTGTATATATATACCACATCTTTATCCATTCACCTGTCGACAGACATCTGGGCTCTTTCCATAGTTCAGCTATTGTGGACATTGCTGCAATAAACTTTGGGCGGCAGATGCCCTTTCGGATCACTACATTTGTATCTTTGAGGTAAATACCCAATAGTGCAATTGCTGGGTCATAGGGTAGCTCTATTTTCAACTTTCTGAGGAACTGCCAAACTGTTTTGCAGAGTGGCTGTACCAGCTTGCATTCCCACAAACAGTGAAAGAGGGTTCTCCTTTTTCCACATCATCGCCAACATCTGTCATTTCCTGACTTGTTAACTCTAGCCATTCTGACTAGTGTGAGGTGGTATTTCTTTGTGGCTTTGATCTGTATTTCCCTGATGCTGAGTGATGCTGAGCTTTTTTTTAATGTCTGTTGGCCATTTGGATGTCTTCTTTGCAGAAATGTCCGTTCACGACTTCTGCCCATTTTTTGACTGGATTATTTGTTCTTTGGGTGTTGTGCTTGAGAAGTTCTTTATAGATTTTGGATACTAGCCCTTTATCTGATATGTCATTTGCAAATATCTTCTCCCATTCTGTCAGTTGTCTTTTGGTTTTAATGACAGTTTCCTTTGCTGTGCAAAAGCTTTTGATCTTGATGAAGTACCAATAGTTCATTTTTGCCTTTGTTTCCCTTGCCTTTGGAGATGTGTCTAGCAAAAACTTGCTGTAGCTAAGGTCAAAAACGTTGCTGCCTGTGTTCTCCTCAAGGATTTTGATGGATTCCTGTCTCCATTTAGGTCCTTCATTAATTTTGAGTCTATTTTTTTGCCTGGTGTAAGGAAATGATCCAGTTTCATTCTTCTGCATGTGGCTGTCCAATTTTCCCAACACCATTTTTTGAAAAGACTGTCTTTTTTCCATTGGATATTCTTCCCTGCTTTGTTGAAGATTAGTTGACCATGGAGTTGAGGGTCCATTTCTGGGTTTTTTATTCTGTTTCATTGATCTATGTGTCTGTCTTTGTGCCAGTACCAAGCTGTCTTGGTGATTACAGCTTTGTAATAAAGCTTGAGGTCAGCAATTGTGATGCTACCAATTTTGGTTTTCTTTTTCAACATTTCTTTGGCTATTCGGGCTCCTTTCTAGTTCCATACAAATTTTAGGACTATTTGTTCCAACTCTGAAAAAAGTTGGTGGTATTTTGATAGGCATTGCAGTGAATGCATAGATTGCTCTAGGTAGCATACATTTTAACAATTTGTTCTTCGAACCCATGAGCACAAAACGTTTTTCCATTTCTTTGTGTCTTCTTCATTTCTTTCTTTTTTTTTTT